>JAYKKM010000450.1:5370000-5920469 GCA_035772405.1 Chrysogorgia sp. JL179-B06 | reverse complement strand
TTAGAGTTAAAGTTAGTGGTTCGAATAAATTCGGGCACTTTCCCGCCGGAATTTTTAAAATTTTTGATTGGATCAGATAGAGCACTTCACTGGCTTTCCAACGGTATGAACGCACGTCCGGTTTTGGATGAAAATTGGGGGCGTGGTTAACGATTTTTCGATTTTGGGGGCCTGGGAAAAAATTGAAGTACTGGCAAGAGGTGACATTTCAAAATTTCTTCTGATTCGGATAGAGCACTTCACTGGCTTTCCAATGACGGTATTACGCACGTCCGGTTCGATTGTAAAATTTGGGGGCGTGGTTCAACGATTTTGTCGATTTGGGGGCCCTGGAAAAATTGAAGTAACTGGCAAGAGGTGACATTTCAAAATTTTCTTCTGATTCGGATAGAGCACTTCACTGGCTTCCAACGGTATGACGCACGTCCGGTTTGGATGAAAATTGGGGGCGTGGTTAACGATTTTTTCGATTTTGGGGGCCTGGGAAAATTTGAAGTACATGGCGAAGAGGTGACATGTTTTATTTTTTTTTTTTTTTAATCAAAATTTCTTCTGATTCGGATAGAGCATTTTCAGGTTCACTGGCTTTCCTCCAACGGTTATGACCGCACGTCCGGTTCGGATTGAAAATTGGGTGGGCGTGATGGTCCAACGATTTTTTCGAATTTTGGAGGGGGCACCTGGGAAAAATTGAAAGTACTATGGCATGATGAGTGACATTTCAAAAATGTTTCCCTTCTGATTCGGATAGAGCACCATTCACTGGCTTTCCCATCGGTATGACGCACGTCCGGTTTGGGATGAAAATTGGAGTGGGCGTGGTTTAGAGAAAGTTTAGTGTTCGATTTTGGGGGCCTGGGAATAAATTCGGGCACTGGCAAGAGGTGACATTTCAAAATTCTTCTGATTCCCCGGATATTTTTAGATAGAGCACTTTCACTGCGCTTTACCAACGGTATGACGCTAACGTCCGGTTTGGATGAAAATTGGGAGGGCCCGCCGTGGTTAACGAATTTTTCGATTTATTGGGGGCCTGGGAAAAAAAAAATTGTTAAAGTACTGGCAAGAGGTGACATTTCAAAATTTCCTTCCTGATTCGGATCAGATAGAGCAACTTCACTGGCTTATCCAACGGTATGACGCACGTCCGGTGTGGATGAAAATTGGGGGGCGTGGTTAACGATTTTTTTCGATTTTGGGGGCCTGGTGAAAAAATTGAAGTACTAGGCATAGAGGTGACTTTTCAATAATTTTCTTCTGATTTCGGATAGAAGCATTTCACTTGGTCTTCCAACCGTATGACGCACCGTCCGGTTTCGGATGAGAATTGTTTTGAGTGGAGGAGGTTTACGAGTAAAGTTTAGAGTTAAAATTAGGGTTTTTCGAATAAATTCGGGCACTTTACCGCTCCGACAACTCTTTTCAAATTTTTGATTGGTTCGGATAGAGCACTTTCATGGCTTTCCAACGGTATTATGGGACGCACGTCCGTTTTGGATGAAAATTGGGGGCGTGGTTAACGATTTTTGTCCGATTTTGGGGGCCATTGGGAAAAAATTGTAAGTACTGGCTAAGAGGTGATATTTCAAAAATTTCTTCTGATTCCGGATAGAGCACTTTCACTGGCTTTCCAACCGTATGATGCACGTCCGTCGCGTTTCGGATGAGAAATTGTGGAGTGGAGGAGGGTTTAGGAGTAAAGTTTTCGAGTTTAAGTTTAGGGTTCCGAATAAATTCGGGAGGCACTTTCACCGCTCGGAATTTTTAAAATTTTTTGATTGGGAATCAGATAGAGCACTTCACGTGGCTTTCCAAAGGCTATTTATGACGCACGTCCGGTTCGGATGAAATATTCGGGGGCGTGCGTTAACGATTTTTTTTCGTTTTTAGGGGGCCTGGGAAAAATTGAAGTATCTGGGCAAGAGGTGACATTTCAAAATTTCTTCTGAATCGGATAGAGCTTTTTCATCTGGCTTTCCAACGGTATGACGCACGTCCGGTTCGGATGAAAAATTGGGGAACGTGGTTAACGATTTTTCGATTTTGGGGGCCTGGAAAAATTGAAGTACTGGCAAGATGGTGACATTTTCAAAATTTCTTCTGATTCGGACTAAGAGCACGATTCACTGGCTTTATCCCAACGGTATTAGGCCAACGTACCGGTTTGGATGAAAATTGTGGGGCGCGGTGGTCAACGATTTTTCGATTTTGGGGGCCTGGGGAAAAATTGAAGTATACTTGGCAAGAGGTGCACATTTCAAAATTGTCTTCTTGATTCGGATATGAGCACTTCACCCTCGGCTTTCCAACGGTAAGGGACGCACGTCCGGTTTGGATGAGAATTGTGGAGTGGAAGGGAGGTTTTCGAGTAAAGTTTTAGGAGTTAAAGTTAGGGGTTCGAATAAATTCGGGCACTATCCCGCCGGAATTTTTAAGAATTTTATGATTGGATCCAGATAGAGCACCTTCACTGCGCTTGCCAACGGTATGTCCGCACGTCCGGTTTCGGATGAAAGATTGGGGGTGCGCGAGTCGTGCGTCAACGAATTTTTTTACGATTTTGGGGGCCCCCCTGGGAACAAATTTTGACAGTACTGGCCAAGATGGTGATCATTTCAAAATTTCTTCTGATTCGGATAGAGCACTTCACTGGCCTTTCGCAAACGGTATGCATGCTACGTCCGGTTTGGATGAAAATTGGGGCGCCGTGCCTCCGTTCAACGATTTGTACGATCTATTGGGGGCTCTGGGAAAAATGTGGAAGTACTGGCAAGAGGTGCACATTTTCAAAATTTCTTCTGATTCGGATAGAGCACTTCACTGGCTTTTTCCAACCCGTAATGTCCGCACGTCCGGGGGGTGAGAATTGTGTAGTGGAGGGGGGTTAGAGTAAGTTTAGAGTTAAAGTTAGGGGGGGCCCCCCGGGAATAAATATCGGGCACTTTCCTCCGCGCCGTGGCTTGTTAAAATTTTTGATTGGATTCAGATAGAGCACTTCACTGGCTTTTCCGAGACAGGTATCGGACGCCACGTCCGGTTCGGATGAAAATTGTGAAGTGGAGGCGTGGTTAAACGATTAAAGTTTTTTTTCGATTTTGGTTTGGGCCTGGGAATAAATTCGGGCACTTGAAGTACCGCCAAGTAGGTTGACATTTCACAAAATTTCTTCTGATTCGGATCAAGATAGAGCTACATTCACTGGCTTTCCAACGGTTATGATGCACGTCCGGTTTGGATGTAAAATTGGGGGCTGGTGGTCAACGAGTTTTTTTCGATTTTGGTGGGGGCCTTGGGAAAAAATTGGAAGGTACATGGCAAGAGGTGACATTTCCAAAATTTCTTCTGATTCGGATTAAGAGCACTTCACTGGGCTTTCCAACGGTATGATGCACGTCCGGTGTTGGATGAAAAATTGGGTGGAGGAGGTTTAGTAGTAAGCAGTTTAAGAGTTAAAGTTGGGGGCCTGGGAATAAATTGAAAGTACTGGCAAGAGGTGACATTTCAAAATTTTCTGATTCGGATTAGAGCACTTCACTGGCTTTCCAACGGTATGACGCACGTCCGGTTTGGATGAGAATTGGGGCGTGGTATAGAGTAAAGTTTCGATTTTGGGGGCCTGGGAAAAAATTCGGGTACTTTGGCAAGAGGTGACATTTCAAAATTTCTTCTGATTCGGATCGGATAGAGCACTTCACTGGCTTTCAATCGGTATGACGCACGTCCGGTTTGGATGAAAATTGGGGGCGTGGTCAAACGATTTTTCGATTTGGGGGCCTGGGAAAAATTGAAGTACTGGCAAGAGGTGACATTTCAAAATTTTTCTTCTGATTCGGATTAGAGCACTTCACTGGCTTTCCAACGGTATGGACGCACGTCCGGTTTGGATGAAAATTGTGGGGGCGTGGTTAACGATTTTTCGATTTTGGGGCCTGGGAAAAATTGATGCACTGGCAAGAGGTGACATTTCAAAATTTCTTCTGATTCGGATTAGAGCACTTCACTGGCTTTCCAACGGTATGACGCACGTACGGTTCGGATGAAAATTGGGGGCGTGGTCAACGATTTTTCGATTTTGGGGGCATGGAAAAAATTGAAGTACTGGCAAGAGGTGACATTTCAAAATTTCTTCTGATTCGGATAGAGCACTTCACTGGCTTTCCAACGGTATGACGCACGTCCGGTTTGGATGAAAATTGGGGGCGTGGTTAACGATTTTTCGATTTTGGGGGCCTGGGAAAAATTGAAGTACTGGCAAGAGGTGACATTTCAAAATTTCTTCTGATTCGGATAGAGCACTTCACTGGCTTTCCAACCGTATGACGCACGTCCGGTTTGGATGAGAATTGTGGAGTGTGGAGTGGAGGAGGTTTAGAGTAAAGTTTAGAGTTAAAGTTAGGTTCGAATAAATTCGGGCACTTTCCCGCCGGAATTTTTAAAATTTTTGATTGGATCAGATAGAGCACTTCACTGGCTTTCGAACGGTATGACGCTCGTCCGGTTTGGATGAAAATTGGTGGGCGTGGTCAACGATTTTTCGATTTTGGGGGCCTGGGAAAAATTGAAGTACTGGCAAGAGGTGACATTTCAAAATTTCTTCTGATTCGGATAGAGCACTTCACTGGCTTTCCAACGGTATGACGCACGTCGGTTTGGTATGAAAATTGGGGGCGTGGTCAACGATTTTTCGATTTTGGGGGCCTGGGAAAAATTGAAGTACTGGCAAGAGGTGACATTTCAAAATTTCTTCTGATTCGGATAGAACACTTCACTGGCTTTCCAACGGTATGACGCACGTCCGGTTCGGATGAAAATTGGGGGGTGGTTAACGATTTTTCGATTTTGGGGGCCTGGGAAAAATTGAAGTACTGGCAAGAGGACATTTCAAAATTCTTCTGATTCGGATAGAGCACTTCACTGGCTTTCCAACCGTATGACGCACGTCCGGTTTGGATGAGAATTGTGGAGTGGAGGAGGTTTAGAGTAAAGTTTAGAGTTAAAGTTAGGGTTCGAATAAATTCGGGCACTTTCCCGCCGGAATTTTTAAAATTTTTGATTGGATCAGATAGAGCACTTCACTGGCTTTCCAACGGTATGACGCACGTCCGGTTCGGATGAAAATTGGGGGCGTGGTTAACGATTTTTTCGATTTTGGGGGCCTGGGAAAAATTGAAGTACTGGCAAGAGGTGACATTTCAAAATTTCTTCTGATTCGGGATAGAGCACTTCACTGGCTTTCCAACGGTATGACGCACGTCCGGTTTGGATGAAAATTGGGGGCGTGGTTAACGATTTTTCGATTTTGGGGGCCTGGGAAAAAATTGAAGTACTGGCAAGAGGTGACATTTCAAAATTTCTTCTGATTCGGATAGAGCACTTCACTGGCTTTCCCAACGGTATGACGCACGTCCGGTTTGGATGAAAAATGGGGGCGTGGTCAACGATTTTTCGATTTGGGGGGCCTGGGAAGGGGGTGGACGAGGTTTAGAGTAAAGTTCGAGTTAAAGTTGGGGCCCTCGAATAAATTCGGGCACTTTACCGCCGGACATTTTTTAAAATTTTTTGATTGGATCAGATAGAGCACTTCACTGGCTTTCCAACGGTATGATGCACGTCCGGTTTGGATGAAAATTGGGGGCGTGGTCAACGATTTTTCGATTTTGGGGGCCTGGGAAAAATTGAAGTACTGGCAAGAGGTGACATTTCAAAATTTCTTCTGATTCGGATAGAGCACTTCACTGGCTTTCCAACGGTATGACGCACGTCCGGTTCGGATGAAAATTGGTGGCGTGGTTAACGATTTTTCAATTTTGGGGGCCTGGGAAAAATTGAAGAACTGGCAAGAGGTGACATTTCAAAATTTCTTCTGATTCGGATAGAGCACTTCACTAGCTTTCCAACCGTATGACGCACGTCCGGTTTAGATGAGAATTGTGGAGTGGAGGAGGTTTAGAGTAAAGTTTAGAGTTAAAGTTAGGGTTCGAATAAATTTCGGGCAATTCCCGCGCCGACATTTTTAAATTTTTTGATTTGGATCAGATAGAGCACTTCACTGGCTTTCCAACGGTATGACGCACGTCCGGTTTGGATGAAAATTGGGGGCGTGGTTAACGATTTTTCGATTTTGGGGGCCTGGGAAAAATTGAAGTACTGGCAAGAGGTGACATTTCAAAATTTCTTCTGATTCGGATAGAGCACTTCACTGGCTTTCCAACGGTATGACGCACGTCCGGTTTGGATGAAAATTGGGGGCGTGCTCAACGATTTTTCGATTTGGGGGGCCTGGGAAAAATTGAAGTACTGGCAAGAGGTGACATTTCAAAATTTCTTCTGATTCGGATTCTAGAGCACTTCACTGGCTTTCCAACGGTATGACGCACGTCCGGTTTGGATGAAAATTGGGGCGTGGTTCAACGATTTTTCGATTTTGGGGGCCTGGGAAAAATTGAAGTACTGGCAAGAGTGACATTTTCAAAATTTCTTCTGATTCGGATAGAGCACTTCACTGGCTTTCCAACGGTATGACGCACGTCCGGTTTGGATGAAAATTGGGGGGCGTGGTCAACGATTTTTCGATTTTGGGGCCTGGAAAAAATTGAAGTACTGGCAAGAGGTGACATTTAAAATTTCTTCTGATTCGTGATAGAGCACTTCACTGGCTTTCCAACGGTATGACGCACGTCCGGTTTGGATGAAAATTGGGGGCGTGGTTAACGATTTTTCGATTTTGGGGGCCTGGGAAAAATTGAAGTACTGGCACGCGGTGACATTTCAAAATTTCTTCTGATTCGGATAGAGCACTTCACTGGCTTTCCAACGGTATGACGCACGTCCGGTTTGGATGAAAATTGCTGGGCGTGGTCAACGATTTTTCGATTTTGGGGGCCTGGGAAAAAATTGAAGTACTGGCAAGAGGTGAATTTTCAAAATTTCTTATGATTCGGATAGAGCACTTCACTGGCTTTCCAACGGTATGACGCACGTCCGGTTTGGATGAAAATTGGGGGCGTGGTCAACGATTTTTCGATTTTGGGGGGCCTGGAAAAAATTGAAGTACTGGCAAGAGGTGACATTTCAAAATTTCTTCTGATTCGGATAGAGCACTTCACTGGCTTTCCAACGGTATGACGCACGTCCGGTTCGGATGAAAATTGGGGGCGTGGTTAAACGATTTTTCGAGTTTTGGGGGCCTGGGAAAAATTCGGGTACTTTACAAGGTGACATTTCAAAATTTCTTCTGATTGGATCAGATAGAGCACTTCACTGGCTTTCCAACGGTATGACGCACGTCCGGTTTGGATGAAAATTGGGGGCGTGGTTAACGATTTTTCGATTTTGGGGGCCTGGGAAAAATTGAAGTACTGGCAAGAGATGACATTTCAAAATTTCTTCTGATTCGGATAGAGCACTTCACTGGCTTTCCAACGGTATGATGCACGTCCGGTTAGGATGAAAAATTGGGGGCGTGGTCAACGATTTTTCGATTTTGGGGGCCTGGGAAAAATTGAAGTACTGGCAAGAGGTGACATTTCAAAATTTCTTCTGATTCGGATAGAGCACTTCACTGGCTTTCCAACGGTATGACGCACGTCCGGTTTGGATGAAAATTGGGGGTGGAGGAGGTTTAGATTAAAGTTTCGTGTTTTGGGGGTTCGAAAAATTCGGGCACTGCTGGAGGAGACATTTCAAAATTTCTTCTGATTCGGATAGAGCACTTCACTGGCTTTCCAACGGTATGACGCACGTCCGGTTTGGATGAAAATTGGGGCGTGGTCAACGATTTTTCGATTTGGGGGCCTGGGAAAAATTGAAGTACTGGCAAGAGGTGACATTTCAAAATTTCTTCTGATTCGGATAGAGCACTTCACTGGCTTTCCAACGGTATGACGCACGTCCGGTTCGGATGAAAAATTGGGGGCGTGGTTAAACGATTTTTCGATTTTGGGGGCCTGGGAAAAATTGAAGTACTGGCAAGAGGTGACATTTCAAAATTTCTTCTGATTCGGATAGAGCACTTCACTGGCTTTCCAACGGTATGACGCACGTCCGGTTTGGATGAGAATTGGGGAGTGGAGGACGTTTAGAGTAAAGGTTAGAGTTAAATTTAGGGTTCGAATAAATTCGTGCGACTTTTTAAAATTTTTGATTGGGATAGAGCACTTCACTGGCTTTCCAAACGGTATGACGCACGTCCGGTTCGGATGAAAATTGGGGGGCGTGGTCAACGATTTTGATTTTGGGGGCTGGAAAAATTGAAGTACTGGCAAGAGGTGACATTTCAAAATTTCTTCTGATTCGGATTAGAGCACTTCACCTGGCTTTCCAACGGTATGACGCACGTCCGGTTCGGATGAAAATTGGGGGCGTGGTTAACGATTTTTCGATTTTGGGGGCCTGGGAAAAAATTGAAGTACTGGCAAGAGGTGACATTTCAAAATTTCTTCTGATTCGGATAGAGCACTTCACTGGCTTTCCAACGGTATGACGCACGTCCGGTTTGGATGAAAATTGGGGCGTGGTTAACGATTTTTCGATTTTGGGGGCCTGGGAAAAAATTGAAGTACAGCAAGAGGTGACATTTCAAAATTTCTTCTGATTCGGATAGAGCACTTCACTGGCTTTCCAACCGTATGACGCACGTTCCGGTTTGGATGAGAATTGTGGAGTGGTTAACGATTTTTAGAGTTAAAGTTAGGGGCCTGGGAATAAATCCGGGCACTTACTGGCAAGAGGTAATTTTTCAAAATTTCTTCTGATTCGGATAGAGCACTTCACTGGCTTTCCAACGGTATGACGCACGTCCGGTTTCGGATGAAAATTGGGGGCGTGGTTAACGATTTTTCGGATTTTGGGGGCCTGGGAAAAATTGAAGTACTGGCAAGAGGTGACATTTCAAAATTTCTTCTGATTCGGATAGAGCACTTCACTGGCTTTCCAACGGTATGACGCACGTCCGGTTTGGATGAAAATTGGGGGCGTGGTTAACGATTTTTCGATTTTGGGGGCCTGGGAAAAATTGAAAGTACTGGCAAGAGGTGACATTTCAAAATTTCTTCTGATTCGGATAGAGCACTTCACTGGCTTTCCAACGGTATGACGCACGTCCGGTTTGGATGAAAATTGGGGGCGTGGTTAACGATTTTTCGATTTTGGGGGCCTGGGAAAAATTGAGTAAACTGGCAAGAGGTGACATTTCAAAATTTCTTCTGATTCGGATAGAGCACTTCACTGGCTTTCCAACCGTATGACGCACGTCCGGTTGGGATGAAAATTGGGGAGTGGAGGAGGTTTAACGATTTTTCGAGTAAAGTTAGGGTCGAATAAATTCGGGTTCTGGCAAGAGGTGACATTTCAAAATTTTGAATCGGATAGAGCACTTCACTGGCTTTCCAACGGTATGACGCACGTCCGGTTCGGATGAAAATTGGGGGCGTGGTAAACGATTTTAGAGTAATAGTTTGGGGGCCTGGGAATAAATTGAAGTACTGGCAAGAGGTGACATTTTCAAAATTTCTTTTGATTCGGATAGAGCACTTCACTGGCTTTCCAACGGTATGACGCACGTCCGGTTCGGATGAAAATTGGGGGCGTGGTTAACGATTTTTTCGATTTTGGGGGCCTGGGAAAAATTGATAGTACTGGCAAGAGGTGACATTTCAAAATTTCTTCTGATTCGGATAGAGCACTTCACTGGCTTTCCAACGGTATGATGCACGTCCGGTTTGGATGAAAATTGGGGTGTGGAGGAGGTTTAGAGTAAAGTTTCGAGTTAAAGTTAGGGTTGGAATAAATTCGGCACTGGCCCCCCGGACATTTTCAAAATTTTTGATTGGATCAGATAGAGCACTTCACTGGCTTTTCCAACGGTATGACGCACGTCCGGTTTGGATGAAAATTGGGGGCGTGGGTCAACGATTTTTCGATTTTGGGGGCCTGGGAAAAATTGAAGTACTGGCAAGAGGTGACATTTCAAAATTTCTTCTGATTCAGATAGAGCACTTCACTGGCTTTCCAACGGTATGACGCACGTCCGGTTAGGATGAGAATTGTTGAGTGGAGGAGGTTTAGAGTTTTTAGAGTTAAAGTTAGGGTTCGAAAAATTCGGGCACTTTCCGCCGGAGGTGACATTTTAAAATTTTTCTGATTGGATCAGATAGAGCACTTCACTGGCTTTCCAACGGTATGACGCACGTCCGGTTTGGATGAAAATTGGGGGCGTGGTTCAACGATTTTTTCGATTTTGGGGGCCTGGGAAAAATTGAAGTACTGGCAAGAGGTGGACATTTCAAAATTTCTTCTGATTCGGATAGAGCACTTCACTGGCTTTCCAACGGTATGACGCACGTCCGGTTCGGATGAAAATTGGGGGCGTGGTTAACGATTTTTCGATTTTGGGGGCCTGGGAAAAATTGAAGTACTGGCAAGAGGTGACATTTCAAAATTTCTTCTGATTCGGATAGAGCACTTCACTGGCTTTCCAACCGTATGACGCACGTCCGGTTTGGATGAGAATTGTGGAGTGGAGGAGGTTTAGAGTAAAGTTTAGAGTTAAAGTTAGGGTTCGAATAAATTCGGGCACTTTCCCGCCGGAATTTTTAAAATTTTTGATTGGATCAGATAGAGCACTTCACTGGCTTTCCAACGGTATGACGCACGTCCGGTTTGGATGAAAATTGGGGGCGTGGTTAACGATTTTTCGATTTTGGGGGCCTGGGAAAAATTGAAGTACTGGCAAGAGGTGACATTTCAAAATTTCTTCTGATTCGGATAGAGCACTTCACTGGCTTTCCAACGGTATGATGCACGTCCGGTTTGGATGAAAATTGGGGGCGTGGTCAACGATTTTTCGATTTTGGGGGCCTGGGAAAAATTGAAGTACTGGCAAGAGGTGACATTTCAAAATTTCTTCTGATTCGGATAGAGCACTTCACTGGCTTTCCAACGGTATGACGCACGTCCGGTTTGGATGAAAATTGGGGGAGGTTAACGATTTTTAGATTTTGGGGGCCTGGGAAAAATTGAAGTACTGGCAAGAGGTGACATTTCAAAATTTCTTCTGATTGGATCAGATAGAGCACTTCACTGGCTTTCCAACGGTATGACGCACGTCCGGTTTGGATGAAAATTGGGGGCGTGGTTAACGATTTTTTCGATTTTTGGGGGCCTGGGAAAAATTGAAGTACTGGCAAGAGGTGACATTTCAAAATTTCTTCTGATTCGGATAGAGCACTTCACTGGCTTTCCAACGGTATGACGCACGTCCGGTTTGGATGAAAATTGGGGGCGTGGTTAACGATTTTTCGATTTTGGGGGCCTGGGAAAAATTGAAGTACTGGCAAGAGGTGACATTTCAAAATTTCTTCTGATTCGGATAGAGCACTTCACTGGCTTTCCAACCGTATGACGCACGTCCGGTTTGGAAGAGAATTGTGGAGTGTAGGAGGTTTAGAGTAAAGTTTAGAGTTAAAGTTAGGGTTCGAATAAAAATTCGGGCACTTTCCCGCCGGAATTTTTAAAATTTTTGATTGGATCAGATAGAGCACTTCACTGGCTTTCCAACGGTATGACGCACGTCCGGTTTGGATGAAAATTGGGGGCGTGGTTTAACGATTTTTTCGATTTTGGGGGCCTGGGAAAAATTGAAGTACTGGCAAGAGGTGACATTTCAAAATTTCTTCTGATTCGGATAGAGCACTTCACTGGCTTTCCAACGGTATGACGCACGTCCGGTTTGGATGAAAATTGGGGGCGTGGTTAACGATTTTTCGATTTTGGGGGCCTGGGAAAAATTGAAGTACTGGCAAGAGGTGACATTTCAAAATTTCTTCTGATTCGGATAGAGCACTTCACTGGCTTTCCAACCGTATGACGCACGTCCGGTTTGGATGAAAATTGGGGGCGTGGTTAACGATTTTTCGATTTTGGGGGCCTGGGAAAAATTGAAGTACTGGCAAGAGGTGACATTTCAAAATTTCTTCTGATTCGGATAGAGCACTTCACTGGCTTTCCAACGGTATGACGCACGTCCGGTTTGGATGAAAAATTGGGGGCGTGGTTAACGATTTTTCGATTTTGGGGGCCTGGGAAAAATTGAAGTACTGGCAAGAGGTGACATTTCAAAATTTCTTCTGATTCGGATAGAGCACTTCACTGGCTTTCCAACGGTATGACGCACGTCCGGTTTGGATGAAAATTGGGGGCGTGGTCAACGATTTTTCGATTTTGGGGGCCTGGGAAAAATTGAAGTACTGGCAAGAGGTGACATTTCAAAATTTCTTCTGATTCGGATAGAGCACTTCACTGGCTTTCCAACGGTATGACGCACGTCCGGTTTGGATGAGAATTGGAGTGGAGGAGGTTTAGAGTAAATTTTTAGAGTTAAAGTTAGGGTTCGAATAAATTCGGGCACTGGCCGGGAATTTTTAAAATTTCTTCTGATTCGGATAGAGCACTTCACTGGCTTTCCAACGGTATGACGCACGTCCGGTTTGGATGAAAATTGGGGGCGTGGTTAACGATTTTTCGATTTTGGGGGCCTGGGAAAAATTGAAGTACTGGCAAGAGGTGACATTTCAAAATTTCTTCTGATTCGGATAGAGCACTTCACTGGCTTTCCAACGGTATGACGCACGTCCGGTTTGGATGAAAATTGGGGGCGTGGTTAACGATTTTTCGATTTTGGGGGCCTGGGAAAAATTGAAGTACTGGCAAGAGGTGACATTTCAAAATTTCTTCTGATTCGGATAGAGCACTTCACTGGCTTTCCAACCGTATGACGCACGTCCGGTTTGGATGAGAATTGGAGTGGAGGAGGTTTAGATTTTTTAGAGTTAAAGTTAGGGTTCGAATAAATTCGGGCACTTTCCCGCCGGAATTTTTAAAATTTCTTCTGATTCAGATAGAGCACTTCACTGGCTTTCCAACGGTATGACGCACGTCCGGTTTGGATGAAAATTGGGGGCGTGGTTAACGATTTTTCGATTTTGGGGGCCTGGGAAAAATTGAAGTACTGGCAAGAGGTGACATTTCAAAATTTCTTCTGATTCGGATAGAGCACTTCACTGGCTTTCCAACGGTATGACGCACGTCCGGTTTGGATGAAAATTGGGGGCGTGGTCAACGATTTTTCGATTTTGGGGGCCTGGGAAAAATTGAAGTACTGGCAAGAGGTGACATTTCAAAATTTCTTCTGATTCGGATAGAGCACTTCACTGGCTTTCCAACGGTATGACGCACGTCCGGTTTGGATGAAAATTGGGGGCGTGGTTAACGATTTTTCGATTTTGGGGGCCTGGGAAAAATTGAAGTACTGGCAAGAGGTGACATTTCAAAATTTCTTCTGATTCGGATAGAGCACTTCACTGGCTTTCCAACCGTATGACGCACGTCCGGTTTGGATGAGAATTGTTGAGTGGAGGAGGTTTAGAGTAAAGTTTAGAGTTAAAGTTAGGGTTCGAATAAATTCGGGCACTTTCCCGCCGGAAATTTTAAAATTTTTGATTGGATCAGATAGAGCACTTCACTGGCTTTCCAACGGTATGACGCACGTCCGGTTTGGATGAAAATTGGGGGCGTGGTTAACGATTTTTCGATTTTGGGGGCCTGGGAAAAATTGAAGTACTGGCAAGAGGTGACATTTCAAAATTTCTTCTGATTCGGATAGAGCACTTCACTGGCTTTCCAACGGTATGACGCACGTCCGGTTTGGATGAAAATTGGGGGCGTGGTCAACGATTTTTCGATTTTGGGGGCCTGGGAAAAATTGAAGTACTGGCAAGAGGTGACATTTCAAAATTTCTTCTGATTCGGATAGAGCACTTCACTGGCTTTCCAACCGTATGACGCACGTCCGGTTTGGATGAAAATTGTGGGGCGTGGTTAACGATTTTTCGATTTTGGGGCCTGGGAAAAATTGAAGTATGGCAAGAGGTGACATTTCAAAATTTCTTCTGATTCGGATAGAGCACTTCACTGGCTTTCCAACGGTATGACGCACGTCCGGTTTGGATGAAAATTGGGGCGTGGTTTAACGATTTTTCGATTTTGGGGGCCTGGGAAAAATTACTGGCAAGAGGTGACATTTCAAAATTTCTTCTGATTCGGATAGAGCACTTCACTGGCTTTCCAACGGTATGACGCACGTCCGGTTTGGATGAAAATTGGGGGCGTGGTCAACGATTTTTCGATTTTGGGGGCCTGGGAAAAATTGAAGTACTGGCAAGAGGTGACATTTCAAAATTTCTTCTGATTCGGATAGAGCACTTCACTGGCTTTCCAACGGTATGACGCACGTCCGGTTCGGATGAAAATTGGGGGCGTGGTTAACGATTTTTCGATTTTGGGGGCCTGGGAAAAATTGAAGTACTGGCAAGAGGTGACATTTCAAAATTTCTTCTGATTCGGATAGAGCACTTCACTGGCTTTCCAACCGTATGACGCACGTCCGGTTTGGATGAGAATTGTTGAGTGGAGGAGGTTTAGAGTAAAGTTTAGAGTTAAAGTTAGGGTTCGAATAAATTCGGGCACTTTCCCGCCGGAATTTTTAAAATTTTTGATTGGATCAGATAGAGCACTTCACTGGCTTTCCAACGGTATGACGCACGTCCGGTTTGGATGAAAATTGGGGGCGTGGTTAACGATTTTTCGATTTTGGGGGCCTGGGAAAAATTGAAGTACTGGCAAGAGGTGACATTTCAAAATTTCTTCTGATTCGGATAGAGCACTTCACTGGCTTTCCAACGGTATGACGCACGTCCGGTTCGGATGAAAATTGGGGGCGTGGTTAACGATTTTTCGATTTTGGGGGCCTGGGAAAAATTGAAGTACTGGCAAGAGGTGACATTTCAAAATTTCTTCTGATTCGGATAGAGCACTTCACTGGCTTTCCAACGGTATGACGCACGTCCGGTTTGGATGAAAATTGTGGAGTGGCGTTTAGAGTTAACGATTTTTCGATTTTGGGGGCCTGGGAAAAATTGAAGTACTGGCAAGAGGTGACATTTCAAAATTTCTTCTGATTGGAGATAGAGCACTTCACTGGCTTTCCAACCGTATGACGCACGTCCGGTTTGGATGAGAATTGTGGAGTGGAGGAGGTTTAGAGTAAAGTTTAGAGTTAAAGTTAGGGTTCGAATAAATTCGGGCACTTTCCCGCCGGAATTTTTAAAATTTTTGATTGGATCAGATAGAGCACTTCACTGGCTTTCCAACGGTATGACGCACGTCCGGTTTGGATGAAAATTGGGGCGTGGTCAACGATTTTTCGATTTTGGGGGCCTGGGAAAAATTGAAGTACTGGCAAGAGGTGACATTTCAAAATTTCTTCTGATTCGGATAGAGCACTTCACTGGCTTTCCAACGGTATGACGCACGTCCGGTTTGGATGAAAATTGGGGCGTGGTCAACGATTTTTTCGATTTTGGGGGCCTGGGAAAAATTGAAGTACTGGCAAGAGGTGACATTTCAAAATTTCTTCTGATTCGGATAGAGCACTTCACTGGCTTTCCAACGGTATGACGCACGTCCGGTTTGGATGAAAATTGGGGTGGAGGAGGTTCAACGATTTTTCGAGTTAAAGTTAGGGGGCCTGGGAAAAATTCGGGTACTGGCAAGAGGTGACATTTCAAAATTTCTTCTGATTCGGATAGAGCACTTCACTGGCTTTCCAACGGTATGACGCACGTCCGGTTTGGATGAAAATTGGGGGCGTGGTTAACGATTTTTCGATTTTGGGGCCTGGGAAAAATTGAAGTACTGGCAAGAGGTGACATTTCAAAATTTCTTCTGATTCGGATAGAGCACTTCACTGGCTTTCCAACGGTATGACGCACGTCCGGTTCGGATGAAAATTGGGGGCGTGGTTAACGATTTTTCGATTTTGGGGGCCTGGGAAAAATTGAAGTACTGGCAAGAGGTGACATTTCAAAATTTCTTCTGATTCGGATAGAGCACTTCACTGGCTTTCCAACGGTATGACGCACGTCCGGTTCGGATGAAAATTGGGGGCGTGGTCAACGATTTTTCGATTTTGGGGCCTGGGAAAAATTGAAGTACTGGCAAGAGGTGACATTTCAAAATTTCTTCTGATTCGGATAGAGCACTTCACTGGCTTTCCAACCGTATGACGCACGTCCGGTTTGGATGAGAATTGTTGAGTGGAGGAGGTTTAGAGTAAAGTTTAGAGTTAAAGTTAGGGTTCGAATAAATTCGGGCACTTTCCCGCCGGAATTTTTAAAATTTTTGATTGGATCAGATAGAGCACTTCACTGGCTTTCCAACGGTATGACGCACGTCCGGTTTGGATGAAAATTGGGGGCGTGGTTAACGATTTTTCGATTTTGGGGGCCTGGGAAAAATTGAAGTACTGGCAAGAGGTGACATTTCAAAATTTCTTCTGATTCGGATAGAGCACTTCACTGGCTTTCCAACGGTATGACGCACGTCCGGTTTGGATGAAAATTGGGGGCGTGGTTAACGATTTTTCGATTTTGGGGGCCTGGGAAAAATTGAAGAACTGGCAAGAGGTGACATTTCAAAATTTCTTCTGATTCGGATAGAGCACTTCACTGGCTTTCCAACCGTATGACGCACGTCCGGTTTAGATGAGAATTGTGGAGTGGAGGAGGTTTAGAGTAAAGTTTAGAGTTAAAGTTAGGGTTCGAATAAATTCGGGCACTTTCCCGCCGGAATTTTTAAAATTTTTGATTGGATCAGATAGAGCACTTCACTGGCTTTCCAACGGTATGACGCACGTCCGGTTTGGATGAAAATTGGGGGCGTGCGTGGTAACGATTTTTCGATTTGGGGGCCTGGGAAAAATTGAAGTACTGGCAAGAGGTGACATTTCAAAATTTCTTCTGATTCGGATAGAGCACTTCACTGGCTTTCCAACGGTATGATGCACGTCCGGTTTGGATGAAAATTGGGGGCGTGGTTAACGATTTTTCGATTTTGGGGCCTGGGAAAAATTGAAGTACTGGCAAGAGGTGACATTTCAAAATTTCTTCTGATTCGGATAGAGCACTTCACTGGCTTTCCAACGGTATGACGCACGTCCGGTTCGGATGAAAATTGGGGGCGTGGTGGTCAACGATTTTTCGATTTTGGGGGCCTGGGAAAAATTGAAGTACTGGCAAGAGGTGACATTTCAAAATTTCTTCTGATTCGGATAGAGCACTTCACTGGCTTTCCAACCGTATGACGCACGTCCGGTTTGGATGAGAATTGTGGAGTGGAGGAGGGTTTAGAGTAAAGTTTAGAGTTAAAGTTAGGGTTCGAATAAATTCGGGCACTTTCCCGCCGGAATTTTTAAAAATTTTTGATTGGATCAGATAGAGCACTTCACTGGCTTTCCAACGGTATGACGCACGTCCGGTTCGGATGAAAATTGGGGGCGTGGTTAACGATTTTTCGATTTTGGGGGCCTGGGAAAAATTGAAGTACTGGCAAGAGGTGACATTTCAAAATTTCTTCTGATTCGGATAGAGCACTTCACTGGCTTTCCAACGGTATGACGCACGTCCGGTTTCGGATGAAAATTGGGGGCGTGGTCAACGATTTTTTCGATTTTGGGGGCCTGGGAAAAAATTGAAGTACTGGCAAGAGGTGACATTTCAAAATTTCTTCTGATTCGGATAGAGCACTTCACTGGCTTTCCAACCGTATGACGCACGTCCGGTTTGGATGAGAATTGTTGAGTGGAGGAGGTTTAGAGTAAAGTTTAGAGTTAAAGTTAGGGTTCGAATAAATTCGGGCACTTTCCCGCCGGAATTTTTAAAATTTTTGATTGGATCAGATAGAGCACTTCACTGGCTTTCCAACGGTATGACGCACGTCCGGTTTGGATGAAAATTGGGGGCGTGGTTAACGATTTTTCGATTTTGGGGGCCTGGGAAAAATTGAAGTACTGGCAAGAGTGACATTTCAAAATTTCTTCTGATTCGGATAGAGCACTTCACTGGCTTTCCAACGGTATGACGCACGTCCGGTTCGGATGAAAATTGGGGGCGTGGTTAACGATTTTTCGATTTTGGGGGCCTGGGAAAAATTGAAGTACTGGCAAGAGGTGACATTTCAAAATTTCTTCTGATTCGGATAGAGCACTTCACTGGCTTTCCAACGGTATGACGCACGTCCGGTTTGGATGAAAATTGGGGGCGTGGTTAACGATTTTTCGATTTTGGGGGCCTGGGAAAAATTGAAGTACTGGCAAGAGGTGACATTTCAAAATTTCTTCTGATTCGGATAGAGCACTTCACTGGCTTTCCAACGGTATGACGCACGTCCGGTTTGGATGAAAATTGGGGGCGTGGTTAACGATTTTTCGATTTTGGGGGCCTGGGAAAAATTGAAGTACTGGCAAGAGGTGACATTTCAAAATTTCTTCTGATTCGGATAGAGCACTTCACTGGCTTTCCAACCGTATGACGCACGTCCGGTTTGGATGAGAATTGTTGAGTGGAGGAGGTTTAGAGTAAAGTTTAGAGTTAAAGTTAGGGTTCGAATAAATTCGGGCACTTTCCCGCCGGAATTTTTAAAATTTTTGATTGGATCAGATAGAGCACTTCACTGGCTTTCCAACGGTATGACGCACGTCCGGTTCGGATGAAAATTGGGGGCGTGGTTAACGATTTTTCGATTTTGGGGGCCTGGGAAAAAATTGAAGTACTGGCAAGAGGTGACATTTCAAAATTTCTTCTGATTCGGATAGAGCACTTCACTGGCTTTCCAACGGTATGACGCACGTGGTTCGGATGAAAATTGGGGGCGTGGTCAACGATTTTTTCGATTTGGGGGCTCTGGCAAGAGGTGACATTTCAAAATTTCTTCTGATTCGGATAGAGCACTTCACTGGCTTTCCAACGGTATGACGCACGTCCGGTTTGGATGAAAATTGTTGAGTGGAGGTGGTTTAACGAGTAAAGTTTCGAGTTAAAGTTAGGGTTCCTGGGAATAAATTCGGGCACTTTACCGGCAAGAAATTTTTCAAAATTTCTTCTGATTCGGATAGAGCACTTCACTGGCTTTCCAACGGTATGACGCACGTCCGGTTTGGATGAAAATTGGGGGCGTGGTTAACGATTTTTCGATTTTGGGGGCCTGGGAAAAATTGAAGTACTGGCAAGAGGTGACATTTCAAAATTTCTTCTGATTCGGATAGAGCACTTCACTGGCTTTCCAACCGTATGACGCACGTCCGGTTTTTGGATGAGAATTGTTGAGTGGAGAGGTTTAGAGTAAAGTTTAGAGTTAAAGTTAGGGTTCGAATAAATTCGGGCACTTTCCGCCGGAATTTTTAAAATTTTTGATTGGATCAGATAGAGCACTTCACTGGCTTTCCAACGGTATGACGCACGTCCGGTTTGGATGAAAATTGGGGGCGTGGTCAACGATTTTTCGATTTTGGGGGCCTGGGAAAAATTGAAGTACTGGCAAGAGGTGACATTTCAAAATTTCTTCTGATTCGGATAGAGCACTTCACTGGCTTTCCAACGGTATGACGCACGTCCGGTTTGGATGAAAATTGGGGGCGTGGTCAACGATTTTTCGATTTTGGGGGCCTGGGAAAAATTGAAGTACTGGCAAGAGGTGACATTTCAAAATTTCTTCTGATTCGGATAGAGCACTTCACTGGCTTTCCAACCGTATGACGCACGTCCGGTTTGGATGAGAATTGTTGAGTGGAGGAGGTTTAGAGTAAAGTTTAGAGTTAAAGTTAGGGTTCGAATAAATTCGGGCACTTTCCCGCCGGAATTTTTAAAATTTTTGATTGGATCAGATAGAGCACTTCACTGGCTTTCCAACGGTATGACGCACGTCCGGTTTGGATGAAAATTGGGGGCGTGGTTAACGATTTTTCGATTTTGGGGGCCTGGGAAAAATTGAAGTACTGGCAAGAGGTGACATTTCAAAATTTCTTCTGATTCGGATAGAGCACTTCACTGGCTTTCCAACGGTATGACGCACGTCCGGTTTGGATGAAAATTGGGGGCGTGGTCAACGATTTTTCGATTTTGGGGGCCTGGGAAAAATTGAAGTACTGGCAAGAGGTGACATTTCAAAATTTCTTCTGATTCGGATAGAGCACTTCACTGGCTTTCCAACCGTATGACGCACGTCCGGTTTGGATGAGAATTGTTGAGTGGAGGAGGTTTAGAGTAAGTTTAGAGTTAAAGTTAGGGTTCGAATAAATTCGGGCACTTTCCCGCCGGAATTTCAAAATTTTTGATTGGATCAGATAGAGCACTTCACTGGCTTTCCAACGGTATGACGCACGTCCGGTTTGGATGAAAATTGGGGGCGTGGTTAACGATTTTTCGATTTTGGGGGCCTGGGAAAAATTGAAGTACTGGCAAGAGGTGACATTTCAAAATTTCTTCTGATTCGGATAGAGCACTTCACTGGCTTTCCAACGTATGACGCACGTCCGGTTTGGATGAGAATTGGGGGCGTGGTTTAGAGTAAAGTTTAGATTTTGGGTTCTGGGAATAAATTCGGGCACTTTCCGCCGGAATTTTTAAAAATTTTGATTGGATCAGATAGAGCACTTCACTGGCTTTCCAACGGTATGACGCACGTCCGGTTTGGATGAAAATTGGGGGCGTGGTTAACGATTTTTCGATTTTGGGGGCCTGGGAAAAATTGAAGTACTGGCAAGAGGTGACATTTCAAAATTTCTTCTGATTCGGATAGAGCACTTCACTGGCTTTCCAACGGTATGACGCACGTCCGGTTTGGATGAAAATTGGGGGCGTGGTCAACGATTTTTCGATTTTGGGGGCCTGGGAAAAATTGAAGTACTGGCAAGAGGTGACATTTCAAAATTTCTTCTGATTCGGATCAGATAGAGCACTTCACTGGCTTTCCAACGGTATGACGCACGTCCGGTTTGGATGAAAATTGGGGGCGTGGTTAACGATTTTTCGATTTTGGGGGCCTGGGAAAAATTGAAGTACTGGCAAGAGGTGACATTTCAAAATTTCTTCTGATTCGGATAGAGCACTTCACTGGCTTTCCAACGGTATGACGCACGTCCGGAAATTCTTCTGATTGGTTCGGATGAAAATTGGGGGCGTGTTAACGATTTTTCGATTTTGGGGGCCTGGGAAAAATTGAGTACTGGCAAGAGGTGACATTTCAAAATTTCTTCTGATTGGATCAGATAGAGCACTTCACTGGCTTTCCAACCGTATGACGCACGTCCGGTTTGGATGAGAATTGTTGAGTGGAGGAGTGGTTTAGAGTAAAGTTTAGAGTTAAAGTTAGGGTTCGAATAAATTCGGGCACTTTCCCGCCGGAATTTTTAAAATTTTTGATTGGATCAGATAGAGCACTTCACTGGCTTTCCAACGGTATGACGCACGTCCGGTTCGGATGAAAATTGGGGGCGTGGTTAACGATTTTTCGATTTTGGGGCCTGGGAAAAATTGAAGTACTGGCAAGAGGTGACATTTCAAAATTTCTTCTTCTGATTCGGATAGAGCACTTCACTGGCTTTCCAACGGTATGACGCACGTCCGGTTTGGATGAAAATTGGGGGCGTGGTTAACGATTTTTCGATTTTGGGGGCCTGGGAAAAATTGAAGTACTGGCAAGAGGTGACATTTCAAAATTTCTTCTGATTCGGATAGAGCACTTCACTGGCTTTCCAACGGTATGACGCATGTCCGGTTCGGATGAAAATTGGTGGCGTGGTTAACGATTTTTCGATTTTGGGGGCCTGGGAAAAATTGAAGTACTGGCAAGAGGTGACATTTCAAAATTTCTTCTGATTCGAGATAGAGCACTTCACTGGCTTTCCAACGGTATGACGCACGTCCGGTTTGGATGAAAATTGGGGGCGTGGTTAACGATTTTTCGATTTTGGGGGCCTGGGAAAAATTGAAGTACTGGCAAGAGGTGACATTTCAAAATTTCTTCTGATTCGGATAGAGCACTTCACTGGCTTTCCAACGGTATGACGCACGTCCGGTTTGGATGAAAATTGGGGGCGTGGTTAACGATTTTTCGATTTTGGGGGCCTGGGAAAAATTGAAGTACTGGCAAGAGGTGACATTTCAAAATTTCTTCTGATTCGGATAGAGCACTTCACTGGCTTTCCAACCGTATGACGCACGTCCGGTTTGGATGAGAATTGTGGGCGTGGTCAACGATTTTTAGATTTTGGGGGCCTGGGAATAAATTCGGGCACTGGTAAGAGGTGACATTTTAAAATTTCTTCTGATTCGGATAGAGCACTTCACTGGCTTTCCAACGGTATGACGCACGTCCGGTTCGGATGAAAATTGGGGGCGTGGTTAACGATTTTTCGATTTTGGGGGCCTGGGAAAAATTGAAGTACTGGCAAGAGGTGACATTTCAAAATTTCTTCTGATTCGGATAGAGCACTTCACTGGCTTTCCAACGGTATGACGCACGTCCGGTTTGGATGAAAATTGGGGGCGTGGTCAACGATTTTTCGATTTTGGGGGCCTGGGAAAAATTGAAGTACTGGCAAGAGGTGACATTTCAAAATTTCTTCTGATTCGGATAGAGCACTTCACTGGCTTTCCAACGGTATGACGCACGTCCGGTTTGGATGAAAATTGGGGGCGTGGTTAACGATTTTTCGATTTTGGGGGCCTGGGAAAAATTGAAGTACTGGCAAGAGGTGACATTTCAAAATTTCTTCTGATTCGGATAGAGCACTTCACTGGCTTTCCAACCGTATGACGCACGTCCGGTTTGGATGAGAATTGTTGAGTGGAGGAGGTTTAGAGTAAAGTTTAGAGTTAAAGTTAGGGTTCGAATAAATTCGGGCACTTTCCCGCCGGAATTTTTAAAATTTTTGATTGGATCAGATAGAGCACTTCACTGGCTTTCCAACGGTATGACGCACGTCCGGTTTGGATGAAAATTGGGGGCGTGGTTAACGATTTTTCGATTTTGGGGGCCTGGGAAAAATTGAAGTACTGGCAAGAGGTGACATTTCAAAATTTCTTCTGATTCGGATAGAGCACTTCACTGGCTTTCCAACGGTATGACGCACGTCCGGTTCGGATGAAAATTGGGGGCGTGGTCAACGATTTTTCGATTTTGGGGGCCTGGGAAAAATTGAAGTACTGGCAAGAGGTGACATTTCAAAATTTCTTCTGATTCGGATAGAGCACTTCACTGGCTTTCCAACGGTATGACGCACGTCCGGTTCGGATGAAAATTGGGGGCGTGGTTAACGATTTTTCGATTTTGGGGGCCTGGGAAAAATTGAAGTACTGGCAAGAGGTGACATTTCAAAATTTCTTCTGATTCGGATAGAGCACTTCACTGGCTTTCCAACCGTATGACGCACGTCCGGTTTGGATGAGAATTGTTGAGTGGAGGAGGTTTAGAGTAAAGTTTAGAGTTAAAGTTAGGGTTCGAATAAATTCGGGCACTTTCCCGCCGGAATTTTTAAAATTTTTGATTGGATCAGATAGAGCACTTCACTGGCTTTCCAACGGTATGACGCACGTCCGGTTTGGATGAAAATTGGGGGCGTGGTCAACGATTTTTCGATTTTGGGGGCCTGGGAAAAATTGAAGTACTGGCAAGAGGTGACATTTCAAAATTTCTTCTGATTCGGATAGAGCACTTCACTGGCTTTCCAACGGTATGACGCACGTCCGGTTTGGATGAAAATTGGGGGCGTGGTCAACGATTTTTCGATTTTGGGGGCCTGGGAAAAATTGAAGTACTGGCAAGAGGTGACATTTCAAAATTTCTTCTGATTCGGATAGAGCACTTCACTGGCTTTCCAACGGTATGACGCACGTCCGGTTTGGATGAAAATTGGGGGCGTGGTCAACGATTTTTCGATTTTGGGGGCCTGGGAAAAATTGAAGTACTGGCAAGAGGTGACATTTCAAAATTTCTTCTGATTCGGATAGAGCACTTCACTGGCTTTCCAACCGTATGACGCACGTCCGGTTTGGATGAGAATTGGAGTGGAGGAGGTTTAGAGTAAAGTTTAGAGTTAAAGTTAGGGTTCGAATAAATTCGGGCACTTTCACGCCGTGAATTTTAAAAATTTTGATTGGATCAGATAGAGCACTTCACTGGCTTTCCAACGGTATGACGCACGTCCGGTTTGGATGAAAATTGGGGGCGTGGTTAACGATTTTTCGATTTTGGGGGCCTGGGAAAAATTGAAGTACTGGCAAGAGGTGACATTTCAAAATTTCTTCTGATTCGGATAGAGCACTTCACTGGCTTTCCAACCGTATGACGCACGTCCGGTTTGGATGAGAATTGTTGAGTGGAGGAGGTTTAGAGTAAAGTTTAGAGTTAAAGTTAGGGTTCGAATAAATTCGGGCACTTTCCCGCCGGAATTTTTAAAAATTTTTGATTGGATCAGATAGAGCACTTCACTGGCTTTCCAACGGTATGACGCACGTCCGGTTTGGATGAAAATTGGGGGCGTGGTCAACGATTTTTCGATTTTGGGGGCCTGGGAAAAATTGAAGTACTGGCAAGAGGTGACATTTCAAAATTTCTTCTGATTCGGATAGAGCACTTCACTGGCTTTCCAACCGTATGACGCACGTCCGGTTTGGATGAGAATTGTTGAGTGGAGGAGGTTTAGAGTAAAGTTTAGAGTTAAAGTTAGGGTTCGAATAAATTCGGGCACTTTCCCGCCGGAATTTTTAAAATTTTTGATTGGATCAGATAGAGCACTTCACTGGCTTTCCAACGGTATGACGCACGTCCGGTTTGGATGAAAATTGGGGGCGTGGTTAACGATTTTTCGATTTTGGGGGCCTGGGAAAAATTGAAGTACTGGCAAGAGGTGACATTTCAAAATTTCTTCTGATTCGGATAGAGCACTTCACTGGCTTTCCAACGGTATGACGCACGTCCGGTTTGGATGAAAATTGGGGGCGTGGTTAACGATTTTTCGATTTTGGGGGCCTGGGAAAAATTGAAGTACTGGCAAGAGGTGACATTTTTAAAATTTCTTCTGATTCGGATAGAGCACTTCACTGGCTTTCCAACGGTATGACGCACGTCCGGTTTGGATGAAAATTGGGGGCGTGGTTAACGATTTTTCGATTTTGGGGGCCTGGGAAAAATTGAAGTACTGGCAAGAGGTGACATTTCAAAATTTCTTCTGATTCGGATAGAGCACTTCACTGGCTTTCCAACGGTATGACGCACGTCCGGTTTGGATGAAAATTGTGGAGTGGAGGAGGTTAACGATTTTTAGATTTTGGGGGTTCGAATAAATTCGGGCACTTTCCCGGCAAGAGGTGACATTTCAAAATTTTTCTGATTCGGATAGAGCACTTCACTGGCTTTCCAACGGTATGACGCACGTCCGGTTTGGATGAAAATTGGGGGCGTGGTTAACGATTTTTCGATTTTGGGGGCCTGGGAAAAATTGAAGTACTGGCAAGAGGTGACATTTCAAAATTTCTTCTGATTCGGATAGAGCACTTCACTGGCTTTCCAACGGTATGACGCACGTCCGGTTTGGATGAAAATTGGGGGCGTGGTCAACGATTTTTCGATTTTGGGGGCCTGGGAAAAATTGAAGTACTGGCAAGAGGTGACATTTCAAAATTTCTTCTGATTCGGATAGAGCACTTCACTGGCTTTCCAACGGTATGACGCACGTCCGGTTTGGATGAAAATTGGGGGCGTGGTTAACGATTTTTCGATTTTGGGGGCCTGGGAAAAATTGAAGTACTGGCAAGAGGTGACATTTCAAAATTTCTTCTGATTCGGATAGAGCACTTCACTGGCTTTCCAACGGTATGACGCACGTCCGGTTTGGATGAAAATTGGGGGCGTGGTTAACGATTTTTCGATTTTGGGGGCCTGGGAAAAATTGAAGTACTGGCAAGAGGTGACATTTCAAAATTTCTTCTGATTCGGATAGAGCACTTCACTGGCTTTCCAACCGTATGACGCACGTCCGGTTTGGATGAGAATTGTGGAGTGGAGGAGGTTTAGAGTAAAGTTTAGAGTTAAAGTTAGGGTTCGAATAAATTCGGGCACTTTCCCGCCGGAATTTTTAAAATTTTTGATTGGATCAGATAGAGCACTTCACTGGCTTTCCAACGGTATGACGCACGTCCGGTTCGGATGAAAATTGGGGGCGTGGTTAACGATTTTTCGATTTTGGGGGCCTGGGAAAAATTGAAGTACTGGCAAGAGGTGACATTTCAAAATTTCTTCTGATTCGGATAGAGCACTTCACTGGCTTTCCAACGGTATGACGCACGTCCGGTTTGGATGAAAATTGTGCAATGGAGGAGGTTTAGAGTGAAGGTTAGAGTTAAAGTTAGGGTTCGAATAAATTCGGGCACTTTCCCCTCGGAAAATTTAAAATTTTTGATTGGATCAGATAGAGCACTTCACTGGCTTTCCAACGGTATGACGCACGTCCGGTTTGGATGAAAATTGGGGGCGTGGTTAACGATTTTTCGATTTTGGGGGCCTGGGGAAAAAAAATTGAAGTACTGTGACATTCAAAACACTGGACCGTATGACGCATTTTGGATAAATTTCAATTTTTGATTCATAGAGCACTTCACTGGCTTTCCAACGGTATGACGCACGTCCGGTTCGGATGAAAATTGGGGGCGTGGTCAACGATTTTTCGATTTTGGGGGCCTGGGAAAAATTGAAGTACTGGCAAGAGGTGACATTTCAAAATTTCTTCTGATTCGGATAGAGCACTTCACTGGCTTTCCAACCGTATGACGCACGTCCGGTTTGGATGAGAATTGTTGAGTG
The DNA here is from genome assembly GCA_035772405.1 of Chrysogorgia sp. JL179-B06. NCBI lineage: Eukaryota > Metazoa > Cnidaria > Anthozoa > Scleralcyonacea > Chrysogorgiidae > Chrysogorgia > Chrysogorgia sp. JL179-B06. Next base: position 5,893,718 of record JAYKKM010000450.1, on the reverse strand, counting down.
GAGGAGGTTTAGAGTAAAGTTTAGAGTTAAAGTTAGGGTTCGAATAAATTCGGGCACTTTCCCGCCGGAATTTTTAAAATTTTTGATTGGATCAGATAGAGCACTTCACTGGCTTTCCAACGGTATGACGCACGTCCGGGTTTGGATGAAAATTGGGGGCGTGGTTAACGATTTTTCGATTTTGGGGGGCCTGGGAAAAATTGAAGTACTGGGCAAGAGGTGACATTTCAAAATTTCTTCTGATTCGGATAGAGCACTTCACTGGCTTTCCAACCGTATGACGCACGTCCGGTTTGGATGAGAATTGTTGAGTGGAGGAGGTTTAGAGTAAAGTTTAGAGTTAAAGTTAGGGTTCGAATAAATTCGGGCACTTTCCCGCCGGAATTTTTAAAATTTTTGATTGGATCAGATAGAGCACTTCACTGGCTTTCCAACGGTATGACGCACGTCCGGTTTGGATGAAAATTGGGGGCGTGGTCAACGATTTTTTCGATTTTGGGGGCCTGGGAAAAATTGAAGTACTGGCAAGAGGTGACATTTCAAAATTTCTTCTGATTCGGATAGAGCACTTCACTGGCTTTCCAACGGTATGACGCACGTCCGGTTTCGGATGAAAATTGGGGGCGTGGTTAACGATTTTTCGATTTTGGGGGCCTGGGAAAAATTGAAGTACTGGCAAGAGGTGACATTTCAAAATTTCTTCTGATTCGGATAGAGCACTTCACTGGCTTTCCAACCGTATGACGCACGTCCGGTTTGGATGAGAATTGTTGAGTGGAGGAGGTTTAGAGTAAAGTTTAGAGTTAAAGTTAGGGTTCGAATAAATTCGGGCACTTTCCCGCCGGAATTTTTAAAATTTTTGATTGGATCAGATAGAGCACTTCACTGGCTTTCCAACGGTATGACGCACGTCCGGTTTGGATGAAAATTGGGGCGTGGTCAACGATTTTTCGATTTTGGGGGCCTGGGAAAAATTGAAGTACTGGCAAGAGGTGACATTTCAAAATTTCTTCTGATTCGGATAGAGCACTTCACTGGCTTTCCAACGGTATGACGCACGTCCGGTTTGGATGAAAATTGGGGGCGTGGTTAACGATTTTTCGATTTTGGGGGCCTGGGAAAAATTGAAGTACTGGCAAGAGGTGACATTTCAAAATTTCTTCTGATTCGGATAGAGCACTTCACTGGCTTTCCAACCGTATGACGCACGTCCGGTTTGGATGAGAATTGTTGAGTGGAGGAGGTTTAGAGTAAAGTTTAGAGTTAAAGTTAGGGTTCGAATAAATTCGGGCACTTTCCCGCCGGAATTTTTAAAATTTTTGATTGGATCAGATAGAGCACTTCACTGGCTTTCCAACGGTATGACGCACGTCCGGTTTGGATGAAAATTGGGGGCGTGGTTAACGATTTTTCGATTTTGGGGGCCTGGGAAAAATTGAAGTACTGGCAAGAGGTGATATTTCAAAATTTCTTCTGATTCGGATAGAGCACTTCACTGGCTTTCCAACGGTATGACGCACGTCCGGTTTGGATGAAAATTGGGGGCGTGGTCAACGATTTTTCGATTTTGGGGGCCTGGGAAAAATTGAAGTACTGGCAAGAGGTGACATTTCAAAATTTCTTCTGATTCGGATAGAGCACTTCACTGGCTTTCCAACCGTATGACGCACGTCCGGTTTGGATGAGAATTGTTGAGTGGAGGAGGTTTAGAGTAAAGTTTAGAGTTAAAGTTAGGGTTCGAATAAATTCGGGCACTTTCCCGCCGGAATTTTTAAATTTTTTGATTGGATCAGATAGAGCACTTCACTGGCTTTCCAACGGTATGACGCACGTCCGGTTTGGATGAAAATTGGGGGCGTGGTTAACGATTTTTTCGATTTTGGGGGCCTGGGAAAAATTGAAGTACTGGCAAGAGGTGACATTTCAAAATTTCTTCTGATTCGGATAGAGCACTTCACTGGCTTTCCAACGGTATGACGCACGTCCGGTTTGGATGAAAAATTGGGGGCGTGGTCAACGATTTTTCGATTTTGGGGGCCTGGGAAAAATTGAAGTACTGGCAAGAGTGACATTTCAAAATTTCTTCTGAGCACGTTAAAGTTTAGAGTAAAGTTTAGAGTTAAAGTTAGGGTTCGAATAAATTCGGGCACTTTCCCGCCGGAATTTTTAAAATTTTTGATTGGATCAGATAGAGCACTTCACTGGCTTTCCAACGGTATGATGCACGTCCGGTTTGGATGAAAATTGGGAGTGGAGCGTGGTTAACGATTTTTCGATTTTAGGGTTCCTGGGAATAAATTCGGGCACTTTCCCGCCGGAATTTTTAAAATTTTGATTGATCAGATAGAGCACTTCACTGGCTTTCCAACGGTATGACGCACGTCCGGTTCGGATGAAAATTGGGGGCGTGGTTAACGATTTTTCGATTTTGGGGGCCTGGGAAAAATTGAAGTACTGGCAAGAGGTGATATTTCAAAATTTCTTCTGATTCGGATAGAGCACTTCACTGGCTTTCCAACGGTATGACGCACGTCCGGTTTGGATGAAAATTGGGGGCGTGGTCAACGATTTTTCGATTTTGGGGGCCTGGGAAAAATTGAAGTACTGGCAAGAGGTGACATTTCAAAATTTCTTCTGATTCGGATAGAGCACTTCACTGGCTTTCCAACCGTATGACGCACGTCCGGTTTGGATGAGAATTGTTGAGTGGAGGAGGTTTAGAGTAAAGTTTAGAGTTAAAGTTAGGGGTTCGAATAAATTCGGGCACTTTCCCGCCGGAATTTTTAAAATTTTTGATTGGATCAGATAGAGCACTTCACTGGCTTTCCAACGGTATGACGCACGTCCGGTTCGGATGAAAATTGGGGGCGTGGTTAACGATTTTTCGATTTTGGGGGCCTGGGAAAAATTGAAGTACTGGCAAGAGGTGACATTTCAAAATTTCTTCTGATTCGGATAGAGCACTTCACTGGCTTTCCAACCGTATGACGCACGTCCGGTTTGGATGAGAATTGTTGAGTGGAGGAGGTTTAGAGTAAAGTTTAGAGTTAAAGTTAGGGTTCGAATAAATTCGGGCACTTTACCGCCGAAATTTTAAAATTTTTGATTGGATCAGATAGAGCACTTCACTGGCTTTCCAACGGTATGACGCACGTCCGGTTTGGATGAAAATTGGGGGCGTGGTTAACGATTTTTCGATTTTGGGGGCCTGGGAAAAATTGAAGTACTGGCAAGAGGTGACATTTCAAAATTTCTTCTGATTCGGATAGAGCACTTCACTGGCTTTCCAACGGTATGATGCACGTCCGGTTTGGATGAAAATTGGGGGCGTGGTCAACGATTTTTCGATTTTGGGGGCCTGGGAAAAATTGAAGTACTGGCAAGAGGTGACATTTCAAAATTTCTTCTGATTCGGATAGAGCACTTCACTGGCTTTCCAACCGTATGACGCACGTCCGGTTTGGATGAGAATTGTTGAGTGGAGGAGGTTTAGAGTAAAGTTTAGAGTTAAAGTTAGGGTTCGAATAAATTCGGGCACTTTCCCGCCGGAATTTTTAAAATTTTTGATTGGATCAGATAGAGCACTTCACTGGCTTTCCAACGGTATGACGCACGTCCGGTTTGGATGAAAATTGGGGGCGTGGTTAACGATTTTTCGATTTTGGGGGGCCTGGGAAAAATTGAAGTACTGGCAAGAGGTGACATTTCAAAATTTCTTCTGATTCGGATAGAGCACTTCACTGGCTTTCCAACGGTATGACGCACGTCCCGGTTTGGATGAGAATTGTTGAGTGGAGGAGGTTTAGAGTAAAGTTTAGAGTTAAAGTTAGGGTTCGAATAAATTCGGGCACTTTACCGCCGAAAATTTTTAAAATTTTTGATTGGATCAGATAGAGCACTTCACTGGCTTTCCAACGGTATGACGCACGTCCGGTTTGGATGAAAATTGGGGGCGTGGTTAACGATTTTTCGATTTTGGGGGCCTGGGAAAAATTGAAGTACTGGCAAGAGGTGACATTTCAAAATTTCTTCTGATTCGGATAGAGCACTTCACTGGCTTTCCAACGGTATGACGCACGTCCGGTTTGGATGAGAATTGTTGAGTGGAGGAGGTTTAGAGTAAAGTTTAGAGTTAAAGTTAGGGTTCGAATAAATTCGGGCACTTTCCCGCCGGAAATTTTTAAAATTTTTGATTGGATCAGATAGAGCACTTCACTGGCTTTCCAACGGTATGACGCACGTCCGGTTTGGATGAAAATTGGGGGCGTGGTTAACGATTTTTCGATTTTGGGGGCCTGGGAAAAATTGAAGTACTGGCAAGAGGTGACATTTCAAAATTTCTTCTGATTCGGATAGAGCACTTCACTGGCTTTCCAACGGTATGACGCACGTCCGGTTTGGATGAAAATTGGGGGCGTGGTTAACGATTTTTCGATTTTGGGGGCCTGGGAAAAATTGAAGTACTGGCAAGAGGTGACATTTCAAAATTTCTTCTGATTCGGATAGAGCACTTCACTGGCTTTCCAACCGTATGACGCACGTCCGGTTTGGATGAGAATTGTTGAGTGGAGGAGGTTTAGAGTAAAGTTTAGAGTTAAAGTTAGGGTTCGAATAAATTCGGGCACTTTCCCGCCGGAATTTTTAAAATTTTTGATTGGATCAGATAGAGCACTTCACTGGCTTTCCAACGGTATGACGCACGTCCGGTTCGGTTTGGATGAAAATTGGGGGCGTGGTTAACGATTTTTCGATTTTGGGGGCCTGGGAAAAATTGAAGTACTGGCAAGAGGTGACATTTCAAAATTTCTTCTGATTCGGATAGAGCACTTCACTGGCTTTCCAACGGTATGACGCACGTCCGGTTTGGATGAGAATTGTTGAGTGGAGGAGGTTTAGAGTAAAGTTTAGAGTTAAAGTTTGGGGGGCCTGGGAATAAATTCGGGCACTTTCCCGCCGACATTTTTAAAATTTCTTCTGATTGGATCAGATAGAGCACTTCACTGGCTTTCCAACGGTATGACGCACGTCCGGTTTGGATGAAAATTGGGGGCGTGGTTAACGATTTTTCGATTTTGGGGGCCTGGGAAAAATTGAAGTACTGGCAAGAGGTGACATTTCAAAATTTCTTCTGATTCGGATAGAGCACTTCACTGGCTTTCCAACCGTATGACGCACGTCCGGTTTGGATGAGAATTGTTGAGTGGAGGAGGTTTAGAGTAAAGTTTTAGAGTTAAAGTTAGGGTTCGAATAAATTCGGGCACTTTACCGCCGAAATTTTTTAAAATTTTTGATTGGATCAGATAGAGCACTTCACTGGCTTTCCAACGGTATGACGCACGTCCGGTTCGGATGAAAATTGGGGGCTGTGGTTAACGATTTTTCGATTTTGGGGGCCTGGGAAAAATTGAAGTACTGGCAAGAGGTGACATTTCAAAATTTCTTCTGATTCGGATAGAGCACTTCACTGGCTTTCCAACCGTATGACGCACGTCCGGTTTGGATGAGAATTGTTGAGTGGAGGAGGTTTAGAGTAAAGTTTAGAGTTAAAGTTAGGGTTCGAATAAATTCGGGCACTTTCCCGCCGGAATTTTTAAAATTTTTGATTGGATCAGATAGAGCACTTCACTGGCTTTCCAACGGTATGACGCACGTCCGGTTTGGATGAAAAAATTGGGGGCGTGGTTAACGATTTTTCGATTTTGGGGGCCTGGGAAAAAATTGAAGTACTGGCAAGAGGTGACATTTCAAAATTTCTTCTGATTCGGATAGAGCACTTCACTGGCTTTCCAACGGTATGATGCACGTCCGGTTTGGATGAAAATTGGGGGCGTGGTTAACGATTTTTCGATTTTGGGGGCCTGGGAAAAATTGAAGTACTGGCAAGAGGTGACATTTCAAAATTTCTTCTGATTCGGATAGAGCACTTCACTGGCTTTCCAACCGTATGACGCACGTCCGGTTTGGATGAGAATTGTTGAGTGGAGGAGGTTTAGAGTAAAGTTTAGAGTTAAAGTTAGGGTTCGAATAAATTCGGGCACTTTCCCGCCGGAAATTTTTAAAATTTTTGATTGGATCAGATAGAGCACTTCACTGGCTTTCCAACGGTATGACGCACGTCCGGTTTGGATGAAAATTGGGGGCGTGGTTAACGATTTTTCGATTTTGGGGGGCCTGGGAAAAATTGAAGTACTGGCAAGAGGTGACATTTCAAAATTTCTTCTGATTCGGATAGAGCACTTCACTGGCTTTCCAACGGTATGACGCACGTCCGGTTTGGATGAGAATTGTTGAGTGGAGGAGGTTTAGAGTAAAGTTTAGAGTTAAAGTTAGGGTTCGAATAAATTCGGGCACTTTCCGCCGGAATTTTTAAAATTTTTGATTGGATCAGATAGAGCACTTCACTGGCTTTCCAACGGTATGACGCACGTCCGGTTTGGATGAAAATTGGGGGCGTGGTTAACGATTTTTCGATTTTGGGGGCCTGGGAAAAATTGAAGTACTGGCAAGAGGTGACATTTCAAAATTTCTTCTGATTCGGATAGAGCACTTCACTGGCTTTCCAACGGTATGATGCACGTCCGGTTTGGATGAAAATTGGGGGCGTGGTCAACGATTTTTCGATTTTGGGGGCCTGGGAAAAATTGAAGTACTGGCAAGAGGTGACATTTCAAAATTTCTTCTGATTCGGATAGAGCACTTCACTGGCTTTCCAACCGTATGACGCACGTCCGGTTTGGATGAGAATTGTTGAGTGGAGGAGGTTTAGAGTAAAGTTTAGAGTTAAAGTTAGGGTTCGAATAAATTCGGGCACTTTCCCGCCGAAATTTTTAAAATTTTTGATTGGATCAGATAGAGCACTTCACTGGCTTTCCAACGGTATGACGCACGTCCGGTTTGGATGAAAATTGGGGGCGTGGTTAACGATTTTTCGATTTTGGGGGCCTGGGAAAAATTGAAGTACTGGCAAGAGGTGACATTTCAAAATTTCTTCTGATTCGGATAGAGCACTTCACTGGCTTTCCAACGGTATGACGCACGTCCGGTTTGGATGAGAATTGTTGAGTGGAGGAGGTTTTAGAGTAAAGTTTAGAGTTAAAGTTAGGGTTCGAATAAATTCGGGCACTTTCCCGCCGGAATTTTTAAAATTTTTGATTGGATCAGATAGAGCACTTCACTGGCTTTCCAACGGTATGACGCACGTCCGGTTTGGATGAAAATTGGGGGCGTGGTTAACGATTTTTCGATTTTGGGGGCCTGGGAAAAATTGAAGTACTGGCAAGAGGTGACATTTCAAAAATTTCTTCTGATTCGGATAGAGCACTTCACTGGCTTTCCAACGGTATGACGCACGTCCGGTTTGGATGAAAATTGGGGGCGTGGTCAACGATTTTTCGATTTTGGGGGCCTGGGAAAAATTGAAGTACTGGCAAGAGGTGACATTTCAAAATTTCTTCTGATTCGGATAGAGCACTTCACTGGCTTTCCAACCGTATGACGCACGTCCGGTTTGGATGAGAATTGTTGAGTGGAGGAGGTTTAGAGTAAAGTTTAGAGTTAAAGTTAGGGTTCGAATAAATTCGGGCACTTTACCGCCGAAATTTTTAAAATTTTTGATTGGATCAGATAGAGCACTTCACTGACTTTCCAACGGTATGACGCACGTCCGGTTTGGATGAAAATTGGGGGCGTGGTTAACGATTTTTCGATTTTGGGGGCCTGGGGAAAAATTGAAGTACTGGCAAGAGGTGACATTTCAAAATTTCTTCTGATTCGGATAGAGCACTTCACTGGCTTTCCAACGGTATGACGCACGTCCGGTTTGGATGAGAATTGTTGAGTGGAGGAGGTTTAGAGTAAAGTTTAGAGTTAAAGTTAGGGTTCGAATAAATTCGGGCACTTTCCCGCCGAAATTTTTAAAATTTTTGATTGGATCAGATAGAGCACTTCACTGGCTTTCCAACGGTATGACGCACGTCCGGTTTGGATGAAAATTGGGGGCGTGGTTAACGATTTTTCGATTTTGGGGGCCTGGGAAAAATTGAAGTACTGGCAAGAGGTGATATTTCAAAATTTCTTCTGATTCGGATAGAGCACTTCACTGGCTTTCCAACGGTATGACGCACGTCCGGTTCGGATGAAAATTGGGGGCGTGGTCAACGATTTTTCGATTTTGGGGGCCTGGGAAAAATTGAAGTACTGGCAAGAGGTGACATTTCAAAATTTCTTCTGATTCGGATAGAGCACTTCACTGGCTTTCCAACCGTATGACGCACGTCCGGTTTGGATGAGAATTGTTGAGTGGAGGAGGTTTAGAGTAAAGTTTAGAGTTAAAGTTAGGGTTCGAATAAATTCGGGCACTTTCCGCCGAAATTTTTAAAATTTTTGATTGGATCAGATAGAGCACTTCACTGGCTTTCCAACGGTATGACGCACGTCCGGTTTGGATGAAAATTGGGGGCGTGGTTAACGATTTTTCGATTTTGGGGGCCTGGGAAAAATTGAAGTACTGGCAAGAGGTGACATTTCAAAATTTCTTCTGATTCGGATAGAGCACTTCACTGGCTTTCCAACGGTATGATGCACGTCCGGTTTGGATGAGAATTGTTGAGTGGAGGAGGTTTAGAGTAAAGTTTAGAGTTAAAGTTAGGGTTCGAATAAATTCGGGCACTTTCCCGCCGGAATTTTTAAAATTTTTGATTGGATCAGATAGAGCACTTCACTGGCTTTCCAACGGTATGACGCACGTCCGGTTCGGATGAAAATTGGGGGCGTGGTCAACGATTTTTCGATTTTGGGGGCCTGGGAAAAATTGAAGTACTGGCAAGAGGTGACATTTCAAAATTTCTTCTGATTCGGATAGAGCACTTCACTGGCTTTCCAACCGTATGACGCACGTCCGGTTTGGATGAGAATTGTTGAGTGGAGGAGGTTTAGAGTAAAGTTTAGAGTTAAAGTTAGGGTTCGAATAAATTCGGGCACTTTCCCGCCGGAATTTTTAAAATTTTTGATTGGATCAGATAGAGCACTTCACTGGCTTTCCAACCGTATGACGCACGTCCGGTTTGGATGAGAATTGTTGAGTGGAGGAGGTTTAGAGTAAAGTTTAGAGTTAAAGTTAGGGTTCGAATAAATTCGGGCACTTTACCGCCGGAATTTTTAAAATTTTTGATTGGATCAGATAGAGCACTTCACTGGCTTTCCAACGGTATGACGCACGTCCGGTTTGGATGAAAATTGGGGGCGTGGTTAACGATTTTTCGATTTTGGGGGCCTGGGAAAAATTGAAGTACTGGCAAGAGGTGACATTTCAAAATTTCTTCTGATTCGGATAGAGCACTTCACTGGCTTTCCAACGGTATGACGCACGTCCGGTTTGGATGAGAATTGTTGAGTGGAGGAGGTTTAGAGTAAAGTTTAGAGTTAAAGTTAGGGTTCGAATAAATTCGGGCACTTTACCGCCGAAATTTTTAAAATTTTTGATTGGATCAGATAGAGCACTTCACTGGCTTTCCAACGGTATGACGCACGTCCGGTTTGGATGAAAATTGGGGGCGTGGTTAACGATTTTTCGATTTTGGGGGCCTGGGAAAAATTGAAGTACTGGCAAGAGGTGACATTTCAAAATTTCTTCTGATTCGGATAGAGCACTTCACTGGCTTTCCAACGGTATGACGCACGTCCGGTTTGGATGAAAATTGGGGGCGTGGTTAACGATTTTTCGATTTTGGGGGGCCTGGGAAAAAATTGAAGTACTGGCAAGAGGTGACATTTCAAAATTTCTTCTGATTCGGATAGAGCACTTCACTGGCTTTCCAACCGTATGACGCACGTCCGGTTTGGATGAGAATTGTGGAGTGGAGGAGGTTTAGAGTAAAGTTTAGAGTTAAAGTTAGGGTTCGAATAAATTCGGGCACTTTCCCGCCGAAATTTTTAAAATTTTTGATTGGATCAGATAGAGCACTTCACTGGCTTTCCAACGGTATGATGCACGTCCGGTTTGGATGAAAATTGGGGGCGTGGTTAACGATTTTTCGATTTTGGGGGCCTGGGAAAAATTGAAGTACTGGCAAGAGGTGACATTTCAAAATTTCTTCTGATTCGGATAGAGCACTTCACTGGCTTTCCAACGGTATGATGCACATCCGGTTTGGATGAAAATTGGGGGCGTGGTTAACGATTTTTCGATTTTGGGGGCCTGGGAAAAAATTGAAGTACTGGCAAGAGGTGACATTTCAAAATTTCTTCTGATTCGGATAGAGCACTTCACTGGCTTTCCAACGGTATGATGCACGTCCGGTTTGGATGAAAATTGGGGGCGTGGTCAACGATTTTTCGATTTTGGGGGCCTGGGAAAAATTGAAGTACTGGCAAGAGGTGACATTTCAAAATTTCTTCTGATTCGGATAGAGCACTTCACTGGCTTTCCAACGGTATGACGCACGTCCGGTTTGGATGAAAATTGGGGGCGTGGTCAACGATTTTTCGATTTTGGGGGCCTGGGAAAAATTGAAGTACTGGCAAGAGGTGACATTTCAAAAATTTTTCTGATTCGGATAGAGCACTTCACTGGCTTTCCAACGGTATGACGCACGTCCGGTTGGATGAAAATTGGGGGGTGGTTAACGATTTTTCGATTTTGGGGGCCTGGGAAAAATTGAAGGACTGGCAAGAGGTGATATTTCAAAATTTCTTCTGATTCGGATAGAGCACTTCACTGGCTTTCCAACGGTATGACGCACGTCCGGTTTGGATGAAAATTGGGGGCGTGGTTAACGATTTTTCGATTTTGGGGGCCTGGGAAAAATTGAAGTACTGGCAAGAGGTGATATTTCAAAATTTCTTCTGATTCGGATAGAGCACTTCACTGGCTTTCCAACGGTATGACGCACGTCCGGTTCGGATGAAAATTGGGGGCGTGGTCAACGATTTTTCGATTTTGGGGGCCTGGGAAAAATTGAAGTACTGGCAAGAGGTGATATTTCAAAATTTCTTCTGATTCGGATAGAGCACTTCACTGGCTTTCCAACGGTATGACGCACGTCCGGTTCGGATGAAAATTGGGGGCGTGGTAACGATTTTTTCGATTTTGGGGGCCTGGGAAAAATTGAAGTACTGGCAAGAGGTGACATTTCAAAATTTCTTCTGATTCGGATAGAGCACTTCACTGGCTTTCCAACGGTATGACGCACGTCCGGTTTGGATGAAAATTGGGGGCGTGGTTAACGATTTTTCGGTTTAGAGTAAAGTTTAGAGTTAAAGTTAGGGTTCGAATAAATTGAAGTACTGGCGAGGTGACATTTCAAAATTTCTTCTGATTCGGATAGAGCACTTCACTGGCTTTCCAACGGTATGATGCACGTCCGGTTTGGATGAAAATTGGGGGCGTGGTCAACGATTTTTCGATTTTGGGGGCCTGGGAAAAATTGAAGTACTGGCAAGAGGTGACATTTCAAAATTTCTTCTGATTCGGATAGAGCACTTCACTGGCTTTCCAACCGTATGACGCACGTCCGGTTTGGATGAGAATTGTTGAGTGGAGGAGGTTTAGAGTAAAGTTTAGAGTTAAAGTTAGGGTTCGAATAAATTCGGGCACTTTCCCGCCGGAAATTTTTAAAATTTTTGATTGGATCAGATAGAGCACTTCACTGGCTTTCCAACGGTATGACGCACGTCCGGTTTGGATGAAAATTGGGGGCGTGGTTAACGATTTTTCGATTTTGGGGGCCTGGGAAAAATTGAAGTACTGGCAAGAGGTGACATTTCAAAATTTCTTCTGATTCGGATAGAGCACTTCACTGGCTTTCCAACGGTATGATGCACGTCCGGTTTGGATGAAAATTGGGGGCGGCGTGGTCAACGATTTTTCGATTTTGGGGGCCTGGGAAAAATTGAAGTACTGGCAAGAGGTGACATTTCAAAATTTCTTCTGATTCGGATAGAGCACTTCACTGGCTTTCCAACGGTATGACGCACGTCCGGTTTGGATGAAAATTGGGGGCGTGGTCAACGATTTTTCGATTTTGGGGGCCTGGGAAAAATTGAAGTACTGGCAAGAGGTGACATTTCAAAATTTCTTCTGATTCGGATAGAGCACTTCACTGGCTTTCCAACCGTATGACGCACGTCCGGTTTGGATGAGAATTGTTGAGTGGAGGAGGTTTAGAGTAAAGTTTAGAGTTAAAGTTAGGGTTCGAATAAATTCGGGCACTTTCCCGCCGGAATTTTTAAAATTTTTGATTGGATCAGATAGAGCACTTCACTGGCTTTCCAACGGTATGACGCACGTCCGGTTCGGATGAGAATTGTTGAGTGGAGGAGGTTTAGAGTAAAGTTTAGAGTTAAAGTTAGGGTTCGAATAAATTCGGGCACTTTCCCGCCGGAATTTTTAAAATTTTTGATTGGATCAGATAGAGCACTTCACTGGCTTTCCAACGGTATGACGCACGTCCGGTTTGGATGAAAATTGGGGGCGTGGTTAACGATTTTTCGATTTTGGGGGCCTGGGAAAAATTGAAGTACTGGCAAGAGGTGACATTTCAAAATTTCTTCTGATTCGGATAGAGCACTTCACTGGCTTTCCAACCGTATGACGCACGTCCGGTTTGGATGAGAATTGTTGAGTGGAGGAGGTTTAGAGTAAAGTTTAGAGTTAAAGTTAGGGTTCGAATAAATTCGGGCACTTTACCGCCGAAATTTTTAAAATTTTTGATTGGATCAGATAGAGCACTTCACTGGCTTTCCAACGGTATGACGCACGTCCGGTTTGGATGAAAATTGGGGGCGTGGTTAACGATTTTTCGATTTTGGGGGCCTGGGAAAAATTGAAGTACTGGCAAGAGGTGACATTTCAAAATTTCTTCTGATTCGGATAGAGCACTTCACTGGCTTTCCAACGGTATGACGCACGTCCGGTTTGGATGAGAATTGTTGAGTGGAGGAGGTTAAGAGTAAAGTTTAGAGTTAAAGTTAGGGTTCGAATAAATTCGGGCACTTTCCCGCCGGAATTTTTAAAATTTTTGATTGGATCAGATAGAGCACTTCACTGGCTTTCCAACGGTATGACGCACGTCCGGTTTGGATGAAAATTGGGGGCGTGGTTAACGATTTTTCGATTTTGGGGGCCTGGGAAAAATTGAAGTACTGGCAAGAGGTGATATTTCAAAATTTCTTCTGATTCGGATAGAGCACTTCACTGGCTTTCCAACGGTATGACGCACGTCCGGTTCGGATGAAAATTAGGGGCGTGGTCAACGATTTTTCGATTTTGGGGGCCTGGGAAAAATTGAAGTACTGGCAAGAGGTGACATTTCAAAATTTCTTCTGATTCGGATAGAGCACTTCACTGGCTTTCCAACGGTATGACGCACGTCCGGTTTGGATGAAAATTGGGGGCGTGGTCAACGATTTTTCGATTTTGGGGGCCTGGGAAAAATTGAAGTACTGGCAAGAGGTGACATTTCAAAATTTCTTCTGATTCGGATAGAGCACTTCACTGGCTTTCCAACGGTATGACGCACGTCCGGTTTGGATGAAAATTGGGGGCGTGGTAACGATTTAGAGTAAATTTTGGAGTAAAGTTAGGGTTAAAAAATTGAAGTACTGGCAAGAGGTGACATTTCAAAATTTCTTCTGATTCAGATAGAGCACTTCACTGGCTTTCCAACGGTATGACGCACGTCCGGTTTGGATGAAAATTGGGGGCGTGGTTAACGATTTTTCGATTTTGGGGGCCTGGGAAAAATTGAAGTACTGGCAAGAGGTGACATTTCAAAATTTCTTCTGATTCGGATAGAGCACTTCACTGGCTTTCCAACGGTATGACGCACGTCCGGTTTGGATGAGAATTGTTGAGTGGAGGAGGTTTAGAGTAAAGTTTAGAGTTAAAGTTAGGGTTCGAATAAATTCGGGCACTTTACCGCCGAAATTTTTAAAATTTTTGATTGGATCAGATAGAGCACTTCACTGGCTTTCCAACGGTATGACGCACGTCCGGTTTGGATGAAAATTGGGGGCGTGGTTAACGATTTTTCGATTTTGGGGGCCTGGGAAAAATTGAAGTACTGGCAAGAGGTGACATTTCAAAATTTCTTCTGATTCGGATAGAGCACTTCACTGGCTTTCCAACGGTATGATGCACGTCCGGTTTGGATGAGAATTGTTGAGTGGAGGAGGTTTAGAGTAAAGTTTAGAGTTAAAGTTAGGGTTCGAATAAATTCGGGCACTTTCCCGCCGGAATTTTTAAAATTTTTGATTGGATCAGATAGAGCACTTCACTGGCTTTCCAACGGTATGACGCACGTCCGGTTTGGATGAAAATTGGGGGCGTGGTTAACGATTTTTCGATTTTGGGGGCCTGGGAAAAATTGAAGTACTGGCAAGAGGTGACATTTCAAAATTTCTTCTGATTCGGATAGAGCACTTCACTGGCTTTCCAACCGTATGACGCACGTCCGGTTTGGATGAGAATTGTTGAGTGGAGGAGGTTTAGAGTAAAGTTTAGAGTTAAAGTTAGGGTTCGAATAAATTCGGGCACTTTCCCGCCGGAATTTTTAAAATTTTTGATTGGATCAGATAGAGCACTTCACTGGCTTTCCAACGGTATGACGCACGTCCGGTTTGGATGAAAATTGGGGGCGTGGTTTAACGATTTTTCGATTTTGGGGGCCTGGGAAAAATTGAAGTACTGGCAAGAGGTGACATTTCAAAATTTCTTCTGATTCGGATAGAGCACTTCACTGGCTTTCCAACGGTATGACGCACGTCCGGTTTGGATGAAAATTGGGGGCGTGGTCAACGATTTTTCGATTTTGGGGGCCTGGGAAAAATTGAAGTACTGGCAAGAGGTGACATTTCAAAATTTCTTCTGATTCGGATAGAGCACTTCACTGGCTTTCCAACCGTATGACGCACGTCCGGTTTGGATGAGAATTGTTGAGTGGAGGAGGTTTAGAGTAAAGTTTAGAGTTAAAGTTAGGGTTCGAATAAATTCGGGCACTTTCCCGCCGAAATTTTTAAAATTTTTGATTGGATCAGATAGAGCACTTCACTGGCTTTCCAACGGTATGACGCACGTCCGGTTTGGATGAAAATTGGGGGCGTGGTTAACGATTTTTCGATTTTGGGGGCCTGGGAAAAATTGAAGTACTGGCAAGAGGTGGCATTTCAAAATTTCTTCTGATTCGGATAGAGCACTTCACTGGCTTTCCAACCGTATGACGCACGTCCGGTTTGGATGAGAATTGTTGAGTGGAGGAGGTTTAGAGTAAAGTTTAGAGTTAAAGTTAGGGTTCGAATAAATTCGGGCACTTTCCCGCCGGAATTTTTAAAATTTTTGATTGGATCAGATAGAGCACTTCACTGGCTTTCCAACGGTATGACGCACGTCCGGTTTGGATGAAAATTGGGGGCGTGGTTAACGATTTTTCGATTTTGGGGGCCTGGGAAAAATTGAAGTACTGGCAAGAGGTGACATTTCAAAATTTCTTCTGATTCGGATAGAGCACTTCACTGGCTTTCCAACGGTATGACGCACGTCCGGTTTGGATGAAAATTGGGGGCGTGGTCAACGATTTTTCGATTTTTGGGGGCCTGGGAAAAATTGAAGTACTGGCAAGAAGTGACATTTCAAAATTTCTTCTGATTCGGATAGAGCACTTCACTGGCTTTCCAACCGTATGACGCACGTCCGGTTTGGATGAGAATTGTTGAGTGGAGGAGGTTTAGAGTAAAGTTTAGAGTTAAAGTTAGGGTTCGAATAAATTCGGGCACTTTCCCGCCGGAATTTTTAAAATTTTTGATTGGATCAGATAGAGCACTTCACTGGCTTTCCAACGGTATGACGCACGTCCGGTTTGGATGAAAATTGGGGGCGTGGTTAACGATTTTTCGATTTTGGGGGCCTGGGAAAAATTGAAGTACTGGCAAGAGGTGACATTTCAAAATTTCTTCTGATTCGGATAGAGCACTTCACTGGCTTTCCAACGGTATGATGCACGTCCGGTTTGGATGAAAATTGGGGGCGTGGTCAACGATTTTTCGATTTTGGGGGCCTGGGAAAAATTGAAGTACTGGCAAGAGGTGACATTTCAAAATTTCTTCTGATTCGGATAGAGCACTTCACTGGCTTTCCAACGGTATGACGCACGTCCGGTTTGGATGAGAATTGTTGAGTGGAGGAGGTTTAGAGTAAAGTTTAGAGTTAAAGTTAGGGTTCGAATAAATTCGGGCACTTTCCCGCCGGAATTTTTAAAATTTTTGATTGGATCAGATAGAGCACTTCACTGGCTTTCCAACGGTATGACGCACGTCCGGTTTGGATGAAAATTGGGGGCGTGGTTAACGATTTTTCGATTTTGGGGGCCTGGGAAAAATTGAAGTACTGGCAAGAGGTGATATTTCAAAATTTCTTCTGATTCGGATAGAGCACTTCACTGGCTTTCCAACGGTATGACGCACGTCCGGTTTGGATGAAAATTGGGGGCGTGGTCAACGATTTTTCGATTTTGGGGGCCTGGGAAAAATTGAAGTACTGGCAAGAGGTGACATTTCAAAATTTCTTCTGATTCGGATAGAGCACTTCACTGGCTTTCCAACGGTATGACGCACGTCCGGTTTGGATGAAAATTGGGGGCGTGGTCAACGATTTTTCGATTTTGGGGGCCTGGGAAAAATTGAAGTACTGGCAAGAGGTGACATTTCAAAATTTCTTCTGATTCGGATAGAGCACTTCACTGGCTTTCCAACGGTATGACGCACGTCCGGTTTGGATGAGAATTGTTGAGTGGAGGAGGTTTAGAGTAAAGTTTAGAGTTAAAGTTAGGGTTCGAATAAATTCGGGCACTTTCCCGCCGGAATTTTTAAAATTTTTGATTGGATCAGATAGAGCACTTCACTGGCTTTCCAACGGTATGACGCACGTCCGGTTTGGATGAAAATTGGGGGCGTGGTCAACGATTTTTCGATTTTGGGGGCCTGGGAAAAATTGAAGTACTGGCAAGAGGTGACATTTCAAAATTTCTTCTGATTCGGATAGAGCACTTCACTGGCTTTCCAACGGTATGATGCACGTCCGGTTTGGATGAGAATTGTTGAGTGGAGGAGGTTTAGAGTAAAGTTTAGAGTTAAAGTTAGGGTTCGAATAAATTCGGGCACTTTCCCGCCGGAATTTTTAAAATTTTTGATTGGATCAGATAGAGCACTTCACTGGCTTTCCAACGGTATGACGCACGTCCGGTTTGGATGAAAATTGGGGGCGTGGTTAACGATTTTTCGATTTTGGGGGCCTGGGAAAAATTGAAGTACTGGCAAGAGGTGACATTTCAAAATTTCTTCTGATTCGGATAGAGCACTTCACTGGCTTTCCAACGGTATGACGCACGTCCGGTTTGGATGAGAATTGTTGAGTGGAGGAGGTTTAGAGTAAAGTTTAGAGTTAAAGTTAGGGTTCGAATAAATTCGGGCACTTTCCCGCCGGAATTTTTAAAATTTTTGATTGGATCAGATAGAGCACTTCACTGGCTTTCCAACGGTATGACGCACGTCCGGTTTGGATGAAAATTGGGGGCGTGGTTAACGATTTTTCGATTTTGGGGGCCTGGGAAAAATTGAAGTACTGGCAAGAGGTGATATTTCAAAATTTCTTCTGATTCGGATAGAGCACTTCACTGGCTTTCCAACGGTATGACGCACGTCCGGTTTGGATGAAAATTGGGGGCGTGGTCAACGATTTTTCGATTTTGGGGGCCTGGGAAAAATTGAAGTACTGGCAAGAGGTGACATTTCAAAATTTCTTCTGATTCGGATAGAGCACTTCACTGGCTTTCCAACGGTATGATGCACGTCCGGTTTGGATGAAAATTGGGGGCGTGGTCAACGATTTTTCGATTTTGGGGGCCTGGGAAAAATTGAAGTACTGGCAAGAGGTGACATTTCAAAATTTCTTCTGATTCGGATAGAGCACTTCACTGGCTTTCCAACCGTATGACGCACGTCCGGTTTGGATGAGAATTGTTGAGTGGAGGAGGTTTAGAGTAAAGTTTAGAGTTAAAGTTAGGGTTCGAATAAATTCGGGCACTTTCCCGCCGAAATTTTTAAAATTTTTGATTGGATCAGATAGAGCACTTCACTGGCTTTCCAACGGTATGACGCACGTCCGGTTTGGATGAAAATTGGGGGCGTGGTTAACGATTTTTCGATTTTGGGGGCCTGGGAAAAATTGAAGTACTGGCAAGAGGTGGCATTTCAAAATTTCTTCTGATTCGGATAGAGCACTTCACTGGCTTTCCAACCGTATGACGCACGTCCGGTTTGGATGAGAATTGTTGAGTGGAGGAGGTTTAGAGTAAAGTTTAGAGTTAAAGTTAGGGTTCGAATAAATTCGGGCACTTTCCCGCCGGAATTTTTAAAATTTTTGATTGGATCAGATAGAGCACTTCACTGGCTTTCCAACGGTATGACGCACGTCCGGTTTGGATGAAAATTGGGGGCGTGGTTAACGATTTTTCGATTTTGGGGGCCTGGGAAAAATTGAAGTACTGGCAAGAGGTGACATTTCAAAATTTCTTCTGATTCGGATAGAGCACTTCACTGGCTTTCCAACGGTATGACGCACGTCCGGTTTGGATGAAAATTGGGGGCGTGGTCAACGATTTTTCGATTTTGGGGGCCTGGGAAAAATTGAAGTACTGGCAAGAGGTGACATTTCAAAATTTCTTCTGATTCGGATAGAGCACTTCACTGGCTTTCCAACGGTATGATGCACGTCCGGTTTGGATGAGAATTGTTGAGTGGAGGAGGTTTAGAGTAAAGTTTAGAGTTAAAGTTAGGGTTCGAATAAATTCGGGCACTTTCCCGCCGGAATTTTTAAAATTTTTGATTGGATCAGATAGAGCACTTCACTGGCTTTCCAACGGTATGACGCACGTCCGGTTTGGATGAAAATTGGGGGCGTGGTTAACGATTTTTCGATTTTGGGGGCCTGGGAAAAATTGAAGTACTGGCAAGAGGTGACATTTCAAAATTTCTTCTGATTCGGATAGAGCACTTCACTGGCTTTCCAACGGTATGACGCACGTCCGGTTTGGATGAAAATTGGGGCGTGGTCAACGATTTTTCGATTTTGGGGGCCTGGGAAAAATTGAAGTACTGGCAAGAGGTGACATTTCAAAATTTCTTCTGATTCGGATAGAGCACTTCACTGGCTTTCCAACGGTATGACGCACGTCCGGTTTGGATGAAAATTGGGGGCGTGGTCAACGATTTTTCGATTTTGGGGGCCTGGGAAAAATTGAAGTACTGGCAAGAGGTGACATTTCAAAATTTCTTCTGATTCGGATAGAGCACTTCACTGGCTTTCCAACCGTATGACGCACGTCCGGTTTGGATGAGAATTGTTGAGTGGAGGAGGTTTAGAGTAAAGTTTAGAGTTAAAGTTAGGGTTCGAATAAATTCGGGCACTTTCCCGCCGAAATTTTTAAAATTTTTGATTGGATCAGATAGAGCACTTCACTGGCTTTCCAACGGTATGACGCACGTCCGGTTTGGATGAAAATTGGGGGCGTGGTTAACGATTTTTCGATTTTGGGGGCCTGGGAAAAATTGAAGTACTGGCAAGAGGTGGCATTTCAAAATTTCTTCTGATTCGGATAGAGCACTTCACTGGCTTTCCAACCGTATGACGCACGTCCGGTTTGGATGAGAATTGTTGAGTGGAGGAGGTTTAGAGTAAAGTTTAGAGTTAAAGTTAGGGTTCGAATAAATTCGGGCACTTTCCCGCCGGAATTTTTAAAATTTTTGATTGGATCAGATAGAGCACTTCACTGGCTTTCCAACGGTATGACGCACGTCCGGTTTGGATGAAAATTGGGGGCGTGGTTAACGATTTTTCGATTTTGGGGGCCTGGGAAAAATTGAAGTACTGGCAAGAGGTGACATTTCAAAATTTCTTCTGATTCGGATAGAGCACTTCACTGGCTTTCCAACGGTATGATGCACGTCCGGTTTGGATGAAAATTGGGGGCGTGGTCAACGATTTTTCGATTTTGGGGGCCTGGGAAAAATTGAAGTACTGGCAAGAGGTGACATTTCAAAATTTCTTCTGATTCGGATAGAGCACTTCACTGGCTTTCCAACCGTATGACGCACGTCCGGTTTGGATGAGAATTGTTGAGTGGAGGAGGTTTAGAGTAAAGTTTAGAGTTAAAGTTAGGGTTCGAATAAATTCGGGCACTTTCCCGCCGGAATTTTTAAAATTTTTGATTGGATCAGATAGAGCACTTCACTGGCTTTCCAACGGTATGACGCACGTCCGGTTTGGATGAAAATTGGGGGCGTGGTTAACGATTTTTCGATTTTGGGGGCCTGGGAAAAATTGAAGTACTGGCAAGAGGTGATATTTCAAAATTTCTTCTGATTCGGATAGAGCACTTCACTGGCTTTCCAACGGTATGACGCACGTCCGGTTTGGATGAAAAATTGGGGGCGTGGTCAACGATTTTTCGATTTTGGGGGCCTGGGAAAAATTGAAGTACTGGCAAGAGGTGACATTTCAAAATTTCTTCTGATTCGGATAGAGCACTTCACTGGCTTTCCAACGGTATGACGCACGTCCGGTTTGGATGAAAATTGGGGGCGTGGTCAACGATTTTTCGATTTTGGGGGCCTGGGAAAAATTGAAGTACTGGCAAGAGGTGACATTTCAAAATTTCTTCTGATTCGGATAGAGCACTTCACTGGCTTTCCAACGGTATGACGCACGTCCGGTTTGGATGAGAATTGTTGAGTGGAGGAGGTTTAGAGTAAAGTTTAGAGTTAAAGTTAGGGTTCGAATAAATTCGGGCACTTTCCCGCCGGAATTTTTAAAATTTTTGATTGGATCAGATAGAGCACTTCACTGGCTTTCCAACGGTATGACGCACGTCCGGTTTGGATGAAAATTGGGGGCGTGGTCAACGATTTTTCGATTTTGGGGGCCTGGGAAAAATTGAAGTACTGGCAAGAGGTGACATTTCAAAATTTCTTCTGATTCGGATAGAGCACTTCACTGGCTTTCCAACGGTATGATGCACGTCCGGTTTGGATGAGAATTGTTGAGTGGAGGAGGTTTAGAGTAAAGTTTAGAGTTAAAGTTAGGGTTCGAATAAATTCGGGCACTTTCCCGCCGGAATTTTTAAAATTTTTGATTGGATCAGATAGAGCACTTCACTGGCTTTCCAACGGTATGACGCACGTCCGGTTTGGATGAAAATTGGGGGCGTGGTTAACGATTTTTCGATTTTGGGGGCCTGGGAAAAATTGAAGTACTGGCAAGAGGTGACATTTCAAAATTTCTTCTGATTCGGATAGAGCACTTCACTGGCTTTCCAACCGTATGACGCACGTCCGGTTTGGATGAGAATTGTTGAGTGGAGGAGGTTTAGAGTAAAGTTTAGAGTTAAAGTTAGGGTTCGAATAAATTCGGGCACTTTCCCGCCGGAATTTTTAAAATTTTTGATTGGATCAGATAGAGCACTTCACTGGCTTTCCAACGGTATGACGCACGTCCGGTTTGGATGAAAATTGGGGGCGTGGTTAACGATTTTTCGATTTTGGGGGCCTGGGAAAAATTGAAGTACTGGCAAGAGGTGATATTTCAAAATTTCTTCTGATTCGGATAGAGCACTTCACTGGCTTTCCAACGGTATGACGCACGTCCGGTTTGGATGAAAATTGGGGGCGTGGTCAACGATTTTTCGATTTTGGGGGCCTGGGAAAAAATTAAGTACTGGCAAGAGGTGACATTTCAAAATTTCTTCTGATTCGGATAGAGCACTTCACTGGCTTTCCAACGGTATGATGCACGTCCGGTTTGGATGAAAATTGGGGGCGTGGTCAACGATTTTTCGATTTTGGGGGCCTGGGAAAAATTGAAGTACTGGCAAGAGGTGACATTTCAAAATTTCTTCTGATTCGGATAGAGCACTTCACTGGCTTTCCAACCGTATGACGCACGTCCGGTTTGGATGAGAATTGTTGAGTGGAGGAGGTTTAGAGTAAAGTTTAGAGTTAAAGTTAGGGTTCGAATAAATTCGGGCACTTTCCCGCCGGAATTTTTAAAATTTTTGATTGGATCAGATAGAGCACTTCACTGGCTTTCCAACGGTATGACGCACGTCCGGTTTGGATGAAAATTGGGGGCGTGGTTAACGATTTTTCGATTTTGGGGGCCTGGGAAAAATTGAAGTACTGGCAAGAGGTGACATTTCAAAATTTCTTCTGATTCGGATAGAGCACTTCACTGGCTTTCCAACGGTATGATGCACGTCCGGTTTGGATGAGAATTGTTGAGTGGAGGAGGTTTAGAGTAAAGTTTAGAGTTAAAGTTAGGGTTCGAATAAATTCGGGCACTTTCCCGCCGGAATTTTTAAAATTTTTGATTGGATCAGATAGAGCACTTCACTGGCTTTCCAACGGTATGACGCACGTCCGGTTTGGATGAAAATTGGGGGCGTGGTTAACGATTTTTCGATTTTGGGGGCCTGGGAAAAATTGAAGTACTGGCAAGAGGTGATATTTCAAAATTTCTTCTGATTCGGATAGAGCACTTCACTGGCTTTCCAACGGTATGATGCACGTCCGGTTTGGATGAAAATTGGGGGCGTGGTCAACGTTTTTTCGATTTTGGGGGCCTGGGAAAAATTGAAGTACTGGCAAGAGGTGACATTTCAAAATTTCTTCTGATTCGGATAGAGCACTTCACTGGCTTTCCAACGGTATGATGCACGTCCGGTTTGGATGAAAATTGGGGGCGTGGTCAACGATTTTTCGATTTTGGGGGCCTGGGAAAAATTGAAGTACTGGCAAGAGGTGACATTTCAAAATTTCTTCTGATTCGGATAGAGCACTTCACTGGCTTTCCAACCGTATGACGCACGTCCGGTTTGGATGAGAATTGTTGAGTGGAGGAGGTTTAGAGTAAAGTTTAGAGTTAAAGTTAGGGTTCGAATAAATTCGGGCACTTTCCCGCCGGAATTTTTAAAATTTTTGATTGGATCAGATAGAGCACTTCACTGGCTTTCCAACGGTATGACGCACGTCCGGTTTGGATGAAAATTGGGGGCGTGGTTAACGATTTTTCGATTTTGGGGGCCTGGGAAAAATTGAAGTACTGGCAAGAGGTGACATTTCAAAATTTCTTCTGATTCGGATAGAGCACTTCACTGGCTTTCCAACGGTATGATGCACGTCCGGTTTGGATGAAAATTGGGGGCGTGGTCAACGATTTTTCGATTTTGGGGGCCTGGGAAAAATTGAAGTACTGGCAAGAGGTGACATTTCAAAATTTCTTCTGATTCGGATAGAGCACTTCACTGGCTTTCCAACCGTATGACGCACGTCCGGTTTGGATGAGAATTGTTGAGTGGAGGAGGTTTAGAGTAAAGTTTAGAGTTAAAGTTAGGGTTCGAATAAATTCGGGCACTTTCCCGCCGAAATTTTTAAAATTTTTGATTGGATCAGATAGAGCACTTCACTGGCTTTCCAACGGTATGACGCACGTCCGGTTTGGATGAAAATTGGGGGCGTGGTTAACGATTTTTCGATTTTGGGGGCCTGGGAAAAATTGAAGTACTGGCAAGAGGTGACATTTCAAAATTTCTTCTGATTCGGATAGAGCACTTCACTGGCTTTCCAACCGTATGACGCACGTCCGGTTTGGATGAGAATTGTTGAGTGGAGGAGGTTTAGAGTAAAGTTTAGAGTTAAAGTTAGGGTTCGAATAAATTCGGGCACTTTCCCGCCGGAATTTTTAAAATTTTTGATTGGATCAGATAGAGCACTTCACTGGCTTTCCAACGGTATGACGCACGTCCGGTTTGGATGAAAATTGGGGGCGTGGTTAACGATTTTTCGATTTTGGGGGCCTGGGAAAAATTGAAGTACTGGCAAGAGGTGACATTTCAAAATTTCTTCTGATTCGGATAGAGCACTTCACTGGCTTTCCAACGGTATGATGCACGTCCGGTTTGGATGAAAATTGGGGGCGTGGTCAACGATTTTTCGATTTTGGGGGCCTGGGAAAAATTGAAGTACTGGCAAGAGGTGACATTTCAAAATTTCTTCTGATTCGGATAGAGCACTTCACTGGCTTTCCAACCGTATGATGCACGTCCGGTTTGGATGAGAATTGTTGAGTGGAGGAGGTTTAGAGTAAAGTTTAGAGTTAAAGTTAGGGTTCGAATAAATTCGGGCACTTTCCCGCCGGAATTTTTAAAATTTTTGATTGGATCAGATAGAGCACTTCACTGGCTTTCCAACGGTATGACGCACGTCCGGTTTGGATGAAAATTGGGGGCGTGGTCAACGATTTTTCGATTTTGGGGGCCTGGGAAAAATTGAAGTACTGGCAAGAGGTGACATTTCAAAATTTCTTCTGATTCGGATAGAGCACTTCACTGGCTTTCCAACCGTATGACGCACGTCCGGTTTGGATGAGAATTGTTGAGTGGAGGAGGTTTAGAGTAAAGTTTAGAGTTAAAGTTAGGGTTCGAATAAATTCGGGCACTTTCCCGCCGGAATTTTTAAAATTTTTGATTGGATCAGATAGAGCACTTCACTGGCTTTCCAACGGTATGACGCACGTCCGGTTTGGATGAAAATTGGGGGCGTGGTTAACGATTTTTCGATTTTGGGGGCCTGGGAAAAATTGAAGTACTGGCAAGAGGTGACATTTCAAAATTTCTTCTGATTCGGATAGAGCACTTCACTGGCTTTCCAACCGTATGACGCACGTCCGGTTTGGATGAGAATTGTTGAGTGGAGGAGGTTTAGAGTAAAGTTTAGAGTTAAAGTTAGGGTTCGAATAAATTCGGGCACTTTCCCGCCGGAATTTTTAAAATTTTTGATTGGATCAGATAGAGCACTTCACTGGCTTTCCAACGGTATGACGCACGTCCGGTTTGGATGAAAATTGGGGGCGTGGTTAACGATTTTTCGATTTTGGGGGCCTGGGAAAAATTGAAGTACTGGCAAGAGGTGACATTTCAAAATTTCTTCTGATTCGGATAGAGCACTTCACTGGCTTTCCAACGGTATGATGCACGTCCGGTTTGGATGAAAATTGGGGGCGTGGTCAACGATTTTTCGATTTTGGGGGCCTGGGAAAAATTGAAGTACTGGCAAGAGGTGACATTTCAAAATTTCTTCTGATTCGGATAGAGCACTTCACTGGCTTTCCAACGGTATGACGCACGTCCGGTTTGGATGAGAATTGTTGAGTGGAGGAGGTTTAGAGTAAAGTTTAGAGTTAAAGTTAGGGTTCGAATAAATTCGGGCACTTTCCCGCCGGAATTTTTAAAATTTTTGATTGGATCAGATAGAGCACTTCACTGGCTTTCCAACGGTATGACGCACGTCCGGTTTGGATGAAAATTGGGGGCGTGGTTAACGATTTTTCGATTTTGGGGGCCTGGGAAAAATTGAAGTACTGGCAAGAGGTGATATTTC
The DNA here is from genome assembly GCA_035772405.1 of Chrysogorgia sp. JL179-B06. Lineage (NCBI taxonomy): Eukaryota > Metazoa > Cnidaria > Anthozoa > Scleralcyonacea > Chrysogorgiidae > Chrysogorgia > Chrysogorgia sp. JL179-B06. The sequence goes on along the minus strand of JAYKKM010000450.1, from coordinate 5,868,239 downwards.
AAAATTTCTTCTGATTCGGATAGAGCACTTCACTGGCTTTGCAACGGTATGACGCACGTCCGGTTTGGATGAAAATTGGGGGCGTGGTCAACGATTTTTCGATTTTGGGGGCCTGGGAAAAATTGAAGTACTGGCAAGAGGTGACATTTCAAAATTTCTTCTGATTCGGATAGAGCACTTCACTGGCTTTCCAACGGTATGATGCACGTCCGGTTTGGATGAGAATTGTTGAGTGGAGGAGGTTTAGAGTAAAGTTTAGAGTTAAAGTTAGGGTTCGAATAAATTCGGGCACTTTCCCGCCGGAATTTTTAAAATTTTTGATTGGATCAGATAGAGCACTTCACTGGCTTTCCAACGGTATGACGCACGTCCGGTTTGGATGAAAATTGGGGGCGTGGTTAACGATTTTTCGATTTTGGGGGCCTGGGAAAAATTGAAGTACTGGCAAGAGGTGACATTTCAAAATTTCTTCTGATTCGGATAGAGCACTTCACTGGCTTTCCAACGGTATGATGCACGTCCGGTTTGGATGAGAATTGTTGAGTGGAGGAGGTTTAGAGTAAAGTTTAGAGTTAAAGTTAGGGTTCGAATAAATTCGGGCACTTTCCCGCCGGAATTTTTAAAATTTTTGATTGGATCAGATAGAGCACTTCACTGGCTTTCCAACGGTATGACGCACGTCCGGTTTGGATGAAAATTGGGGGCGTGGTTAACGATTTTTCGATTTTGGGGGCCTGGGAAAAATTGAAGTACTGGCAAGAGGTGATATTTCAAAATTTCTTCTGATTCGGATAGAGCACTTCACTGGCTTTCCAACGGTATGATGCACGTCCGGTTTGGATGAAAATTGGGGGCGTGGTCAACGATTTTTCGATTTTGGGGGCCTGGGAAAAATTGAAGTACTGGCAAGAGGTGACATTTCAAAATTTCTTCTGATTCGGATAGAGCACTTCACTGGCTTTCCAACGGTATGATGCACGTCCGGTTTGGATGAAAATTGGGGGCGTGGTCAACGATTTTTCGATTTTGGGGGCCTGGGAAAAATTGAAGTACTGGCAAGAGGTGACATTTCAAAATTTCTTCTGATTCGGATAGAGCACTTCACTGGCTTTCCAACCGTATGACGCACGTCCGGTTTGGATGAGAATTGTTGAGTGGAGGAGGTTTAGAGTAAAGTTTAGAGTTAAAGTTAGGGTTCGAATAAATTCGGGCACTTTCCCGCCGGAATTTTTAAAATTTTTGATTGGATCAGATAGAGCACTTCACTGGCTTTCCAACGGTATGACGCACGTCCGGTTTGGATGAAAATTGGGGGCGTGGTTAACGATTTTTCGATTTTGGGGGCCTGGGAAAAATTGAAGTACTGGCAAGAGGTGACATTTCAAAATTTCTTCTGATTCGGATAGAGCACTTCACTGGCTTTCCAACGGTATGATGCACGTCCGGTTTGGATGAGAATTGTTGAGTGGAGGAGGTTTAGAGTAAAGTTTAGAGTTAAAGTTAGGGTTCGAATAAATTCGGGCACTTTCCCGCCGGAATTTTTAAAATTTTTGATTGGATCAGATAGAGCACTTCACTGGCTTTCCAACGGTATGACGCACGTCCGGTTTGGATGAAAATTGGGGGCGTGGTTAACGATTTTTCGATTTTGGGGGCCTGGGAAAAATTGAAGTACTGGCAAGAGGTGACATTTCAAAATTTCTTCTGATTCGGATAGAGCACTTCACTGGCTTTCCAACCGTATGACGCACGTCCGGTTTGGATGAGAATTGTTGAGTGGAGGAGGTTTAGAGTAAAGTTTAGAGTTAAAGTTAGGGTTCGAATAAATTCGGGCACTTTCCCGCCGGAATTTTTAAAATTTTTGATTGGATCAGATAGAGCACTTCACTGGCTTTCCAACGGTATGACGCACGTCCGGTTTGGATGAAAATTGGGGGCGTGGTTAACGATTTTTCGATTTTGGGGGCCTGGGAAAAATTGAAGTACTGGCAAGAGGTGACATTTCAAAATTTCTTCTGATTCGGATAGAGCACTTCACTGGCTTTCCAACGGTATGATGCACGTCCGGTTTGGATGAGAATTGTTGAGTGGAGGAGGTTTAGAGTAAAGTTTAGAGTTAAAGTTAGGGTTCGAATAAATTCGGGCACTTTCCCGCCGGAATTTTTAAAATTTTTGATTGGATCAGATAGAGCACTTCACTGGCTTTCCAACGGTATGACGCACGTCCGGTTTGGATGAAAATTGGGGGCGTGGTTAACGATTTTTCGATTTTGGGGGCCTGGGAAAAATTGAAGTACTGGCAAGAGGTGATATTTCAAAATTTCTTCTGATTCGGATAGAGCACTTCACTGGCTTTCCAACGGTATGATGCACGTCCGGTTTGGATGAAAATTGGGGGCGTGGTCAACGATGTTTCGATTTTGGGGGCCTGGGAAAAATTGAAGTACTGGCAAGAGGTGACATTTCAAAATTTCTTCTGATTCGGATAGAGCACTTCACTGGCTTTCCAACCGTATGACGCACGTCCGGTTTGGATGAGAATTGTTGAGTGGAGGAGGTTTAGAGTAAAGTTTAGAGTTAAAGTTAGGGTTCGAATAAATTCGGGCACTTTCCCGCCGAAATTTTTAAAATTTTTGATTGGATCAGATAGAGCACTTCACTGGCTTTCCAACGGTATGACGCACGTCCGGTTTGGATGAAAATTGGGGGCGTGGTTAACGATTTTTCGATTTTGGGGGCCTGGGAAAAATTGAAGTACTGGCAAGAGGTGACATTTCAAAATTTCTTCTGATTCGGATAGAGCACTTCACTGGCTTTCCAACCGTATGACGCACGTCCGGTTTGGATGAGAATTGTTGAGTGGAGGAGGTTTAGAGTAAAGTTTAGAGTTAAAGTTAGGGTTCGAATAAATTCGGGCACTTTCCCGCCGGAATTTTTAAAATTTTTGATTGGATCAGATAGAGCACTTCACTGGCTTTCCAACGGTATGACGCACGTCCGGTTTGGATGAAAATTGGGGGCGTGGTTAACGATTTTTCGATTTTGGGGGCCTGGGAAAAATTGAAGTACTGGCAAGAGGTGACATTTCAAAATTTCTTCTGATTCGGATAGAGCACTTCACTGGCTTTCCAACCGTATGACGCACGTCCGATTTGGATGAGAATTGTTGAGTGGAGGAGGTTTAGAGTAAAGTTTAGAGTTAAAGTTAGGGTTCGAATAAATTCGGGCACTTTCCCGCCGGAATTTTTAAAATTTTTGAATGGATCAGATAGAGCACTTCACTGGCTTTCCTACGGTATGACGCACGTCCGGTTTGGATGAAAATTGGGGGCGTGGTTAACGATTTTTCGATTTTGGGGGCCTGGGAAAAATTGAAGTACTGGCAAGAGGTGACATTTCAAAATTTCTTCTGATTCGGATAGAGCACTTCACTGGCTTTCCAACGGTATGATGCACGTCCGGTTCGGATGAAAATTGGGGGCGTGGTCAACGATTTTTCGATTTTGGGGGCCTGGGAAAAATTGAAGTACTGGCAAGAGGTGATATTTCAAAATTTCTTCTGATTCGGATAGAGCACTTCACTGGCTTTCCAACGGTATGACGCACGTCCGGTTCGGATGAAAATTGGGGGCGTGGTCAACGATTTTTCGATTTTGGGGGCCTGGGAAAAATTGAAGTACTGGCAAGAGGTGACATTTCAAAATTTCTTCTGATTCGGATAGAGCACTTCACTGGCTTTCCAACCGTATGACGCACGTCCGGTTTGGATGAGAATTGTTGAGTGGAGGAGGTTTAGAGTAAAGTTTAGAGTTAAAGTTAGGGTTCGAATAAATTCGGGCACTTTCCCGCCGAAATTTTTAAAATTTTTGATCGGATCAGATAGAGCACTTCACTGGCTTTCCAACGGTATGACGCACATCCGGTTTGGATGAAAATTGGGGGCGTGGTCATCGATTTTTCGATTTTGGGGGCCTGGGAAAAATTGAAGTACTGGCAAGAGTGACATTTCAAAATTTCTTCTGATTCGGATAGAGCACTTCACTGGCTTTCCAACGGTATGACGCACATCCGGTTTGGATGAAAATTGGGGGCGTGGTCATCGATTTTTCGATTTTGGGGTTTTTTCTTCTGATTCGGATAGAGCACTTCACTGGCTTTCCAACGGTATGACGCACATCCGGTTTTGATGAAAATTGGGGGCGTGGTCATCTATTTTTCGATTTTGGGGGTTTTCCTTCTGATTCGGATAGAGCACTTCACTGGCTTTCCAACGGTATGACGCACATCCGGTTTGGATGAAAATTGGGGGCGTGGTCATCGATTTTTCGATTTTGGGTTTTTTTCTTCTGATTCGGATAGAGCACTTCACTGGCTTTCCAACGGTATGACGCACGTCCGGTTTGGATGAAAATTGGGAGCGTGGTTAACGATTTTTCGATTTTTGGGGCCTGGTAAAAATGTTCTCACTGGCAAGAGGTGACATTTCAAAATTTCTTCTGATTCGGATAGAGCACTTCACTGGCTTTCCAACGGTATGACGCACGTCCGGTTTGGATGAAAATTGGGGGCGTGGTTAACGATTTTTCGATTTTGGGGGCCTGGTAAAAATGTTCTCACTGGCAAGAGGTGACATTTCAAAATTTCTTCTGATTCGGATAGAGCACTTCACTGGCTTTCCAACGGTATGGCGCACGTCCGGTTTGGATGTAAATTGTTGGCGTGGTGAGCCCTCAAAAAATTCAGCGGGCTGGCCCCCCTGAATTTTTTTATTATTATTACGGAATCGGATAGAGCTCGTCGCGGGCTTTCCAACGCGGTGACGCACTTCCGGTTTGGATTAACATTGTTTCATCTTACAGTCAAACCCAGTTACTCACCAACACCAAATCCACCACCACAAATCGTACACTACCATTTGTCATTCAATACCACCAAAAACTCTCACCATTATCATCCATTCTGAGAGAACACTGGTCATACATTGAAAATGATCATGTACTATCTCAGATATGGTCCACTCATCCAGTCATTGCATACCAACGCCATCAAAATCTCAAAGAACATTTCGTACACACCAAATTCACAACACAGCACACCACATAACACTCCAACCAAGTCTGCTCCAATCCCAAGTCTGCTCCAACTCCACCCAATACAACAAACAACCTAGATGCGGAATGTTACAACAACACGAGCAATGAAGAGACTCACATACCTGCACCAGCTTAGCTGCTTCAACATTCATCGAAACGAAGGCGCGAGCTCCAACACTTGACGGTCATCCTACACCTTAACACCCACCTGCAAAACAATGAAAAACTCAATCCAATGATTGCACATTGAACAGGCATACATTGTATGTCACAATTTGACATAATCAACAATACCACAATCTATCAACCGAAACAGCTGGAAAAGCAGATCTATTAATTCCAAAAACAATCTGACCAAGTCCTTCCTCTACATACTGCACATTGGATGCAAAGCCTTGACAACCAAAGTCACAAGTCCTGAACACAAAACCACAACAACCAAGATCTCAAGTCCTGGGGTAAATTTATGGAAGTACAAATAAAAGAAAAACTACTACAATCAGAATTAGTTAAAGCCACCTGAGGCAAAATTACTATAATTAAAAACAATGTGGGTGTGATTGAATAACAATGATGTCTACTGTCACCACAGCACTACATACACAATGTTATGAATGGGACTGAGTTTTTATGATTTAATTTTGAAGATGGTTGGTGAGATTTCAATTGGTGTATAAGCACAATCTTTGTAAAAAGGGGTTGTTTTGCTCTTTACAAAGGTTTCATTTACATTTATAATAGCAGGCTACTTGGTAAAAGTCTCTATCCAAAATGGTACAGCAGGGAGAAAACAGTAAACAGACTGTGGTAATGTGGTATATCAGTCAAATCCAACCATGCCTATCCCCAGGGCCACTGCCGGGCATTTGATACGTTTACCAATCCCGGGGAGGGGGAATTTGAACCCAAACCTTTGCATAAAAATTAGTGACCCTCTTCCATTTTGCACTAGCCCCCCTTTAATTAATGACCGGTCCCTAATGCCTGACCCCTGAGCAGAGAAGGGGGGCAGAAAAATTTGTACAAAATATTATACAGTAACAGGAATATAATAGAGGGGGAGGTAAACATGGTATATTTCATTTGCACCAGCCCTCCCCCCTTTAATTAATAACCGGTCCCTTAGATAATACAGTAATCTGTGTCTTGTTCCCTTTGGGCAGCCAAAAGGCCATTGGGCCTGGGGGCTTGGGCCTGGGGGCAGGTGCAATTGAATTACCATTTCACCCATAGCATTGCTACAGCCGCCAACAAAATGTGTGTTGTTGTTCGAGTGTGATTTATGATGGAGTAGTCTAAGCCTTAAGTCTACAGGCCTACAGTAGACAAATAGTTTAGCTGCCAGAGTGACATACCTAGGAGGTAAAGCCTTGTAAATAGTATTTATATATTAATTTGATAATTTTGAAAACACTGAAGACAGACCCTGGGTACGAGGTTGTGAACATTTCTGTTGTTGCTTTCACATTTTTGGCCCCACCGAGGTATTTGAAGCTGCATACATATGATATGTCATAACCACCTGATGAAACGTCTTACTTTTGCATTTATCAAGGAATAGTCACAGCGATATCAATTAAAATATCCACACTTACGTTTTGACTGTATATCTGTGTCAAGTATCCCATCGTTGCTGAACTCGAGTTCTGAAATTATCCGAGTCTGAGTATATGTCTGCTATAAATGATAGGTGTAAATAGTAAATAGAAATTCAGATGCTTGAATCTTTCAATATGCTATAGTTGACTATTACCTCAGTTTGTCAGATCTTTTACAAACAGTCGGTGTTCTCTTTCAGTCCGTTTTGAAACGAAAATATCACAATGTCCACACAAAACACGTTCTTTATCAGCCATATATATTCCGCAAAAGTCTGTCACAGAACACTTTTAAAAACGTCTTGTTGCGAGGCGACTTAGCAGCCAGGCCTTTCTATTTTTGCCCGCGAGCGAAAGGATTGGATACGAGTAATATGACACATTTTGTTTGACAAGCTGGCAATATTTGGGGTATAACTCTTCCACGGACGTTGAGGGAGGCCGAGTCAGCGATATATCAGCGGTTTCGCATAAAAATGTTCATCAGATACTCCAACAGGACAGCCGTCCCTCACGTTGTAAGCCACAAATTACTTGACATTGTAACAGTAAATTATTGGATTGTAACCGACCCCAAAATAACAAAGATCCTAACCCCCCTCCTAACGAGTTTTCTAACCCTACTTACCCGCCTATATACTAACGACTCTAATTATGGGAGAAGAGGGTGGGGGATCAGTTGGGTCGTGTCTTAAAACTCGTTAGGCGGCGGGTTAGGATTAGAAAACTCGTTAGGCGGGGGGTTAGGATCTTTGTTGTTTTGGGGTCGGTTACAATCCAATAATTTACTGCTTACAATGCCTTAACAAGTCCAATAAGTTGTGGCTTTCAACGTGAAGGACTGCTGGGTTATCATATGTAAGTCTAAACATCTACTAAATATGTAGTTATACAGCAATTTATATATTTTTAAATCAATCCCATCTTGGCAAGAAATATTCTCCTGATGGAGTATCTGATTTTGTTTTCAAGAACTTTTTATGCGAAACCGCTGATATATCGCTGACTCGGCCTCCCTCAACGTCCGAAAGAGTTATACCCAATATTTGAGCGGGATATTCGAACATCAACAGTTGGAAAGCTTTTTTTACATCCAAACCGGAAGTGCGACACCGCGTTGGAAAGCCTGGGACGAGCTCTATCCGATTCCGTAATAATAAAAAAAAATTCAGGGGGGCCAGCCCGCGGAATTTTTCAAAGGCTGACCACGCCCAGAATTTACATGCAAACCGGAAGTGCGACACCGCGTTGGAAAGCCTGGGACGAGCTCTATCCGATTCCGTAATAATAAAAAAAAAATTCAGGGGGGGCCAGCCCGCGGATTTTTTCAAAGGCTGACCACGCCTATAATTTACATCCAAACCGGAAGTGCGACACCGCGTTGGAAAGCCTGGGACGAGCTCTATCCGATTCCGTAATAATAAAAAAAAAATTCAGGGGGGGCCAGCCCGCGGATTTTTTCAAAGGCTGACCACGCCTATAATTTACATCCAAACCGGAAGTGCGACACCGCGTTGGAAAGCCTGGGACGAGCTCTATCCGATTCCGTAATAATAAAAAAAAAATTCAGGGGGGGCCAGCCCGCGGATTTTTTCAAAGGCTGACCACGCCTATAATTTACATCCAAACCGGAAGTGCGACACCGCGTTGGAAAGCCTGGGACGAGCTCTATCCGATTCCGTAATAATAAAAAAAAAAATTCAGGGGGGCCAGCCCGCGGATTTTTTCAAAGGCTGACCACGCCTATAATTTACATCCAAACCGGAAGTGCGACACCGCGTTGGAAAGCCTGGGACGAGCTCTATCCGATTCCGTAATAATAAAAAAAAAATTCAGGGGGGCCAGCCCGCGGATTTTTTCAAAGGCTGACCACGCCTATAATTTACATCCAAACCGGAAGTGCGACACCGCGTTGGAAAGCCTGGGACGAGCTCTATCCGATTCCGTAATAATAAAAAAAAAAATTCAGGGGGGCCAGCCCGCGGATTTTTTCAAAGGCTGACCACGCCTATAATTTACATCCAAACCGGAAGTGCGACACCGCGTTGGAAAGCCTGGGACGAGCTCTATCCGATTCCGTAATAATAAAAAAAAATTCAGGGGGGCCAGCCCGCGGATTTTTTCAAAGGCTGACCACGCCTATAATTTACATCCAAACCGGAAGTGCGACACCGCGTTGGAAAGCCTGGGACGAGCTCTATCCGATTCCGTAATAATAAAAAAAAAATTCAGGGGGGCCAGCCCGCGGATTTTTTCAAAGGCTGACCACGCCTATAATTTACATCCAAACCGGAAGTGCGACACCGCGTTGGAAAGCCTGGGACGAGCTCTATCCGATTCCGTAATAATAAAAAAAAAAAATTCAGGGGGGCCAGCCCGCGGATTTTTTCAAAGGCTGACCACGCCTATAATTTACATCCAAACCGGAAGTGCGACACCGCGTTGGAAAGCCTGGGACGAGCTCTATCCGATTCCGTAATAATAAAAAAAAAAATTCAGGGGGGCCAGCCCGCGGATTTTTTCAAAGGCTGACCACGCCTATAATTTACATCCAAACCGGAAGTGCGACACCGCGTTGGAAAGCCTGGGACGAGCTCTATCCGATTCCGTAATAATAAAAAAAAAATTCAGGGGGGCCAGCCCGCGGATTTTTTCAAAGGCTGACCACGCCTATAATTTACATCCAAACCGGAAGTGCGACACCGCGTTGGAAAGCCTGGGACGAGCTCTATCCGATTCCGTAATAATAAAAAAAAAAATTCAGGGGGGCCAGCCCGCGGATTTTTTCAAAGGCTGACCACGCCTATAATTTACATCCAAACCGGAAGTGCGACACCGCGTTGGAAAGCCTGGGACGAGCTCTATCCGATTCCGTAATAATAAAAAAAAAAATTCAGGGGGGCCAGCCCGCGGATTTTTTCAAAGGCTGACCACGCCTATAATTTACATCCAAACCGGAAGTGCGACACCGCGTTGGAAAGCCTGGGACGAGCTCTATCCGATTCCGTAATAATAAAAAAAATTCAGGGGGGCCAGCCCGCGGATTTTTTCAAAGGCTGACCACGCCTATAATTTACATCCAAACCGGAAGTGCGACACCGCGTTGGAAAGCCTGGGACGAGCTCTATCCGATTCCGTAATAATAAAAAAAAAATTCAGGGGGGCCAGCCCGCGGATTTTTTCAAAGGCTGACCACGCCTATAATTTACATCCAAACCGGAAGTGCGACACCGCGTTGGAAAGCCTGGGACGAGCTCTATCCGATTCCGTAATAATAAAAAAAAAATTCAGGGGGGCCAGCCCGCGGATTTTTTCAAAGGCTGACCACGCCTATAATTTACATCCAAACCGGAAGTGCGACACCGCGTTGGAAAGCCTGGGACGAGCTCTATCCGATTCCGTAATAATAAAAAAAAAAAATTCAGGGGGGCCAGCCCGCGGATTTTTTCAAAGGCTGACCACGCCTATAATTTACATCCAAACCGGAAGTGCGACACCGCGTTGGAAAGCCTGGGACGAGCTCTATCCGATTCCGTAATAATAAAAAAAAAAATTCAGGGGGGCCAGCCCGCGGATTTTTTCAAAGGCTGACCACGCCTATAATTTACATCCAAACCGGAAGTGCGACACCGCGTTGGAAAGCCTGGGACGAGCTCTATCCGATTCCGTAATAATAAAAAAAAAAATTCAGGGGGGGCCAGCCCGCGGATTTTTTCAAAGGCTGACCACGCCTATAATTTACATCCAAACCGGAAGTGCGACACCGCGTTGGAAAGCCTGGGACGAGCTCTATCCGATTCCGTAATAATAAAAAAAAAAAATTCAGGGGGGCCAGCCCGCGGATTTTTTCAAAGGCTGACCACGCCTATAATTTACATCCAAACCGGAAGTGCGACACCGCGTTGGAAAGCCTGGGACGAGCTCTATCCGATTCCGTAATAATAAAAAAAAAAATTCAGGGGGGCCAGCCCGCGGATTTTTTCAAAGGCTGACCACGCCTATAATTTACATCCAAACCGGAAGTGCGACACCGCGTTGGAAAGCCTGGGACGAGCTCTATCCGATTCCGTAATAATAAAAAAAAAATTCAGGGGGGCCAGCCCGCGGATTTTTTCAAAGGCTGACCACGCCTATAATTTACATCCAAACCGGAAGTGCGACACCGCGTTGGAAAGCCTGGGACGAGCTCTATCCGATTCCGTAATAATAAAAAAAAAAATTCAGGGGGGCCAGCCCGCGGATTTTTTCAAAGGCTGACCACGCCTATAATTTACATCCAAACCGGAAGTGCGACACCGCGTTGGAAAGCCTGGGACGAGCTCTATCCGATTCCGTAATAATAAAAAAAAAAATTCAGGGGGGCCAGCCCGCGGATTTTTTCAAAGGCTGACCACGCCTATAATTTACATCCAAACCGGAAGTGCGACACCGCGTTGGAAAGCCTGGGACGAGCTCTATCCGATTCCGTAATAATAAAAAAAAAAATTCAGGGGGGGCCAGCCCGCGGATTTTTTCAAAGGCTGACCACGCCTATAATTTACATCCAAACCGGAAGTGCGACACCGCGTTGGAAAGCCTGGGACGAGCTCTATCCGATTCCGTAATAATAAAAAAAAAAATTCAGGGGGGCCAGCCCGCGGATTTTTTCAAAGGCTGACCACGCCTATAATTTACATCCAAACCGGAAGTGCGACACCGCGTTGGAAAGCCTGGGACGAGCTCTATCCGATTCCGTAATAATAAAAAAAAAATTCAGGGGGGGCCAGCCCGCGGATTTTTTCAAAGGCTGACCACGCCTATAATTTACATCCAAACCGGAAGTGCGACACCGCGTTGGAAAGCCTGGGACGAGCTCTATCCGATTCCGTAATAATAAAAAAAAAAATTCAGGGGGGCCAGCCCGCGGATTTTTTCAAAGGCTGACCACGCCTATAATTTACATCCAAACCGGAAGTGCGACACCGCGTTGGAAAGCCTGGGACGAGCTCTATCCGATTCCGTAATAATAAAAAAAAATTCAGGGGGGCCAGCCCGCGGATTTTTTCAAAGGCTGACCACGCCTATAATTTACATCCAAACCGGAAGTGCGACACCGCGTTGGAAAGCCTGGGACGAGCTCTATCCGATTCCGTAATAATAAAAAAATAAATTCAGGGGGGCCAGCCCGCGGATTTTTTCAAAGGCTGACCACGCCTATAATTTACATCCAAACCGGAAGTGCGACACCGCGTTGGAAAGCCTGGGACGAGCTCTATCCGATTCCGTAATAATAAAAAAAAAAATTCAGGGGGGCCAGCCCGCGGATTTTTTCAAAGGCTGACCACGCCTATAATTTACATCCAAACCGGAAGTGCGACACCGCGTTGGAAAGCCTGGGACGAGCTCTATCCGATTCCGTAATAATAAAAAAAAAAATTCAGGGGGGCCAGCCCGCGGATTTTTTCAAAGGCTGACCACGCCTATAATTTACATCCAAACCGGAAGTGCGACACCGCGTTGGAAAGCCTGGGACGAGCTCTATCCGATTCCGTAATAATAAAAAAAAAAATTCAGGGGGGCCAGCCCGCGGATTTTTTCAAAGGCTGACCACGCCTATAATTTACATCCAAACCGGAAGTGCGACACCGCGTTGGAAAGCCTGGGACGAGCTCTATCCGATTCCGTAATAATAAAAAAAAAAATTCAGGGGGGCCAGCCCGCGGATTTTTTCAAAGGCTGACCACGCCTATAATTTACATCCAAACCGGAAGTGCGACACCGCGTTGGAAAGCCTGGGACGAGCTCTATCCGATTCCGTAATAATAAAAAAAAAATTCAGGGGGGGCCAGCCCGCGGATTTTTTCAAAGGCTGACCACGCCTATAATTTACATCCAAACCGGAAGTGCGACACCGCGTTGGAAAGCCTGGGACGAGCTCTATCCGATTCCGTAATAATAAAAAAAAAAATTCAGGGGGGCCAGCCCGCGGATTTTTTCAAAGGCTGACCACGCCTATAATTTACATCCAAACCGGAAGTGCGACACCGCGTTGGAAAGCCTGGGACGAGCTCTATCCGATTCCGTAATAATAAAAAAAAAAAATTCAGGGGGGCCAGCCCGCGGATTTTTTCAAAGGCTGACCACGCCTATAATTTACATCCAAACCGGAAGTGCGACACCGCGTTGGAAAGCCTGGGACGAGCTCTATCCGATTCCGTAATAATAAAAAAAAAAAATTCAGGGGGGCCAGCCCGCGGATTTTTTCAAAGGCTGACCACGCCTATAATTTACATCCAAACCGGAAGTGCGACACCGCGTTGGAAAGCCTGGGACGAGCTCTATCCGATTCCGTAATAATAAAAAAAAAAATTCAGGGGGGCCAGCCCGCGGATTTTTTCAAAGGCTGACCACGCCTATAATTTACATCCAAACCGGAAGTGCGACACCGCGTTGGAAAGCCTGGGACGAGCTCTATCCGATTCCGTAATAATAAAAAAAAAAATTCAGGGGGGCCAGCCCGCGGATTTTTTCAAAGGCTGACCACGCCTATAATTTACATCCAAACCGGAAGTGCGACACCGCGTTGGAAAGCCTGGGACGAGCTCTATCCGATTCCGTAATAATAAAAAAAAAAAATTCAGGGGGGCCAGCCCGCGGATTTTTTCAAAGGCTGACCACGCCTATAATTTACATCCAAACCGGAAGTGCGACACCGCGTTGGAAAGCCTGGGACGAGCTCTATCCGATTCCGTAATAATAAAAAAAAAATTCAGGGGGGGCCAGCCCGCGGATTTTTTCAAAGGCTGACCACGCCTATAATTTACATCCAAACCGGAAGTGCGACACCGCGTTGGAAAGCCTGGGACGAGCTCTATCCGATTCCGTAATAATAAAAAAAAAAATTCAGGGGGGCCAGCCCGCGGATTTTTTCAAAGGCTGACCACGCCTATAATTTACATCCAAACCGGAAGTGCGACACCGCGTTGGAAAGCCTGGGACGAGCTCTATCCGATTCCGTAATAATAAAAAAAAAAAATTCAGGGGGGCCAGCCCGCGGATTTTTTCAAAGGCTGACCACGCCTATAATTTACATCCAAACCGGAAGTGCGACACCGCGTTGGAAAGCCTGGGACGAGCTCTATCCGATTCCGTAATAATAAAAAAAAAAATTCAGGGGGGCCAGCCCGCGGATTTTTTCAAAGGCTGACCACGCCTATAATTTACATCCAAACCGGAAGTGCGACACCGCGTTGGAAAGCCTGGGACGAGCTCTATCCGATTCCGTAATAATAAAAAAAAAAATTCAGGGGGGCCAGCCCGCGGATTTTTTCAAAGGCTGACCACGCCTATAATTTACATCCAAACCGGAAGTGCGACACCGCGTTGGAAAGCCTGGGACGAGCTCTATCCGATTCCGTAATAATAAAAAAAAAAATTCAGGGGGGCCAGCCCGCGGATTTTTTCAAAGGCTGACCACGCCTATAATTTACATCCAAACCGGAAGTGCGACACCGCGTTGGAAAGCCTGGGACGAGCTCTATCCGATTCCGTAATAATAAAAAAAAAATTCAGGGGGGGCCAGCCCGCGGATTTTTTCAAAGGCTGACCACGCCTATAATTTACATCCAAACCGGAAGTGCGACACCGCGTTGGAAAGCCTGGGACGAGCTCTATCCGATTCCGTAATAATAAAAAAAAAAATTCAGGGTGGGTCAGCCCGCGGATTTTTTCAAAGGCTGACCACGCCCACAATTTACATCCAAACCGGAAGTGCGACACCGCGTTGGAAAGCCTGGGACGAGCTCTATCCGATTCCGTAATAATAAAAAAAAAAATTCAGGGGGGTCAGCCCGCGGATTTTTTCAAAGGCTGACCACGCCCACAATTTACATCCAAACCGGAAGTGCGACACCGCGTTGGAAAGCCTGGGACGAGCTCTATCCGATTCCGTAATAATAAAAAAAAATTCAGGGGGGGTCAGCCCGCGGATTTTTTCAAAGGCTGACCACGCCTATAATTTACATCCAAACCGGAAGTGCGACACCGCGTTGGAAAGCCTGGGACGAGCTCTATCCGATTCCGTAATAATAAAAAAATAATTCAGGGGGGCCAGCCCGCGGATTTTTTCAAAGGCTGACCACGCCTATAATTTACATCCAAACCGGAAGTGCGACACCGCGTTGGAAAGCCTGGGACGAGCTCTATCCGATTCCGTAATAATAAAAAAAAATTCAGGGGGGCCAGCCCGCGGATTTTTTCAAAGGCTGACCACGCCTATAATTTACATCCAAACCGGAAGTGCGACACCGCGTTGGAAAGCCTGGGACGAGCTCTATCCGATTCCGTAATAATAAAAAAAAAAAATTCAGGGTGGGTCAGCCCGCGGATTTTTTCAAAGGCTGACCACGCCCACAATTTACATCCAAACCGGAAGTGCGACACCGCGTTGGAAAGCCTGGGACGAGCTCTATCCGATTCCGTAATAATAAAAAAAAATTCAGGGTGGGTCAGCCCGCGGATTTTTTCAAAGGCTGACCACGCCCACAATTTACATCCAAACCGGAAGTGCGACACCGCGTTGGAAAGCCTGGGACGAGCTCTATCCGATTCCGTAATAATAAAAAAAAATTCAGGGGGCCAGCCCGCGGATTTTTTCAAAGGCTGACCACGCCTATAATTTACATCCAAACCGGAAGTGCGACACCGCGTTGGAAAGCCTGGGACGAGCTCTATCCGATTCCGTAATAATAAAAAAAAATTCAGGGGGGCCAGCCCGCGGATTTTTTCAAAGGCTGACCACGCCTATAATTTACATCCAAACCGGAAGTGCGACACCGCGTTGGAAAGCCTGGGACGAGCTCTATCCGATTCCGTAATAATAAAAAAAAAAATTCAGGGGGGCCAGCCCGCGGATTTTTTCAAAGGCTGACCACGCCTATAATTTACATCCAAACCGGAAGTGCGACACCGCGTTGGAAAGCCTGGGACGAGCTCTATCCGATTCCGTAATAATAAAAAAAAAAATTCAGGGGGGCCAGCCCGCGGATTTTTTCAAAGGCTGACCACGCCTATAATTTACATCCAAACCGGAAGTGCGACACCGCGTTGGAAAGCCTGGGACGAGCTCTATCCGATTCCGTAATAATAAAAAAAAAAAATTCAGGGGGGCCAGCCCGCGGATTTTTTCAAAGGCTGACCACGCCTATAATTTACATCCAAACCGGAAGTGCGACACCGCGTTGGAAAGCCTGGGACGAGCTCTATCCGATTCCGTAATAATAAAAAAAAAAATTCAGGGGGGCCAGCCCGCGGATTTTTTCAAAGGCTGACCACGCCTATAATTTACATCCAAACCGGAAGTGCGACACCGCGTTGGAAAGCCTGGGACGAGCTCTATCCGATTCCGTAATAATAAAAAAAAAATTCAGGGGGGCCAGCCCGCGGATTTTTTCAAAGGCTGACCACGCCTATAATTTACATCCAAACCGGAAGTGCGACACCGCGTTGGAAAGCCTGGGACGAGCTCTATCCGATTCCGTAATAATAAAAAAAAATTCAGGGGCTCAGCCCGCGGATTTTTTCAAAGGCTGACCACGCCTATAATTTACATCCAAACCGGAAGTGCGACACCGCGTTGGAAAGCCTGGGACGAGCTCTATCCGATTCCGTAATAATAAAAAAAAAAATTCAGGGGGGCCAGCCCGCGGATTTTTTCAAAGGCTGACCACGCCTATAATTTACATCCAAACCGGAAGTGCGACACCGCGTTGGAAAGCCTGGGACGAGCTCTATCCGATTCCGTAATAATAAAAAAAAAAATTCAGGGGGGCCAGCCCGCGGATTTTTTCAAAGGCTGACCACGCCTATAATTTACATCCAAACCGGAAGTGCGACACCGCGTTGGAAAGCCTGGGACGAGCTCTATCCGATTCCGTAATAATAAAAAAAAAATTCAGGGGGGCCAGCCCGCGGATTTTTTCAAAGGCTGACCACGCCTATAATTTACATCCAAACCGGAAGTGCGACACCGCGTTGGAAAGCCTGGGACGAGCTCTATCCGATTCCGTAATAATAAAAAAAAAAATTCAGGGGGGCCAGCCCGCGGATTTTTTCAAAGGCTGACCACGCCTATAATTTACATCCAAACCGGAAGTGCGACACCGCGTTGGAAAGCCTGGGACGAGCTCTATCCGATTCCGTAATAATAAAAAAAAAAATTCAGGGGGGCCAGCCCGCGGATTTTTTCAAAGGCTGACCACGCCTATAATTTACATCCAAACCGGAAGTGCGACACCGCGTTGGAAAGCCTGGGACGAGCTCTACCCGATTCCGTAATAATAAAAAAAAAAAATTCAGGGGGGCCAGCCCGCGGATTTTTTCAAAGGCTGACCACGCCTATAATTTACATCCAAACCGGAAGTGCGACACCGCGTTGGAAAGCCTGGGACGAGCTCTATCCGATTCCGTAATAATAAAAAAAAAAAATTCAGGGGGGCCAGCCCGCGGATTTTTTCAAAGGCTGACCACGCCTATAATTTACATCCAAACCGGAAGTGCGACACCGCGTTGGAAAGCCTGGGACGAGCTCTATCCGATTCCGTAATAATAAAAAAAAAAAATTCAGGGGGGCCAGCCCGCGGATTTTTTCAAAGGCTGACCACGCCTATAATTTACATCCAAACCGGAAGTGCGACACCGCGTTGGAAAGCCTGGGACGAGCTCTATCCGATTCCGTAATAATAAAAAAAAAATTCAGGGGGGCCAGCCCGCGGATTTTTTCAAAGGCTGACCACGGCTATAATTTACATCCAAACCGGAAGTGCGACACCGCGTTGGAAAGCCTGGGACGAGCTCTATCCGATTCCGTAATAATAAAAAAAAATTCAGGGGGGCCAGCCCGCGGATTTTTTCAAAGGCTGACCACGCCTATAATTTACATCCAAACCGGAAGTGCGACACCGCGTTGGAAAGCCTGGGACGAGCTCTATCCGATTCCGTAATAATAAAAAAAAAATTCAGGGGGGCCAGCCCGCGGATTTTTTCAAAGGCTGACCACGCCTATAATTTACATCCAAACCGGAAGTGCGACACCGCGTTGGAAAGCCTGGGACGAGCTCTATCCGATTCCGTAATAATAAAAAAAAAATTCAGGGGGCCAGCCCGCGGATTTTTTCAAAGGCTGACCACGCCTATAATTTACATCCAAACCGGAAGTGCGACACCGCGTTGGAAAGCCTGGGACGAGCTCTATCCGATTCCGTAATAATAAAAAAAAAAATTCAGGGGGGCCAGCCCGCGGATTTTTTCAAAGGCTGACCACGCCTATAATTTACATCCAAACCGGAAGTGCGACACCGCGTTGGAAAGCCTGGGACGAGCTCTATCCGATTCCGTAATAATAAAAAAAAAAATTCAGGGGGGCCAGCCCGCGGATTTTTTCAAAGGCTGACCACGCCTATAATTTACATCCAAACCGGAAGTGCGACACCGCGTTGGAAAGCCTGGGACGAGCTCTATCCGATTCCGTAATAATAAAAAAAAAAATTCAGGGGGGCCAGCCCGCGGATTTTTTCAAAGGCTGACCACGCCTATAATTTACATCCAAACCGGAAGTGCGACACCGCGTTGGAAAGCCTGGGACGAGCTCTATCCGATTCCGTAATAATAAAAAAAAAAATTCAGGGGGGCCAGCCCGCGGATTTTTTCAAAGGCTGACCACGCCTATAATTTACATCCAAACCGGAAGTGCGACACCGCGTTGGAAAGCCTGGGACGAGCTCTATCCGATTCCGTAATAATAAAAAAAAAAATTCAGGGGGGCCAGCCCGCGGATTTTTTCAAAGGCTGACCACGCCTATAATTTACATCCAAACCGGAAGTGCGACACCGCGTTGGAAAGCCTGGGACGAGCTCTATCCGATTCCGTAATAATAAAAAAAAAAATTCAGGGGGGCCAGCCCGCGGATTTTTTCAAAGGCTGACCACGCCTATAATTTACATCCAAACCGGAAGTGCGACACCGCGTTGGAAAGCCTGGGACGAGCTCTACCCGATTCCGTAATAATAAAAAAAAAAATTCAGGGGGGCCAGCCCGCGGATTTTTTCAAAGGCTGACCACGCCTATAATTTACATCCAAACCGGAAGTGCGACACCGCGTTGGAAAGCCTGGGACGAGCTCTATCCGATTCCGTAATAATAAAAAAAAAAAATTCAGGGGGGCCAGCCCGCGGATTTTTTCAAAGGCTGACCACGCCTATAATTTACATCCAAACCGGAAGTGCGACACCGCGTTGGAAAGCCTGGGACGAGCTCTATCCGATTCCGTAATAATAATAAAAAAAAATTCAGGGGGGCCAGCCCGCGGATTTTTTCAAAGGCTGACCACGCCTATAATTTACATCCAAACCGGAAGTGCGACACCGCGTTGGAAAGCCTGGGACGAGCTCTATCCGATTCCGTAATAATAAAAAAAAAAATTCAGGGGGGCCAGCCCGCGGATTTTTTCAAAGGCTGACCACGCCTATAATTTACATCCAAACCGGAAGTGCGACACCGCGTTGGAAAGCCTGGGACGAGCTCTATCCGATTCCGTAATAATAAAAAAAAAAATTCAGGGGGGGCCAGCCCGCGGATTTTTTCAAAGGCTGACCACGCCTATAATTTACATCCAAACCGGAAGTGCGACACCGCGTTGGAAAGCCTGGGACGAGCTCTACCCGATTCCGTAATAATAAAAAAAAAAATTCAGGGGGGCCAGCCCGCGGATTTTTTCAAAGGCTGACCACGCCTATAATTTACATCCAAACCGGAAGTGCGACACCGCGTTGGAAAGCCTGGGACGAGCTCTATCCGATTCCGTAATAATAAAAAAAAAAAATTCAGGGGGGCCAGCCCGCGGATTTTTTCAAAGGCTGACCACGCCTATAATTTACATCCAAACCGGAAGTGCGACACCGCGTTGGAAAGCCTGGGACGAGCTCTATCCGATTCCGTAATAATAAAAAAAAAAATTCAGGGGGGCCAGCCCGCGGATTTTTTCAAAGGCTGACCACGCCTATAATTTACATCCAAACCGGAAGTGCGACACCGCGTTGGAAAGCCTGGGACGAGCTCTATCCGATTCCGTAATAATAAAAAAAAAATTCAGGGGGGGCCAGCCCGCGGATTTTTTCAAAGGCTGACCACGGCTATAATTTACATCCAAACCGGAAGTGCGACACCGCGTTGGAAAGCCTGGGACGAGCTCTATCCGATTCCGTAATAATAAAAAAAAATTCAGGGGGGCCAGCCCGCGGATTTTTTCAAAGGCTGACCACGCCTATAATTTACATCCAAACCGGAAGTGCGACACCGCGTTGGAAAGCCTGGGACGAGCTCTATCCGATTCCGTAATAATAAAAAAAAATTCAGGGGGGCCAGCCCGCGGATTTTTTCAAAGGCTGACCACGCCTATAATTTACATCCAAACCGGAAGTGCGACACCGCGTTGGAAAGCCTGGGACGAGCTCTATCCGATTCCGTAATAATAAAAAAAAAAATTCAGGGGGGCCAGCCCGCGGATTTTTTCAAAGGCTGACCACGCCTATAATTTACATCCAAACCGGAAGTGCGACACCGCGTTGGAAAGCCTGGGACGAGCTCTATCCGATTCCGTAATAATAAAAAAAAAAAATTCAGGGGGGCCAGCCCGCGGATTTTTTCAAAGGCTGACCACGCCTATAATTTACATCCAAACCGGAAGTGCGACACCGCGTTGGAAAGCCTGGGACGAGCTCTATCCGATTCCGTAATAATAAAAAAAAAAAATTCAGGGGGGCCAGCCCGCGGATTTTTTCAAAGGCTGACCACGCCTATAATTTACATCCAAACCGGAAGTGCGACACCGCGTTGGAAAGCCTGGGACGAGCTCTATCCGATTCCGTAATAAAAAAAAAAAAATTCAGGGGGGCCAGCCCGCGGATTTTTTCAAAGGCTGACCACGCCTATAATTTACATCCAAACCGGAAGTGCGACACCGCGTTGGAAAGCCTGGGACGAGCTCTATCCGATTCCGTAATAATAAAAAAAAAAATTCAGGGGGGCCAGCCCGCGGATTTTTTCAAAGGCTGACCACGCCTATAATTTACATCCAAACCGGAAGTGCGACACCGCGTTGGAAAGCCTGGGACGAGCTCTACCCGATTCCGTAATAATAAAAAAAAAAATTCAGGGGGGCCAG
This sequence comes from Chrysogorgia sp. JL179-B06, assembly GCA_035772405.1. Classification (NCBI taxonomy): domain Eukaryota; kingdom Metazoa; phylum Cnidaria; class Anthozoa; order Scleralcyonacea; family Chrysogorgiidae; genus Chrysogorgia; species Chrysogorgia sp. JL179-B06. Next base: position 5,847,350 of record JAYKKM010000450.1, on the reverse strand, counting down.
CCCGCGGATTTTTTCAAAGGCTGACCACGCCTATAATTTACATCCAAACCGGAAGTGCGACACCGCGTTGGAAAGCCTGGGACGAGCTCTATCCGATTCCGTAATAATAAAAAAAAAAAATTCAGGGGGCCAGCCCGCGGATTTTTTCAAAGGCTGACCACGCCTATAATTTACATCCAAACCGGAAGTGCGACACCGCGTTGGAAAGCCTGGGACGAGCTCTATCCGATTCCGTAATAATAAAAAAAAAAAATTCAGGGGGGCCAGCCCGCGGATTTTTTCAAAGGCTGACCACGCCTATAATTTACATCCAAACCGGAAGTGCGACACCGCGTTGGAAAGCCTGGGACGAGCTCTATCCGATTCCGTAATAATAAAAAAAAATTCAGGGGGGGCCAGCCCGCGGATTTTTTCAAAGGCTGACCACGCCTATAATTTACATCCAAACCGGAAGTGCGACACCGCGTTGGAAAGCCTGGGACGAGCTCTATCCGATTCCGTAATAATAAAAAAAAAAATTCAGGGGGGCCAGCCCGCGGATTTTTTCAAAGGCTGACCACGCCTATAATTTACATCCAAACCGGAAGTGCGACACCGCGTTGGAAAGCCTGGGACGAGCTCTATCCGATTCCGTAATAATAAAAAAAAAAATTCAGGGGGGCCAGCCCGCGGATTTTTTCAAAGGCTGACTACGCCTATAATTTACATCCAAACCGGAAGTGCGACACCGCGTTGGAAAGCCTGGGACGAGCTCTATCCGATTCCGTAATAATAAAAAAAAAAATTCAGGGGGGCCAGCCCGCGGATTTTTTCAAAGGCTGACTACGCCTATAATTTACATCCAAACCGGAAGTGCGACACCGCGTTGGAAAGCCTGGGACGAGCTCTATCCGATTCCGTAATAATAAAAAAAAAAATTCAGGGGGCCAGCCCGCGGATTTTTTCAAAGGCTGACCACGCCTATAATTTACATCCAAACCGGAAGTGCGACACCGCGTTGGAAAGCCTGGGACGAGCTCTATCCGATTCCGTAATAATAAAAAAAAAAAATTCAGGGGGGCCAGCCCGCGGATTTTTTCAAAGGCTGACTACGCCTATAATTTACATCCAAACCGGAAGTGCGACACCGCGTTGGAAAGCCTGGGACGAGCTCTATCCGATTCCGTAATAATAAAAAAAAAAATTCAGGGGGGCCAGCCCGCGGATTTTTTCAAAGGCTGACCACGCCTATAATTTACATCCAAACCGGAAGTGCGACACCGCGTTGGAAAGCCTGGGACGAGCTCTATCCGATTCCGTAATAATAAAAAAAAAAATTCAGGGGGGCCAGCCCGCGGATTTTTTCAAAGGCTGATTTCAAAGGCTGACCACGCCTATAATTTACATCCAAACCGGAAGTGCGACACCGCGTTGGAAAGCCTGGGACGAGCTCTACACGATTCCGTAATAATAAAAAAAAAAATTCAGGGGGGGCCAGCCCGCGGATTTTTTCAAAGGCTGACCACGCCTATAATTTACATCCAAACCGGAAGTGCGACACCGCGTTGGAAAGCCTGGGACGAGCTCTACCCGATTCCGTAATAATAAAAAAAAAAAATTCAGGGGGGCCAGCCCGCGGATTTTTTCAAAGGCTGACCACGCCTATAATTTACATCCAAACCGGAAGTGCGACACCGCGTTGGAAAGCCTGGGACGAGCTCTATCCGATTCCGTAATAATAAAAAAAAAATTCAGGGGGGCCAGCCCGCGGATTTTTTCAAAGGCTGACCACGCCTATAATTTACATCCAAACCGGAAGTGCGACACCGCGTTGGAAAGCCTGGGACGAGCTCTATCCGATTCCGTAATAATAAAAAAAAAAATTCAGGGGGGCCAGCCCGCGGATTTTTTCAAAGGCTGATTTCAAAGGCTGACCACGCCTATAATTTACATCCAAACCGGAAGTGCGACACCGCGTTGGAAAGCCTGGGACGAGCTCTACACGATTCCGTAATAATAAAAAAAAAAAATTCAGGGGGGGCCAGCCCGCGGATTTTTTCAAAGGCTGACCACGCCTATAATTTACATCCAAACCGGAAGTGCGACACCGCGTTGGAAAGCCTGGGACGAGCTCTACCCGATTCCGTAATAATAAAAAAAAAAATTCAGGGGGGCCAGCCCGCGGATTTTTTCAAAGGCTGACCACGCCTATAATTTACATCCAAACCGGAAGTGCGACACCGCGTTGGAAAGCCTGGGACGAGCTCTATCCGATTCCGTAATAATAAAAAAAAAATTCAGGGGGGCCAGCCCGCGGATTTTTTCAAAGGCTGACCACGCCTATAATTTACATCCAAACCGGAAGTGCGACACCGCGTTGGAAAGCCTGGGACGAGCTCTATCCGATTCCGTAATAATAAAAAAAAAAATTCAGGGGGGCCAGCCCGCGGATTTTTTCAAAGGCTGACTACGCCTATAATTTACATCCAAACCGGAAGTGCGACACCGCGTTGGAAAGCCTGGGACGAGCTCTATCCGATTCCGTAATAATAAAAAAAAAATTCAGGGGGGCCAGCCCGCGGATTTTTTCAAAGGCTGACCACGCCTATAATTTACATCCAAACCGGAAGTGCGTCACCGCGTTGGAAAGCCTGGGACGAGCTCTACCCGATTCCGTAATAATAATAAAAAAAATTCAGGGGGGCCAGCCCGCGGATTTATTCAAAGGCTGACCACGCCCACAATTTACTTCCAAACCGGAAGTGCGTCACCGCGTTGGAAAGCCTGGGACGAGCTCTACCCGATTCCGTAATAATAAAAAAAGAAATTCAGGGGGGGTGAGCCCGCGGATTTTTTCAAAGGCTGACCACGCCCACAATTTACATCCAAACCGGAAGTGCGTCACCGCGTTGGAAAGCCTGGGACGAGCTCTACCCGATTCCGTAATAATAATAAAAAAAATTCAGGGGGGCCAGCCCGCGGATTTATTCAAAGGCTGACCACGCCCACAATTTACATCCAAACCGGAAGTGCGTCACCGCGTTGGAAAGCCTGGGACGAGCTCTACCCGATTCCGTAATAATAATAAAAAAAATTCAGGGGGGGCCAGCCCGCCGATTTATTCAAAGGCTGACCACGCCCACAATTTACATCCAAACCGGAAGTGCGACACCGCGTTGGAAAGCCTGGGACGAGGTCTATCCGATTCCGTAATAATAAAAAAAAAATTCAGGGGAGGTCAGCCCGCCGATTATTCAAAGGCTGACCACGCCCACAATTTACATCCAAACCGGAAGTGCGACACCGCGTTGGAAAGCCTGGGACGAGCTCTACCCGATTCCGTAATAATAAAAAAAAAATTCAGGGGGGGCCAGCCCGCCGATTTTTTCAAAGGCTGACCACGTCCACAATTTACATCCAAACCGGAAGTGCGTCACCGCGTTGGAAAGCCTGGGACGAGCTCTACCCGATTCCGTGATAATAAAAAAATTAATTCAGGGGGGCCAGCCCGCGGATTTATTCAAAGGCTGACCACGCCTACAATTTACATCCAAACCGGAACTGCGACACCGCGTTGGAAAGCCTGGGACGAGCTCTATCCGATTCCGTAATAATAAAAAAAAAATTCAGGGGGGTCAGCCCGCCGATTTTTTCAAAGGCTGACCACGCCTACAATTTACATCCAAACCGGAAGTGCGACACCGCGTTGGAAAGCCTGGGACGAGCTCTATCCGATTCCGTAATAATAATAAAAAAATTCAGGGGGGGTCAGCCCGCCGATTTTTTCAAAGGCTGACCACGCCTACAATTTACATCCAAACCAGAAGTGCGACACCGCGTTGGAAAGCCTGGGACGAGCTCTATCCGATTCCGTAATAATAATAAAAAAATTCAGGGGGGGTCAGCCCGCCGATTTTTTCAAAGGCTGACCACGCCTATAATTTACATCCAAACCGGAACTGCGACACCGCGTTGGAAAGCCTGGGACGAGGTCTATGCGATTCCGTAATAATAATAAAAAAATTCAGGGGGTCAGCCCGCCGATTTTTTCAAAGGCTGACCACGCCTACAATTTACATCCAAACCGGAACTGCGACACCGCGTTGGAAAGCCTGGGACGAGGTCTATCCGATTCCGTAATAATAAAAAAAGAAATTCAGGGGAGGTCAGCCCGCCGATTATTCAAAGGCTGACCACGCCCACAATTTACATCCAAACCGGAAGTGCGACACCGCGTTGGAAAGCCTGGGACGAGCTCTACCCGATTCCGTAATAATAAAAAAAAAATTCAGGGGGGGCCAGCCCGCCGATTTTTTCAAAGGCTGACCACGTCCACAATTTACATCCAAACCGGAAGTGCGTCACCGCGTTGGAAAGCCTGGGACGAGCTCTACCCGATTCCGTGATAATAAAAAAATTAATTCAGGGGGGCCAGCCCGCGGATTTATTCAAAGGCTGACCACGCCTACAATTTACATCCAAACCGGAACTGCGACACCGCGTTGGAAAGCCTGGGACGAGCTCTATCCGATTCCGTAATAATAAAAAAAAAAATTCAGGGGGGTCAGCCCGCCGATTTTTTCAAAGGCTGACCACGCCTACAATTTACATCCAAACCGGAAGTGCGACACCGCGTTGGAAAGCCTGGGACGAGCTCTATCCGATTCCGTAATAATAATAAAAAAATTCAGGGGGGTCAGCCCGCCGATTTTTTCAAAGGCTGACCACGCCTACAATTTACATCCAAACCTGAAGTGCGACACCGCGTTGGAAAGCCTGGGACGAGCTCTATCCGATTCCGTAATAATAATAAAAAAATTCAGGGGGGGTCAGCCCGCCGATTTTTTCAAAGGCTGACCACGCCTATAATTTACATCCAAACCGGAACTGCGACACCGCGTTGGAAAGCCTGGGACGAGGTCTATGCGATTCCGTAATAATAATAAAAAAATTCAGGGGGTCAGCCCGCCGATTTTTTCAAAGGCTGACCACGCCTACAATTTACATCCAAACCGGAACTGCGACACCGCGTTGGAAAGCCTGGGACGAGCTCTACCCGATTCCGTAATAATAAAAAAAAAATTCAGGGGGGGCCAGCCCGCCGATTTTTTCAAAGGCTGACCACGTCCACAATTTACATCCAAACCGGAAGTGCGTCACCGCGTTGGAAAGCCTGGGACGAGCTCTACCCGATTCCGTGATAATAAAAAAATTAATTCAGGGGGGCCAGCCCGCGGATTTATTCAAAGGCTGACCACGCCCACAATTTACATCCAAACCGGAAGTGCGTCACCGCGTTGGAAAGCCTGGGACGAGCTCTACCCGATTCCGTGATAATAAAAAAATTAATTCAGGGGGGCCAGCCCGCGGATTTATTCAAAGGCTGACCACGCCCACAATTTACATCCAAACCGGAAGTGCGTCACCGCGTTGGAAAGCCTGGGACGAGCTCTACCCGATTCCGTGATAATAAAAAAATAAATTCAGGGGGGCCAGCCCGCGGATTTATTCAAAGGCTGACCACGCCCACAATTTACATCCAAACCGGAAGTGCGACACCGCGTTGGAAAGCCTGGGACGAGCTCTATCCGATTCCGTAATAATAAAAAAAAAATTCAGGGGGTCAGCCCGCCGATTTTTTCAAAGGCTGACCACGCCTACAATTTACATCCAAACCGGAACTGCGACACCGCGTTGGAAAGCCTGGGACGAGCTCTATCCGATTCCGTAATAATAAAAAAAAAATTCAGGGGGTCAGCCCGCCGATTTTTTCAAAGGCTGACCACGCCTACAATTTACATCCAAACCGGAACTGCGACACCGCGTTGGAAAGCCTGGGACGAGCTCTATCCGATTCCGTAATAATAAAAAAAAAATTCAGGGGGGTCAGCCCGCCGATTTTTTCAAAGGCTGACCACGCCTACAATTTACATCCAAACCGGAACTGCGACACCGCGTTGGAAAGCCTGCGACGAGCTCTATCCGATTCCGTAATAATAAAAAAAAAATTCAGGGGGGCCAGCCCGCGGATTTATTCAAAGGCTGACCACGCCTACAATTTACATCCAAACCGGAAGTGCGACACCGCGTTGGAAAGCCTGGGACGAGCTCTATCCGATTCCGTAATAATAATAAAAAAATTCAGGGGGGGTCAGCCCGCCGATTTTTTCAAAGGCTGACCACGCCTATAATTTACATCCAAACCGGAACTGCGACACCGCCTTGGAAAGCATGGGACGAGCTCTATCCGATTCCGTAATAATAAAAAAAAAATTCAGGGGGGTCAGCCCGCCGATTTTTTCAAAGGCTGACCACGCCTACAATTTACATCCAAACCGGAAGTGCGACACCGCGTTGGAAAGCCTGGGACGAGGTCTATGCGATTCCGTAATAATAATAAAAAAATTCAGGGGGTCAGCCCGCCGATTTTTTCAAAGGCTGACCACGCCTACAATTTACATCCAAACCGGAACTGCGACACCGCGTTGGAAAGCCTGCGACGAGCTCTATCCGATTCCGTAATAATAAAAAAAAAATTCAGGGGGGCCAGCCCGCGGATTTATTCAAAGGCTGACCACGCCCACAATTTACATCCAAACCGGAAGTGCGACACCGCGTTGGAAAGCCTGGGACGAGCTCTACCCGATTCCGTGATAATAAAAAAATTAATTCAGGGGGGCCAGCCCGCGGATTTATTCAAAGGCTGACCACGCCCACAATTTACATCCAAACCGGAAGTGCGTCACCGCGTTGGAAAGCCTGGGACGAGCTCTACCCGATTCCGTGATAATAAAAAAATAAATTCAGGGGGGCCAGCCCGCGGATTTATTCAAAGGCTGACCACGCCCACAATTTACATCCAAACCGGAAGTGCGACACCGCGTTGGAAAGCCTGGGACGAGCTCTATCCGATTCCGTAATAATAAAAAAAAAATTCAGGGGGTCAGCCCGCCGATTTTTTCAAAGGCTGACCACGCCTACAATTTACATCCAAACCGGAACTGCGACACCGCGTTGGAAAGCCTGGGACGAGCTCTATCCGATTCCGTAATAATAAAAAAAAAATTCAGGGGGTCAGCCCGCCGATTTTTTCAAAGGCTGACCACGCCTACAATTTACATCCAAACCGGAACTGCGACACCGCGTTGGAAAGCCTGGGACGAGCTCTATCCGATTCCGTAATAATAAAAAAAAAATTCAGGGGGGTCAGCCCGCCGATTTTTTCAAAGGCTGACCACGCCTACAATTTACATCCAAACCGGAACTGCGACACCGCGTTGGAAAGCCTGCGACGAGCTCTATCCGATTCCGTAATAATAAAAAAAAAAATTCAGGGGGTCAGCCCGCCGATTTTTTCAAAGGCTGACCACGCCTACAATTTACATCCAAACCGGAAGTGCGACACCGCGTTGGAAAGCCTGGGACGAGGTCTATGCGATTCCGTAATAATAATAAAAAAATTCAGGGGGTCAGCCCGCCGATTTTTTCAAAGGCTGACCACGCCTACAATTTACATCCAAACCGGAACTGCGACACCGCGTTGGAAAGCCTGCGACGAGCTCTATCCGATTCCGTAATAATAAAAAAAAAATTCAGGGGGTCAGCCCGCCGATTTTTTCAAAGGCTGACCACGCCTACAATTTACATCCAAACCGGAAGTGCGACACCGCGTTGGAAAGCCTGGGACGAGCTCTATCCGATTCCGTAATAATAATAAAAAAATTCAGGGGGGTCAGCCCGCCGATTTTTTTAAAGGCTGACCACGCCTATAATTTACATCCAAACCGGAACTGCGACACCGCCTTGGAAAGCCTGGGACGAGCTCTATCCGATTCCGTAATAATAAAAAAAAAATTCAGGGGGGTCAGCCCGCCGATTTTTTCAAAGGCTGACCACGCCTACAATTTACATCCAAACCGGAAGTGCGACACCGCGTTGGAAAGCCTGGGACGAGGTCTATGCGATTCCGTAATAATAAAAAAAAATTCAGGGCGGGCCAGCCCGCCGATTTTTTTCAAAGGCGACCACGCCCACAATTTACATCCACTACGGTGGGCTACCATTGTTTTACGGTGGGCTACCATTGTTTAAATCTATAGAATTTGGTGGGCTACGCCGCCATTTTTAGAATAAAATATCGAAGCTCATTTGCATTAAATGGCGCTGGCGCTATGGTGCGCTACGGTGGGCCATACGTTATGTTGGTTAAAGTCAGATATTTGCGTTGTTTTTTATAGGACGGATTACCATGGACACGTTCAACTCCTTACCCGTATCACCACAGTTAAGGCCCGTACATTACACTACCCCTATCACCACGGTTAAGGCCCGTATTACACATCTTCCTCGCTACCCATGTTTATAATAAGCTTCATCTCCTTTCGTATTGATAATGAGCTTACCCGTATGATAATGAGCTTATCCGTATGATAATGAGCTTACCCGTGATTTTAACAAGGTTAACGTTAGCTTATCCGTTATCCGTCTTTTCTATGGAACTATAATTATCAGCTCTCCTCATTTGCATTAAATGGCGCTACGCTGGCGCTATGGTGCGCTACGGTGGGCTATACGTTATGTTGGTTAAAGTCAGATATTTCCATTGTTTTTATAGAACGGATTACCATGGACACGTTCAACTCCCTACCCGTATCACCACGGTTGCGTACAGACACTGTTCTCCCAAAGAACGTACGTTAGATAGATAGATGTATTTTATTTCGGTATAGGGTAGCCCATTCAGCAAAAGCTGGTATTTTGGGTTTAGGAAGATAAATGTTATTATGAATGTTTGCCACGAAACGGAAAACTTCAAAACAGTTACGCCGATATGTTTGGCAGAAAATATCTGTTCGCCTCTTGTACGCCCAGACACGCTATGAAACCGGCCTATAGGAAACGGTGGGCTACGGTGGGCTACCATTGTTTTACGGTGGGCTACCATTGTTTTACGGTGGGCTACCATTGTTTAAATCTATAGAATTTGGTGGGCTACGCCGCCATTTTTAGAATAAAATATCGAAGCTCATTTGCATCAAATGGCGCTACGCTGGCGCTATGGTGCGCTACGGTGGGCTATATACGTTATGTTGGTTAAAGTCAGATATTTCCATTGTTTTTATAGGACAGATTACCATGGACACGTTCAACTCCCTACCGTATCACCACGGTTAAGCCCGTATTACACATCTTCCTTACTCGTATTTATAATTCTTACCGGTAAAGTAATATCCGTGTTTATAATAAGCTTCATCTCCTTTCCTATTGATAATGAGCTTACCCGTATGATAATGAGCTTATCCGTATGATAATGAGCCTACCCGCGATTTTAACAAGGTTAACGTTAGCTTATCCGTTATCCGTCTTTTCTATGGAACTATAATTATCAGGACATTGGAAAGAGTAAATCGCTGCGTCGAGGATGTCCATTTGTTTTTCCTCAGAAATAAGCTAGCCTGTAATCAGAAAAAGACAGAAATTGTCCACTTTCTTTCGCGGTTCTCCCATCTAGAACCTATTTATGATATCACAATTGGCAACTACTCCGTAGAAACTACCACGGATGTCCGTAATCTTGGTGTAATTTTTGATCGTCATATGTCAATGTCTGCTCATGTCAATAAAATTTGTCGTTCAGCGCAATACTCTCTCAGATCTATTGGTAGAATCAGAAAGTACCTGAGTAGATCCGACACAGAAACGTTTGGTGCACGCCTTCATTACGTCTAAATTAGACTACTGTAACTCACTGTTATATGGGCTTCCTTCCAAAGAAATATCCAAGATCCAACGTGTTCAAAACTCTGCAGCCAGGCTAGTCACTCGAGTCAAACGTACAGAACACATAAGACCAATATTGCATTCTTTACATTGGCTACCGATAAGGGAACGCATCTCCTTTAAACTCTTGTTATTTACTTATAAGATAGTTAATGCTCTCGCACCATTGTATTTAGAAAGTCTTGTTACTGGTTATACTCCAGCTCGTAATTTGCGCTCCAGTTCTAAGGGACTTCTTATAGTCCCCAAGTCTACTTCTGTAACTTATGGGGACCGCGCATTTTCAATAGCTGCTCCCAGACTCTGGAACGCTCTTCCTACCAACATTAGAACTTCAGAGTCAGTTACTATATTTAAATCACGTTTAAAAACTCATCTTTTTAGCTTATGTACTATGGAATAATTTTTTAGATTGTTGTATATTTTAACTTTTTAACTCATTGTAACTTTATCTTGTAAACGCATTGAGGCTTTGCAAAATGCGTGGCAATGCCAAGAACTGTAATTATTATTATTATTATTAGCTCTCCTCATTTGCATCAAATGGCGCTACGCTGGCGCTACGGTGCGCTACGGTGGGCTATACGTTATGTTGGTTAAAGTCAGATATTTCCATTGTTTTTATAGGACGGATTACCATGGACACGTTCAACTCCTTACCTGTATCACCACAGTTAAGGCCCGTATTACACATCTTCCTTACTCGTATTTATAATTCTTACCGGTAAAGCCATACCCGTGTTTATAATAAGCTTCATCTCCTTTCGTACTGATAATGACCTTACCCGTATGATAATGAGCTTATCCGTATGATAATGAGCTTACCCGTGATTTTAACAAGGTTAACATTAGCTTATCCGTTATCCGTCTTTTCTATGGAACTATAATTATCAGCTCTCCTCATTTGCATCAAATGGCGCTACGCTGGCGCTATGGTACGCTACGGTGGGCTATACGTTATGTTGGTTAAAGTCAGATATTTCCATTGTTTTTATAGGACGGATTACCATGGACACGTTCAACTCCCTACCCGTATCACCACGGTTAAGGCCCGTATTACACATCTTCCTCGCTACCCATGTTTATAATAAGCTTCATCTCCTTTCGTATTGATAATGAGCTTACCCGTATGATAATGAGCTTATCCGTATGATAATGAGCTTACCCGTGATTTTAACAAGGTTAACGTTAGCTTATCCGTTATCCGTCTTTTCTATGGAACTATAATTATCAGCTCTCCTCATTTGCATTAAATGGCGCTACGCTGGCGCTATGGTGGGCTATACGTTATGTTGGTTAAAGTCAGATATTTACATTGTTTTTATAGAACGGATTACCATGGACACGTTCAACTCCCTACCCGTATCACCACGGTTAAGCCCGTATTACATATCTTCCTTACTCGTATTTATAATTCTTACCGGTAAAGCAATATCCGTGTTTATAATAAGCTTCATCTCCTTTCGTATTGATAATGAGCTTACCCGTATGATAATGAGCTTATCCGTATGATAATGAGCTTACCCGTGATTTTAACAAGGTTAACATTAGCTTATCCGTTATCCGTCTTTTCTATGGAACTATAATTATCAGCTCTCCTCATTTGCATCAAATGGCGCTACGCTGGCGCTATGGTGCGCTACGGTGGGCTATACGTTATGTTGGTTAAAGTCATATATTTCCATTGTTTTTATAGGACGGATTACCATGGACACGTTCAACTCCCTACCCGTATCACCACGGTTAAGCCCGTATTACACATCTTCCTTACTCGTATTTATAATTCTTACCGGTAAAGCAATATCCGTGTTTATAATAAGCTTCATCTCCTTTCGTATTGATAATGAGCTTACCCGTATGATAATGAGCTTATCCGTATGATAATGAGCTTACCCGTGATTTTAACAAGGTTAACATTAGCTTATCCGTTATCCGTCTTTTCTATGGAACTATAATTATCAGCTCTCCTCATTTGCATCAAATGGCGCTACGCTGGCGCTATGGTGCGCTACGGTGGGCCATACGTTATGTTGGTTAAAGTCAGATATTTGCGTTGTTTTTTATAGGACGGATTACCATGGACACGTTCAACTCCTTACCCGTATCACCACAGTTAAGGCCCGTACATTACACTACCCCTATCACCACGGTTAAGGCCCGTATTACACATCTTCCTCGCTACCCGTGTTTATAATAAGCTTCATCTCCTTTCGTATTGATAATGAGCTTACCCGTATGATAATGAGCTTATCCGTATGATAATGAGCTTACCCGTGATTTTAACAAGGTTAACATTAGCTTATCCGTTATCCGTCTTTTCTATGGAACTATAATTATCAGCTCTCCTCATTTGCATCAAATGGCGCTACGCTGGCGCTATGGTGCGCTACGGTGGGCTATACGTTATGTTGGTTAAAGTCAGATATTTCCATTGTTTTTATAGGACGGATTACCATGGACACGTTCAACTCCCTACCCGTATCACCACGGTTAAGCCCGTATTACACATCTTCCTTACTCGTATTTATAATTCTTACCGGTAAAGCAATATCCGTGTTTATAATAAGCTTCATCTCCTTTCGTATTGATAATGAGCTTACCCGTATGATAATGAGCTTATCCGTATGATAATGAGCTTACCCGTGATTTTAACAAGGTTAACATTAGCTTATCCGTTATCCGTCTTTTCTATGGAACTATAATTATCAGCTCTCCTCATTTGCATCAAATGGCGCTAAGCTGGCGCTATGGTGCGCTACGGTGGGCCATACGTTATGTTGGTTAAAGTCGGATATTTGCGTTGTTTTTTATAGGACGGATTACCATGGACACGTTCAACTCCTTACCCGTATCACCACAGTTAAGGCCCGTACATTACACTACCCCTATCACCACGGTTAAGGCCCGTATTACACATCTTCCTCGCTACCCGTGTTTATAATAAGCTTCATCTCCTTTCGTATTGATAATGAGCTTACCCGTATGATAATGAGCTTATCCGTATGATAATGAGCTTACCCGTGATTTTAACAAGGTTAACGTTAGCTTATCCGTTATCCGTCTTTTCTATGGAACTATAATTATCAGCTCTCCTCATTTGCATCAAATGGCGCTACGCTGGCGCTATGGTGCGCTACGGTGGGCTATACGTTATGTTGGTTAAAGTCAGATATTTCCATTGTTTTTATAGAACGGATTACCATGGACACGTTCAACTCCCTACCCGTATCACCACGGTTAAGCCCGTATTACATATCTTCCTTACTCGTATTTATAATTCTTACCGGTAAAGCAATATCCGTGTTTATAATAAGCTTCATCTCCTTTCGTATTGATAATGAGCTTACCCGTATGATAATGAGCTTATCCGTATGATAATGAGCTTACCCGTGATTTTAACAAGGTTAACGTTAGCTTATCCGTTATCCGTCTTTTCTATGGAACTATAATTATCAGCTCTCCTCATTTGCATCAAATGGCGCTACGCTGGCGCTATGGTGCGCTACGGTGGGCTATACGTTATGTTGGTTAAAGTCAGATATTTCCATTGTTTTTATAGAACGGATTACCATGGACACGTTCAACTCCCTACCCGTATCACCACGGTTAAGCCCGTATTACATATCTTCCTTACTCGTATTTATAATTCTTACCGGTAAAGCAATATCCGTGTTTATAATAAGCTTCATCTCCTTTCGTATTGATAATGAGCTTACCCGTATGATAATGAGCTTATCCGTATGATAATGAGCTTACCCGTGATTTTAACAAGGTTAACATTAGCTTATCCGTTATCCGTCTTTTCTAGGGAACTATAATTATCAGCTCTCCTCATTTGCATCAAATGGCGCTACGCTGGCGCTATGGTGCGCTACGGTGGGCTATACGTTATGTTGGTTAAAGTCAGATATTTGCGTTGTTTCTATAGGACGGATTACCATGGACACGTTCAATCCTTACCCGTATCACCACGGTTAAGGCCCGTATATTACACATCTTCCTTACTCGTGTTTATAATTCTTACCGGTAAAGCCATATCCGTGTTTATAATAAGCTTCATCTGCTTTCGTATTGATAATGAGCTTACTCGTATGATGAGCTTATCCGTATGATAATGAGCTTACCCGTGATTTTAACAAGGTTAACATTAGCTTATCCGTTATCCGTCTTAAGCCCCGTATGATGATTATAATGAGCTTATCCGTATGAAACGTTAGCTTATCCGTTATCCGTCTTTTCTATGGAACTATAATTATAAGTTCTCCTCATTTGAATCAAAGGTGTATATCCCGATATATTTAAAGGAAATTCCAGTAAAGGAACTAATAAAAAGGAACGATTTTAAAGCTGTTCCATTTCGAATTTCTTCTCCAAGTGTTCCATGTTTCGGAGCTAAAAGAACTACGATACTATACAAGCGTTCCTTTTATTTATTATCTGCTATTAAAGTATAATAAATTAGCCTTCTTTCTCTAAAACAATCAAATTAAATACGATAATCTTCTAACACATATAAAAGAATTAAAACCCGTTATCTCTAAGATTTGTTCTTTTAATAAGGGGTAAGTGGGCAGTGGGCGCTACGGTGGGGTAGGGTAGCCATGGACACGTTCAACTCCTTACCCGTATTTATAATGAGCTCTTATTCTTCCTTATCCGTATTTTATATTTCTTACCCGTGATTTTAACAGTGATTTGTTATTTTAACAAGGTTAACACATCACCTTACCTTGGACAGGAATCGAAGCTGTAACCATCGGATTGCCGGTGAGACGCTCTAACCATTCGGCCACCGAGACTGAGATGGAAAGCAATTATTATTATAACTATATAATGATTCTCCTCATTTGCATATATTTAAGGAAATACCATTAAGGAACTAATAAAAAGGAAAGATTTTAATGCTGTTCCATTTCGAATTTCTTCTCCAATTGTGGCGTTTCGGAAGATTAAGAACCTTATAATTAAGGAACTATCAAGTTAAAAGTATAATTAAGGAACTATCTAGTTAAAAGGAACTATCTAGTTAAAAGAAACGATAAACGATGCAAATACCCTATAGTCTGGAGAACTCCGTTCGTCTATAGGTGTCTTCGTTTTACGATAATTTTCTAGCACACAAAGGAAAAAATATAGTCGCGTTATCGCTAAGATGAAGATTTGTTCTTTTAATAAGGGGTAAGTTGGCGCTACAGTAGGGGCTACGGTAGGGGCTATGGTGGGGGCTACGGTTGGCGCTACGGTTGGCTACGGTATAGGGGGTACGGTGGGATGCGGTGGGGGCTACGGTGGGGGCTGGATGCGGTGGGGTTATGTTGGTTAAAGTCAGATATTTCCATTGTTTTTAGACGGGTACCATGGAAAATTAGCGATGCTCTGATGTTCTCTATTCATGACAGCAAACAAAAAGTTCAACTTGACAAAATTTTAGAAGATCACGGTTTATACGCACCGTACAATATGAACAATAATTTAAGGTACGTAATCACTCCCCAAAGCATCCGATATTATGATGGATCAACTGTGGATGGCTACACCTTAGACAACCTTGAGTTGGAATACGAAACTATTGAGAGTCAAGAGATCGCTGATGAAGTATCGTCTCTATACGCATACGAACGCGTCACACTAATGAAGACTATCGAGTTGGATAAAGGAAGCACACTGGTAAACGAAAACATTAACCTGCCAAGAAAATCGATGAAAGCCGTCGTTTTACTCTAAACAAACAAAACAAGAACCGATAGCGAGGAGTTCGTCTACCAAACATAGAGTGAAACGGCTTACTTAAAGGCAGATAGCATCCGTATCGAAAACAACGTCGGACCAGAGGGTAACGATCTAAATAGACTCGAAAAGTTCAAAAAATGGGCAAAGGAAAACTTATTTGGAATAAGCACTATCTCAATCTCTATAGCTGGGATAATAACTACCATATAGTAATAGGTGCTAGGCTGCTATCGTCAAAGGTGTTCAATCGCTTGGAAAATTAGGAAAAGCTACAGCTAATCTAGCTAAAAAGGTTGGTCCTCTACTCACACCACTACTAAACATGGTGGCGACTGGCGACTGTGTTAATGTGGGGAGCTAAAGGTGTATCTTGGTTAATATCTAATTTATGGATCCTACCAATAGCACTTATATGTCCAGTATAAACAAAGGAGAAGAAAATAAAAAATATGTTATATTATATCAATACGAACGAAAACGAGTTGTCTTCTGGTTATAGACGTCGTGAAATATCACTATCAAAGGCACAAGAACCCGTCATGTTGTAAAGCTGAACCGCGACAAAGGCAATCCAGGGGAGGAGTTATTCGTCGACATCCCGAGAACAAAAGCTAACACTTGTTTGCCATCCACTGCAGTCTCCTTCATCTATTCGACTTTAAAAGTTTGAATACAAAATCATGGAAAACCTTAATAACCTTTCGAGACTACTTTCTGAAAGACCATGGTGATAAAATTAGCGGGTGAGACTGTCATCGGCATGTACAAAGATCTGTGGAAATCGAATTTAGAACGAACGGCTATGGTCGAATACGGTCTAGCAAACGAGAACGTTTGAAAGTTAATCTCAAACGACGACAGCGGCGCTATACTAGTGGAAACACGCAAAAAATTAGCGATGCTCTGATGTTCTCTATTCATGACAGCAAACAAAAAAGTTCAACGTGACAAAATTTTAGAAGATCACGGTTTATACGCACCGTACAATATGAACAATAATTTAAGGTATGTAATCACACTCACCAAAGCATCCGATATTATGATGGATCAACTGTGGATGGCTACACCTTAGACAACCTTGAGTTGGAATACGAAACTATTGAGAGTCAAGAGATCGCTGATGAAGTATCGTCTCTATACGCATACGAACGCGTCACACTAATGAAGACTATCGAGTTGGATAAAGGAAGCACACTAGTAAACGAAAACATTAACCTGCCGAGAAAATCGATGAAAGCCGTCGTTTTACTCTAAACAAACAAAACAAGAACCGATAGCGAGGAGTTCGTCTACCAAACATAGAGTGAAACGGCTTACTTAAAGGCAGATAGCATCCGTATCGAAAACAACGTCAGACCAGAACATGACGAAGCAGTATATAGGTGTATTAAAAGACGAGGTTGAGGATAACGATCTAAATACACTGGAAAGGTTCAAAAATGGGCAAAGTAAACCTTAGTTGGAATAAGCGCTATCTCAGTCTCTATTGCTGGGATAACAAGTATCATAGTAATAGGTGCTAGAGCCGCTATCGTGAAAGATGGTCAATCGCTTGGAAAATTAGGAAAAGCTATAGCTAATCTAGCTAAAAAGGTTGGTCCTCTACTCGCCCCTGGGGAGCTAAAGGTGTATCTTGGTTAGCGTCTAATTGATGGATCCTACCAATAGCACTTATATGATCAGTATAAACAAAGGAAAATAAAATAAAACATGTTATACTATATGAATACGAACGAAAAGGAGTTGTCTTCTGGTTATAGACGTCGTGAAATATCTACTATCAAAAGCACAAGAACCCGTCATGTTGATGAAAGCAAAACGAACGGCTATTGTTGAATACAGTCTATAGCACACGTTCGAAAGTTAATCTCAAAGGATGACAGCGGCGCGACTAGTGGAAACACACAAAAAGTTAGCGATGCTCTAAGTGCTAATGTGGGGAGCTAAAGGTGTATCTTGGTTAACATCTAATTTATGGATCCTACCAATAACACTTATATGTCCAGTATAAACAAAGAGAAGAAAATGAAAAATATGTTATATTATATCAATACGAACGAAAACGAGTTGTCTTCTGGTTATAGACGTCGTGAAATATCACTATCAAAGGCACAAGAATCCGTCATGTTGTAAAGCTGAACCCCAACAAGGCCAATCCAGGGGAGGAGTTATTCGTCGACATCCCGAGAACAAAAGCTAACACTTGTTTGCTATCCACTGCAGTCTCCTTCTTCTATTCGACTTTAAAAGTTTGAATACAAAATCATGGAAAACCTTAATAACCTTTCGAGACTACTTTCTGAAAGACCATGCTGATAAAATTAGCGGGTGAGACTGTCATCGGCATGTACAAAGATCTATGGAAATCGAATTTAGAACGAACGGCTATGGTCGAATACGGTCTAGCAAACGAGAACGTTTGAAAGTTAATCTCAAACGACGACAGCGGCGCGACTAGTGGAAACACGCAAAAAATAGCGATGCTCTGATGTTCTCTATTCATGACAGCAAACAAAAAGTTCAACTTGACAAAATTTTAGAAGATCACCTTTTATACGCACCGTACAATATGAACAATAATTTAAGGTATGTAATCACACTCCCCAAAGCATCCGATATTATGATGGATCAACTGTGGATGGCTACACCTTAGACAACCTTGAGTTGGAATACGAAACTATATTGAGAGTCAAGAGATCGCTGATGAAGTATCGTCTCTATACGCATATACGAACGCGTCACACTAATGAAGAGTATCGAGTTGGATAAAGGAAGCACACTGGTAAACGAAAACATTAACCTGCCGAGAAAATCGATGAAAGCCGTCGTTTTACTCTAAACAAACAAAACAAGAACCGATAGCGAAGAGTTCGTCTACCAAACATAGAGTGAAACGGCTTACTTAACGCAGATAGCATCCGTATCGAAAACAACGTCAGACCAGAGGGTAACGATCTAAATAGACTCGAAAAGTTCAAAAAATGGGCAAAGGAAAACTTATTTGGAATAAGCACTATCTCAATCTCTATAGCTGGGATAATAACTATACCATATAGTAATAGGTGCTAGGCTGCTATCGTCAAAGGTGGTCAATCGCTTGGAAAATTAGGAAAAACTACAGCTAATCTAGCTAAAAAGGTTGGTCCTCTACTCACACCACTACTAAACATGGTGGCGACTGTGCTAATGTGGGGAGCTAAAGGTGTATCTTGGTTAATATCTAATTTATGGATCCTACCAATAGCACTTATATGTCCAGTATAAACAAAGGAGAAGAAAATAAAAAATATGTTATATCATATCAATACGAACGAAAACGAGTTGTCTTCTGGTTATACACGTCGTGAAATATCACTATCAAAGGCATGCACAAGAACCCGTCATGTTGTAAAGCTGAACCCCAACAATCCAATTTAGGGGAGGAGTTATTGGTCGACATCCCGAGAACAAAAGCTAACACTTGTTTGCTATCCACTGCAGTGTCCATCTTCTATTCGACTTTAAAAGTTTGAATACAAAATGATGGAAAACCTTAATAACCTTTCGAGACTACTTTCTGAAAGACCATGCATGGTGATAAAATTAGCGGGTGAGACTGTCATCGGCATGTACAAAGATCTGTGGAAATCGAATTTAGAACGAACGGCTATGGTCGAATACGGTCTAGAAAACGAGAACGTTTGAAAGTTAATCTCAAACGACGACAGCGGCGCGACTAGTGGAAACACGCAAAAAATTAGCGATGCTCTGATGTTCTCTATTCATGACAGCAAACAAAAAGTTCAACTTGACAAAATTTTAGAAGATCACGGTTTATACGCACCGTGCAATATGAACAATCATTAAGGTATGTATAATCACACTCCCCAAAGCATCCGACATTATGATGTATCAACTGTGGATGGCTACACCTTAGACAACCTTGAGTTGGAATACGAAACTATTGAGAGTCAAGAGATCGCTGATGAAGTATCGTCTCTATACGCATATATACGAACGCATCGCACTAATGAAGACTATCGAGTTGGATAAAGGAAGCACACTGGTAAACGAAAACATTAACCTGCCGAGAAAATCGATGAAAGCCGTCGTTTTACTCTAAACAAACAAAACAAGAACCGATAGCGAGGAGTTCGTCTACCAAACATAGAGTGAAACGGCTTACTTAAACGCAGATAGCATCGGTATCGAAAACAACGTGAGACCAGAACATGCATGACGAGGCAGCAGGTGTATTAAAAGACGAGGTTGAGTGTAACGATCTAAATAGACTCGAAAAGTTAAAATAATGGGCAAAGGAAAACTTATTGCATTGAATAAGCACTATCTCGATCTCTATAGCTGGGATAATAACTACTATAGTAATCGGTGCTAGGACGCTATCGTCAAAGGTGGTCAATCGCTTCGAAAATTAGGAAAAGCTAGCTAATCTAGCTAAAAACGTTGGTCCTCTATTCACACCACTACTAAACATGGTGGCGACTGTGTTAATGTGGGGAGCTAAAGGTGTATCTTGGTTAACATCTAATTTATGGATCCTACCAATAGCACTTATATGATCAGTATAAACAAAGGAGAAGAAAATAAAACATATGTTATATTATATCAATACGAACGAAAAGGAGTTGTCTTCTGGTTGTAGACGTCGTGAAATATCACTATCAAAGGCACAAGAACCCGTCATGTTGTAACGCTGAACCCCAACAAAGCCAATCCAGGGGAGGGGTTATACGTCGACATCCCGCACCAGTCTCCATCTTCTATTCGACTTTAAAAGTTTGAATACAAAATCATGGAATACCTTAATAACCTTTCGAGACTACTTTCTGAAACACTGGTGATAAAATGAGCGGGCGAGACTGTAGGAGAACTGTGGTGAACTATTTAGTTTAGTTTACTTTAATAAATTTGCCAATATTACATACAAGTCAAACACTGAAACATTTACATACAATAGTTACAAATATGTGGCAGGGAGTGGAAACAGGACCGAAGTCCCAATTGACAACTATGACTATATTTAGACTATGATACTAGACTATATTTAGACTATGATACTAGACTATATTTAGACTATGATACTAGACTATATTTAGACTATGACTATACGACTCTGACTATGATACTAGACTATATTTAGACTATGACTAGACTATATTTAGACTATGACTATATTTAGACTATGACTATGACTATATTTAGACTATGACTATGACTATATTTAGACTATGACTATATTTAGACTATGACTATGACTATATTTAGACTATGACTATGACTATATTTAGACTATGACTATGACTATATTTAGACTATGACTATGACTATATTTAGACTATGACTATGACTATATTTAGACTATGACTATGACTATATTTAGACTATGACTATGACTATATTTAGACTATGACTATGACTATATTTAGACTATGACTATGACTATATTTAGACTATGACTATGACTATATTTAGGTCTATGACTATATTTAGACTATGACTATGACTATATTTAGACTATGACTATGACTATATTTAGACTATGACTATGACTATATTTAGACTATGACTATGACTATATTTAGACTATGACTATGACTATGACTATGACTATATTTAGACTATGACTATGACTATGACTATATTTAGACAATGACTATGACTATATTTAGGTCTATGACTATATTTAGACAATGACTATGACTATATTTAGACTATGACTATGACTATATTTAGACTATATTTAGACTAGGTGGATTAAAGCAGGATGAAAGTGAGCACGCTAATTTAAGCGCGATTAGTCGCCTGCTATGACGTTGTACGCATGCGTGGAAAGCATAAATCTTCTGAAAATATGGCGGCAAGAGGGGTGAACTGGTCCGAAGAAGAAACACCATCTCTCATAGCTGTGTGGGGAGACAAAAACATCCAAAATCAACTGGACGGCACAACTAGAAACCAGCAAGTGTATAAAGGAATTTCGAAGTGACTCATGGTATGATTATTTCATACTATTTGTGCATTAAAACCAGTCGAAATATCGCCGACTCGAGGCCCTACAATAATTTGTTTTCAATTTCATGTTTAACTTGTATGTAGGATGAATACGCGATTGAAAAATCTCCCGTCGAATGTAAAACACGAATAAAAAACCTTAAAAGCAACTATAAGCGAACCAGGGACACCAATGCAAGGTCTGGAAATAGAAAAGCTACCAAATGCTTCTCTGTGGAGATGCACACTGCAAGCCCACGAAAACCGTCGTCATTAACAGCATGAACTGCATTTTCCTACCATGCTGTAACAGCTTCCATCTAGATATTCTCTGTCGTCTCCGTTTCTTTCGTGTAGAGATGTCTTTGTCGATTCTTCTTTGCCCTTGCCGGATGCTTTGAAGCTTCCAAAGGAAAATTTGGTATAACCACTGATCGATAGTCGCCATGTTGAATATGCGTTTGTTATTGTGCATTGCGCGCATGCAGGGGATTATTTTATTGGCTTGAATGACCGTGTAAACGCACCAAGGTAACGCATTCTAAGCGCGTTTAACTTAAACGCGCTTACATTTGGCCGTGTAAACACGGCTTAATATGTGGTATATGACGTATGCAGGTGGATCATTAATGTTCAAATAAATTGTTCTTATATATGCATGGTACACCTGCATATACGTCACAAGACAATGAACTGCGCGTTTCAGATTTCACCAAAAACATTTAGCCATGCCGAACTTTGAGAGTTGATAACTCGAAAGCTATGAGGCAGATTCACTTGAAATTTTCAGGCTTTTAAAGGAGCCGCGGGCTAGCCTGACTAACCGTGACACGAAAATCTTTTCTCAACCCAAAAATATCATTTAAATTAACTTTATACTCTTCCTACAGACAAACTAAGCCAGTTCTGCTTTGAAATATCACTTTGAGTGTCTATAGTAGACTATAGTAGCAATCGGATAACAACTTTGTGAAGAGAATCAGTCTATAGCTAATTGATAAAACTGCCCCTAAGATGTCATTGTCAACAATGGACTAACAGTATAAGTCAGTAAAGTAGTAAACAACTAGTCATATATATATATATATATACTAGGAGTAATCAAAGATTATATAATTGCGTTCGACGCATGTGGACCAGTAAATGGTGAATCAAGATTGGTAATTATGCTGTAACGAATTATGAAAATAAATACAGCTAATAAATATATAACAGCGTCTTAATTGAAGGAGACATTGTAACTTCAATGTTTTTTGAAAACGGTGACATCCTGAGTGATTTCCGTACGTTTTAATATAAGGTATATTTCCCGTTCGTTTGTTCGATTTGAAAGTTGACCACCTGTAAATCGTTCAATTCAACAATATTACAATCGTGAAGTTCGATTTGGCAAAAGTTTCGCTTGAATGGAAAATTTATAACTTCGCGATGCTTGCTCGTTTCGAGTAAATGTTGTTCGAATTAGATGTATGGTGTTAGTAGATTACCCCCCCCCCATCTGGCATGCGCCCCACAATGCATTGCACGTTTGGCGCCGGAAGTAACGTTACCCTTTGGACGAAGTAACGTTACCTCGTTACAAGGGTGACGTCACTCTAGGTAACGTTACCTTGTTACGGCGCCTGATGACGTCATCCCCGAAAGTAAGTAACGTTACCTGGAGATAACGTTACCTTAGTATTCATACGCCCGAACGTTACCTCGTTACAAGGGTGACGTCACTCAAGGTAACGTTACTTACTTTCGGGGATGACGTCATCAGGCGCCGTAACAAGGTAACGTTACCTTGAGTGACGTCACCCTTGTAACGAGGTAACGTTACTACGTCCGAATTGGACGTACGCAGCATGACGTCATCTTTACTTCCGGGCCCATCAAGGTAACGTTACCTCGTTACAAGGGTGACGTCACTCAAGGTAACGTTACCTCGTTACAAGGGTGACGTCACTCAAGGTAACGTTACCTCCAGGTAACGTTACCTCGTTACAAGGGTGACGTTACCTACATGTAACGTTCGGGCACAGAATAATAATCGGGCGTATGAGTACTAAGGTAACGTTACCTCGTTACAAGTGTGACGTCACTATGCATGGGGTCTATATAAAAACCTAAGGATTTGCAATACAAATGTATCGATCACTCAACATGCATTGCCAGCCAGAGGATATCATAGCAGTCATAGATATGGATGGGTATTATGTAGAGAACATATTTCTCTGTAAGGAGTTGGGTCTACTGAATGTCGGAGACACTACATCCCAGTCCTTCTTTTTTGACATCGGTGTGAGCTGGGACGACCTCGCCCAAAAGGACAAGAAGACCTGTAAATATGTGCAAAAACACATCCATAAATTACCGTTTGGAGTGCCTCGGGGCACCGAAGCATTCCCAATTTCAGATTTGGAGGCAATTGTAGCGAGTTTTTACAGTAAAACACGGAAAAACCTAAGCTCTACCATTGCTTACAAGGGCGGACACTACGAGAAAGACCTGTTGGCAGACCTTGACATTCCGTCCGTAAATCTGGAATGCTTCGGCTGTCCCAAAGCTGAAAAACTATTTGGCCAACTTATCTGGCTGGAAACCTGTGGTAACCACATCTCCGTCAACGCCTATCAGCATTGCCCCAAAGTGGAAGTGGAAGCGTACGGGCTGTGGATGCAAAATAATCTTTAAAGATCAATACAAAACAATCGCGAAAACCCTCGGAAAATTACTGTGTGCACATAGTCTTAGAGATTTTAAGAACCGTGGTACATGATTGAAATTTTAGTTACTAAATTAGTTTAGTTTTCTGCATGCTTGCTTTTTATTTTATGTAATTTCTATATAACACACCTCTTTTGGAAACCAGCTTTGTAAGTTGAAAAGACTATAGTGTGTTTTTAAATAAAGTTAAATCCTGTTAACTCATATGTTTTATTTCATTCAAATCTTTATATCGTTACAAAAGAGGGGGGAAAAAAAAACTCTGAGTATTACGTTTTTATTCTTTTATAAAATGTGGTGGCTCTTAAAAGAGCCGGTTTTTTTTTTATCTTGACGTCTAAAAGTCAAAGCCCATGTTTTGTAACATATCTAGGTTCGGAAGCTCATCCAACCAGTCCATGTCCAAACTGTTTTCGGAGCCGCCTTCTGCCGTATCTTTTTTTTCCCCAACCAGTTCCGGCTCCATATCTAGGTTCGGAAGCTCGTTCAACCAATCCATATCCAAACTGTTTTTGGAGACACCTTCTGCCGTATCTTTTGTTTTTTTTTCCATACTCCGACTCGAACCGAACCACCAGTTCCGGGTTCTCGCGAAGTACAAAGTCATAAAAGGCTTTGTACTTGGCGAGCTTTTCTGTCCTCTTCTTTCTGCACCTTCTGGATTTCTCTGCATCCCGCCGCTGTTTTTCCACTTCCATCCTGGCTCGAACTGTCAGATTATATGAGTTTCGCACTTTTACGACCTAGGGTCAAGGACAAAGTCCTCTGGGCAAAGTCCATGTCCAAGGTGAAGATTACACGTGATACCGCACGCGATTTTTCAGTTTACTTTACACTTCGTCTCCGAGGACCGCTGTACAGAATGTGTTTTTTTTTGTTTTTTTTTGTTTGTTTTTGATAAAAACGGACGTTTAATACAACATGGCCGGTAAAACATTTGTTTTATTTGTTTTCTTGTTGATCGGGTTATCGTTTGCCTCACGTTGCAAAGAGCAACGATGGATAGGTTCATTGGATTGTTCGAGACTCCGCTTAGTGTCCTTACCGCGTATTGACACGCCAAACAGATGGGTTAAGGTAATCGACCTGAGACAAAATAACCTTACTACTACTAATCTCTCCATGGTTTTGGTGGACTATCCTAATGTGCGATTAATAGATCTCCGCCAAAATCCACTAGTTTGCATGAAGACCGTTCTAGTCCAAGTACTATTAAGCGACTGTAGCTCCACCACGACCACCGCAGGTACTAACACATCTTCATCTACTAATATCGCCTCTACGTTCTCCTTCGTCAACATCTCTAGCACCTCTCCGACTAAAAATGGCAAGAATAATGATAGAACATTAATATTACTATATACTTTACCTCCAGCTGGCGCTCTAGTGACCATACTTGTTTTCCTTGTTTGTTTTTGTGTTGTACGGAGTAGAAGACGCCCTACCAACGATTTTGAACTCAGTGTTATGTCTAATGTTCCACGCTGTTCAGAAAGTGTTCTCTCTGCTTCGTCCTCTGACAGTGGATTACTATATTATGAGAGAGATACCGTAGTTTGATTTTGTATATGTTGGCAATCGGTGATCTTCGTCAGCAAACTCGGCGATCCAGAACCTCCGACAGGTCCATATCTTGGTGAACTCACCGATGAGTTGAAAGGGGATCATATTACGACCTTCATCTCCGGAGGACCAAAGAACTATTGTTATAAAACCAGTTCCAACAAAGTCGAAACGAAAATACGTGGGATCACTCTGAATTGCACCGCAAGGCAAACAGTGAACTTTGATGTTATTCGTGCATTGGTGTACTTACATGCAAAATGTAATGTCAGTGGCCACGTTTCCGTGGACATCCCATCCCGTTCAAGATAACCCGGGACACAAAGACAACAAACATTGTGACCAAACGCATGAAAAAGGATTATCGTATTGTTTATAACAAACGTATTATTGTGGAGGATTACAAAACATTACCTTATGGATTTTAAAATACAGTTAAAAAAGTTTTAAAGAACAGTTATATTTGTTGAAATACAGTTATATACGTGTTGAAATACATAGAACAGTCGTAAATGTTTTAAAATAAATCGTTTGATCTCAAAGTTAATTTCCGATCTTTAGTTTGTGGTAATGATCCAAATTTACCCCTGTCTGTTCTTCCAACAGCTTGATTTGTTTAGCATTCTTCATGTTAAGGTCCCCCATCATCATTTCTTTGGCGTTCATATGATAGACAAAGGTTTTCCCCTGGGGGGCTGGGGGTACCGTTAAACCATTCAATGCTTCTAATATAACTTGCGTCAATATTGAATGTAGCGTCTGGTTGTCGATAAGTGCTGCCGGTATCATATTCTTCTGTATCAAAAGTCTCATCAAATCCAAGGTTGCCAGATTTCCCTCTTGCGTTATGGTTTTGGTCGAAAGCCATTGGGTTACGATGTTTCTCCAAGACATGTTGCTTCTATCAAATGTTTGTCTGATCTGATCAAAAATCAGAAAAGGTACAGTGTTTTATAGGATTTTCAGAGGAGGGGGACAGCTGTCACGTGCATATCTCAACCAATGAAATTGCTCTATTTTCTCATCGTTTGCGCGAAGTTGATCGGCTGAAAAATTTGCATTGGACGCAGAAATACCGAATATTTTACTATTGTTATTCAAATTTTCCTTTTAAAAGGCAGCGATACTGTTTAAACTATTATTGGGCTATCTATATCTGCAGAATTTTGTGGGGTAAATGTCTTTTTTCTACCTTGTTTTGATCATTTATGTAGGTCGTGTCGTCGCCACGTGATGACCCGAGTCCGTGTTTGTCAACAATATTCAAAGTAAAAAATCTCGAATTCCCATGGTTCGATTTCTCTAATTTTTGCATAATGAGTTAAACAAATGTCTAATCTTGGATTCTATCCGAACGACCCCCCTTGACCCCTCGACCGTTTTCATGTTATTCGCCTTTGAATCGGTCGCAGTTATTTCAGCCTTTACCGAGATGGCGCCTCGTATTAGAGTCGAACAAGTTAACAAAGTAATATGCTTGCAGAATTGATTGGTAATTAATCATTGGTCATGTAATCTCAAAACAAATTAATAAAGTGCATTTAATATTACTTTTTGCATATACACTGCATTTATGCAACATTTAATTAAGAAATACAGGTACATTACCACATATAAATCACCTGCGGTTGGGATGTACCACAATGATTAGATACCAATTATAAACATTAAGACTATCATAATACTTGTTCATGATCAACACATTTTATAAGCCAGAGTATGTACATGCAAGTGCATATGTTTATATTATTATGGTGGAGTACTAGAGTCCAGATACTACCTACCATTTTTATTTAGGAATACAATTTAATCTGAAAATACTAAAAATAATACACTTGTTTCACTTTGAATAACACACATTTAATAACACACTTGAATAACATACTTGTTTTACATACATTCGCTGTATATAAACGCTCGATATAAACACACATATTTCGTCTCTCAGACAGAATTTAGAAAACCAAAATGTTGACAGAAATGCCCGTTCCAACAGTTTAAAAAACAGTTTAAAATGGCGAACTACGCACAGTGAAAGAAAATTCGTAAGCAGAATCGCAACAATAGAGGTATATCACGCTCTCTTCAGCAAAAATTCCAGCCTGACATCCTTGAGTATCAAAAGCGTCCATCTTCGGGAGATGTTACAAGCACAAATGACAACCGCGCGGAAAAACAAGCCCGCTAACCGTGATCCTTTGCGCGTTGCTGTCCAACCTCCTCTGTAGGATTTTGTTACATTTGCACGCATGCGCTTTCACGTTTATACATATTGCTTATAGAATAACTTTCATCTTGTCAAGAAACTTTCCCATAATATCATAATGTTCAGAAATGTATCCGTGACTAACGCAAGCGTACCAGATCTTTTCAATAAACTCTCTGTTAGTAAATGTTTTATTATCGTCAAAGACGGGAACCCATTTCTCTATTTCTTCCTCTGTTAACTCATCTAGGATTTTATTGTCAAAATTGGAAGCACACATATTGACACGAAGCATAAGTCGATTCTCAGCCATAAAGAGTATGCCGATAGTCATGTTGATTAAAGTAAGGTCCCACTATTGACGCTGTCAAACGATTGTGACCAAAATCACCGCTGGTGCAGTGTTTTTATAACATTCCCATTTTACAGCAGGTTCGGAAGCTCATCCAACCAGTCCATGTCCAAACTGTTTTCGGAGCCGCCTTCTGCCGTATCTTTTTTGTTTTCGGAGCCGCCTTCTGCCGTATCTTTTTTTTCCCCTTAACTGTTTATATTCTATAAATGTTTCAACTCTTTTGAGAATATTTAAACTGTTTATATTCTATAAATGTTTCAGTTCTTCTGAGAGTAAGAGTTGTAAAATAACGGTATGAACGGCTCTTCAACGCGGGGCGACTTTGTTGGTTCTTCAGGTGCCCATTGAAAATAATCACACGACGTTTCGTTTGAACAGCAAAAGAACATTCGACCTTTGTTAGGACCCTCCTTTTTCACTTTATACATGGCGCTTTGCTGTCCGTGATGACAATTCGGTTTCTCAATCTGTCCCTCGTCAGCCCACATCCATAGGGAACACGGATTTTCACGAGCTGCGCACGTAAAATAGGGTCTACCGTAACTGGGTTTCATCAGATCCTTCACAACACGAAACTGTGCCGGTTTATGGTGTTCCTGACACTTAGGCTGTTCCATGCTGGTGCTTCTCCACGTCGTCAGGGCTTTTTGAAATACAAATCCGTCGTCCTCGGAGCAGATAAACCCACAGCTAGGTTTTTGTCCACAAAACCAGAAGGAACCATTTTTCGTGGTCGAGCAAGAAGCAGGTTTTCCATGTAAACACTCCATCTCACTAACTTGAGCTGTATATGTATTGTGATATGTTTGCTCCGTCCTTTTCAATTTATACTCTCAGCTCGTTCATGTTCAGACATGTCCAACTAATCAAATCACATGTCCAACCAATCAAATCACGTCGAAAGTATACGTCATCTCTTTATCAAGGTAACGTTACCTCGTTACAAGGGTGACGTCACTCAAGGTAACGTTACCTCGTTACAAGGGTGACGTCACTCAAGGTAACGTTACATCGTTACAAGGGTGACGTTACCTACAGGTAACGTTTGGGCACAGAATAATAACGGAGTAGAAGACGCCCTAGTATCGACGATTTTGAACTTGTTATGTCTAATGTTCCACGCTGTTCAGAAAGTGTTCTCTCTACTTCGTCCTCTGACAGTGAATTACTATATTATGAGAGAGATACCGTAGTTTGATTTTGTATATGTTGACAATTTTTCCAGGTTCCTTGTTTTGTTACTAATTTTAGATAAAGTGTTGATAACAAAGTAGGTTGTGTCACATAGAACTTGCGACAACTTCCTGTTGAGAGCCGTTGAGTTAATTTATAATATTATTTTCATATGAAATCAACAACCCCAAACATTTCGCATGCAAGATATATTTGAAACTTTGCTAGTGTCGTCTCCAAGCGATTACCTTGTTTTCTATCTACACTTTGCTTGAACGAGGACGTTTCTCAGTACACATTTCAAATGAATAACATTGCTTGAAACATTTATGACAACGTACTTATTCTGTGTTGTTTTTTTTCAAATACATAATTGAATTATTTCACATTTTGTGTTCATTTACTGTTGTCGGGTGGGAAAGATGGAAGTGATTTTGGATGAGCTTAAAAGAAATGACGTCGACATTGATATGAGAACGTTAACACATCATGTCAACTACATGCTTAAACATCATGAGACGTTGTACAATCAATTGGTACCGCGCATAGATCCTGACGAGTTATCATTCGTTTTTATCGAGATGAATGTGAACAATTTTGGTCGTGCCATAGCTTACCTAACATTGGTTTATGTGATGAATGACTCTTGCTCCGAGCACGTTACGCGTAGAGCTGTACAGTTGGTTGCTGCACCTCTTAAAAGCTTCGATATCACAATGGTCAAGATCGAAGAAAGTTTTTTCCGTAAAATGATTTCTTTTACTCAACGTATTTTTTCGCTATAAAGTACACGAACATGTGAAATAAAACTCATTTAGTGTTTTGCACGATGGATGTACGGTTTAAAACACCTGCAAATTTTTATATTTGCGGACAAAGTCAAAGTGGAAAATCGTATTTGGTTCGCTCCATGCTACATCATTTAGAAGAACTGTTTTATCCTGTTCCAGCAAAAATAATTTACTGCTATGGAGAGTATCAAAAGGAATTTGACGAATTATCTATGCCGAACGTTGAACTGGTGGAAGGTTTTCCAAACGACTTATATGACTTAACAGAAGGGTATGATAATTCCCTAGTCGTGCTTGATGATTTGATGTCTCACTGTTCCAACGATCAACGCGCATCAGACCTATTTACCCGCGGTTCTCATCATCACGGTATATCTGTGTTGTACCTTACGCAAAATTTATTTCCACCCGGTAAATTGTCACGAACAATCTCTCTCAATTCCCACTATATGTTGGTATTCCGGAATTTACGCGACTCGCTTGGGATTACAACACTTGCGAAACAAATGTTTCCTAAACATGGCAATTACCTTTTGGATTCGTATCGTGATGCTACAAGCAGCCCTTAGGATATTTAATGATTGATTGTCATCAGCTGACACCGGAGAACATGCGTCTAAGAACCAGCATTTTACCTGGGGAGAGACAAATTGTCTACGTGAAGCGTACTTAAGTTGTGTGTGCCGTTTAAATCCACCATTTACAAGATGTCGAAGCGTATGAGAGGAACTCTTCCCTATCTTCAGGTTATAGTGAAATCTAAACCTAAATTGCGAAAGTTGCTTATCGATAACGTTCCCGCGAATGTTATCACGGCTATTTGTGAGTGTTCACTGAATTTACTTAAAGGTGTTATCCCATTAACACCGCGTCAAAAGCAACGTTTGGTGCGCTACAAGACACATCTCCGCGCGTTGGCAAATAAGAAAGTGTCGAGGAAACGAAAAAAAGGAGTACCTTAATCAAAAAGGTGGGGGTTTATTGACGGCTCTCTTGGCACCGATTCTTAGTGTACTTGGAAGTTTGCTAGTAAAATGAAACACGCAAAACGTATGGTTTTGGTCCCCGAGGACACACTTCACAGATACGAGCAAAGACAAAGACTTGAGACCTCCCCGATTATGGCCAACATGATGCATAAAGATACGGACATGTCAAATATTCTTCAACGTACGGATATGGACGATGCTGAAAAGCTAAAATTGTACTATGCAAATTTGGAGCGTTATCTGGACTTGAGGCGCCAAAAGGATAATCAAATACCCACCGTTCGGATAGCCGAAAATAAAGAGGAATCTAAAGAAAAGGCGCAGTTACCTGATACAACCGTAGTGGAAAATATTCCGAGAACAATGCGTGGTAGAGCTACAGCACTTTTGAGCCGTTTGAAAGCAAGACCTGACGTTATTTCCTGGGATGAAACGGGACAAGTCAAGCTCGAGGGTGAAACCATCCTGCAATCAAACATATCTGATTTGGTTTCGGACGCTATGAGGGCGAGAAAAAATTTCAATCCTACGGGCTCAAGAGAATTTTTTCGTGTTTTGTCAAAGATCAACATGCCGCGAGACCTCGTAAGGAATGAGGAAAGATGGAGACAATCCTTAGCTGACAATGCGTCTGGAGAAGAAGAAGAGGTTCTTTACAGCAGCCCACAACGTGCAAGCCCCCAAAGTGCAAGCCCTATGAAATATATCCAGTCAATGCTGAAGGGACGTGGAGAAAAACAAACTCAGAAACGTTGGCTTAATTATTAATCCTGTATTTGTTTTATTGAATAAATCATGTTTTTAAAGTTATTAAATGTTTTTTAAAAGTTTCTAGTTGTTTTTTTTTTGTTGTTTTTTTTTGTTTGTTTTATTTATTTATTATTATTTTTTTTTTGGGGGAGTACAAATCAAGACACACGATTTTACAACAAATATTTATTGCAACAAACGATACATTAATTTTCAAACAGGTTTTTACTAAACTGAGTAAGATTAACATTTGGACGATTTAACAATATTTTAAAATGACTCTTAACAAACCGAGACACTTTTGCATCGTTTAACATAGTATCGTTATTAAATAACTGCACGATTTTATTCATGCTTTGTCCTCGTGCTCTGTGGCTAAGGTAGAATATGCAATATTGGCCACACACATCTGACCAAGCACTTTGCAGTTTACGCGTGTTTAATTCCCATTCATAAGGCTCTAAAAAGTCTCCAAACGAATCCCTGTAGTGATCTGGCGGCTGTCCATAACTGTCAAAGAATTCCCCTTTCTGTTCTGCTGGGAAGTAGAATGCCACCCAATGCGTTCCAGGTTCACTGCTTGGGTCTGTGTTTGCAACAAAACCGCATGGATATTTATCAACTGTCTGAGGTAACTTATCACTAGGAAACACACCGCAAAACTTCTTGCTTGTTATCGGATCTTGGTCTAATGCATGAATTATCTGAGCAGTGTTCATTTAGCCAGAGTAATCGTAAATGACGTTTCTTTCTGCGTCGATCTGAATTAGGTTTTCGAATTCCCCGTAACACACGAGACTCACAGCGGCTGCTGGCGCGGCAGAGAACTTAATGTCAACTGCGAGATTTCCTCGTTGAACAACATTAAAATGGGGTGACGACCCACACATATCGGCGGACAGATCGAAAGCATAAACTGCGTAACCTTTTGGAAACTCTTCTCGCGATATATCGTTTCCACTGTTGTAATACATTTTTCCCGTACCAGAAAACATCGTACCGAATGCCTCAACAAATCTAGGGTTTGCACCAAAGGAAAGTTGTATCGGCTTAAACGGCATGTCTTCTCCATTCACGGATATTCCAATAGATGACACGTTAAAATGCTGAAAGTTGTACGGATTCCTCTTGTATGCCCCATTATACGCTGCGCTTTCGACCAATCCAAAGACAAACGATTTCGGTACAAGTCCGTTAAAGACGTTATCTTTTCTCAGGGAGGGATTTCCTGCTGGAATAATGAAACTCTTGCACTCGACGCGACGTATAGGGTAGATAGCCGGTCCTTTTTTCAATGTGATTTCATGAGCTATGGAAATGCTTGGGCTAACTTTCACTTTACGTATCTTGAGATAGACATCGGTCAGCTTTACTTTGTAATCGGCGTCGTCCTCAGAGGCCATCAAACAAAACTCGTTGCCATTTCGATTCAGAATAACTTTCAGGTCAACGAAACTTAGCAGGAGCCGTTCGGACATAAATACATCGCTGAATATAGGTCCGGTCATCTCTATTACTCCACTTGTCTTGTTAAACGCATATCTCGATTTAAGACCCAGGTTAGCGTGGGCAGCTGCCAAAGTAGGATCCGCAACGCCCATTTTCCCTGCAGTATCTTTGTAGAACAGAGCTGCAGTGAGTTGAGAACCCTTTGCGGACGGACCATAGTTGAGGAGGGTTTCCAGATATGCTCGGTAGGCATAAGTCCCCGTGGCCTGGGTCACTTGCTTTTCTTTCAAAAACACATCGACTTGTTTGAACAGACTGTGCAGGAAATTGTTCACCACTCCAACTTTCTCGTCAGCGTCAAGATTTGTACCGTCTGCTTTTGTCACTTTAGCTCTCACCACAAGAATCGTTTTTGATAAATCCACATAATCTTCAGTGCCTGGAGATAGGAACGTGATTGCACCACCGTCCGATACACTGGATACAGGTTGATGATTTATCCAATGTCCCTTCTCCAAACTGACCTGTGTTGGTGGCACAGAAAATAGATCGAGTTCATTCTTTGTGCATTCTTGCGATTTGGCATGTACGAAATTCATATTTAACCGAATATGTCAAGAGTTGTTCTCCGCTTCTTGGTCTGATTGCTTCTGGTAGTAGACGTCGATGCTTTTCTCTTTTTATTTGTTTTCCGTTTCTTGGGCTGACTACTTCTGGCAGTAGATACCTTTCTCTTTTTAGCTGTTTGCTTTGTACGTTTTCTTGCACGTTTTCCGCTTCCTGTTTGAGCATAAGTTTGAAGTCGATTAACGGCTTTATTTTTTGCGATGTTTACAGCTTCTTTTCCTCGGCTTTTTATCGCTTCTTTCAGATTTCTTCCAGAAGCAACGTCTCCTAACAGATTACCTCCAGCATTCAAGGCAATTTTTCCAAGAGCTTTTGCTCCACGTTTAACCATCGGCATGACTGTTCTAGCGATACTACGAAATAGGCCACCGAGTCCATATCCCATCTGTCCATGACCCATTTGCCATGGACTGCCTCTGAAAACAGGCATTCCGTGTCCTTGTTGTTGATCGAGATAGTAACGTACGTATGGATTATTCATCTTCACGTAAAATAACTGTGCTGTCTGAAGTGAAGTGTTGTCAACACCTTCCCGCGTTCAAATGGCACGGGGTCGCCTGTATCGCTCCTTAAAAGAATTTCCATGTCTTCGAATGATTTAGTTTGGACAGGCACGTATTGGATGTTTGTGAACGTTTTAGTAATGACGTCACCAGACTTTCCCTCAACGGGAATGCTTCTGAGTAATTGGGCGCTCGTATCTCCGACGATCTGCGGTTGAACAATATCGCAATAGATGTAAATTGTCGTCATCCCAAACAAGTCTGCCACGTAAGGGCTTTCGGTCGTTTTTGCGAATTTTACATCTTTTCCTCCAAAGATAATCGACATTCTTCCTGTTAGAGCCAATTGATATCCATTTTTCAATTGAACTGTCACTTTTCCAATTAGAGCATTAAACGACAACTTAATGTTGTCGTTAACATCTTTTGCCAAAGCTTTATTGGTACTTTTGATAAGATCTTGTACGGTTTCGTAGTAGCCGTAATCCACAATCGTCGTCAGAAAAAGTCCACTTTTGTCCGCGTAATAGATATGGTTCTTATGTTCTTGTAGAGTGTACCACGTATTCGGGTAAGAGATGGAGTACAAACCAACTTCCCATTCGCCATTCAAATCAATGGTTTGTGGCAATTTTGCACGATAACTCGTCGTTTTGTTATCGGGAAAGATACCCAGGGATGCATTGCTAGGAAGCGTGAGATAAAAATGTGTTCCACTCATTATGAATTACAAATCAAAATAGCAAAGAAACTACACACACATTGGTTTAAATCTTATTTATTTCAGAAGCAGGTACCCACGAATTAAACTTGTTCGGGTACCCTATCCATTTTACAAGATAGTGTACATTGTTGCCTCTTCCACGTTTCTTCAGAATTTTTTCAACTTCGTAGACATCGTCACGTTTAATGACTTTTTGTAGCTCTTTATCGTAAAATGTTCCTTTCAGTTCTTCGCCGTCATAATCTTTGAGTTTATACACGGGAGGGTCACGAGGTACTTGTTTGCTTACAGTGAAGATTTCTTTTGAGAAATTTGGCAAGTAACCCTTTTCAAATTTACGTTTTATTTTGCTAATTCTCACTTGATCGCCAATCTTAAACTTATACTTTACATTTTTCACAATACTATGTTCATCGTACAAAGTGTGCCATACTTTCTTTTCGTTTTCGACAGTAACATTTGCTGGCTTTGTTTTAATACTACGATGAACACTATGATTGTAAGAATACATTAACTCAGGCAGCATGTCAATGTATCGCATTGTTTTCTTGGATGTAAAGTATCGCCACATCTTTGTCTTCAACGTACGAATCAAACGTTCTACGATCGAGGCTTTCGTTTCGTTATACGTATTGTACAATTCTATGTCTTCCTCCCTCATCAGTGCTTGAAAATGTCTATTGAAAAACTCCGTTCCTTGATCAGTCATAATTTTTTCAGGTTTGCGTCCAGAAGATAAAATGACTTTGAAAGCTTCAACCAGTGAAAGTCCCGTTTTATTTTTCAGAGGAACGACCCATGCATACTTTGAAAAGACGTCAATGCATACTAAAAGATATCGATAATCATCGTTAAACTTCTGCATGGATTGCATGTCCGCCAGATCCATTTGCCATTGTTGGTCGATACCGCCCACGATCACACGGTTTCTTCTAAAATTGCGACTGGCAGGTTTATGTAAAGTGTACGTATCTTGTGACATCAACCATTCTTTAATTTTCGCGCGACTCACTTTAAATTTTCCTTCCTTTTTGACGTCATCATACAAACGATTCACTCCACCAAATCCTCCTGGGCGTTTTGGATTGTAATAAACGCTAGACAGGTAATCATTCATGTTCACATATGGAATGAAAGAAATCTTAAATCACGCCCTCTTTTATTCTTCTTCGACATTCTGATTAGGTTCATCTGGTGCATCGTTCTCGATAGGTTTATTGTTTTCAACAGGTTTGTAGTTTTTGATGGTTTTACTAGTGTATCCCATTTGTAAATGTCCTTCGAGATTGAGATCATTGCGACCAACACTAATGCCCATTCTAAACATTTTCTGTTTGTTATGATTTTTGTTGTTCTTCGGATTTTTGCTGGCAGAGTGACCCATGGCTATGAACAATGTTCACACTATGCCCTGTATTTCATTATGACAGTACTAGCCGCTGTTGATAAATTTTATAACGAATATTATAAAATTTCGAACATGGATAATACGAGAATATAGTATTATGGGTCATCGGGCCCTGGGGCCAAATCGGGCCAAAAAAAAAAAAAAAAGGTGCCATTTCGGGCCTTTCCGGACCTAATCAAGTTGTATAAAACATCTCAAACTTAAGAGAACTGTTAAACATTCTTTGATACGCGTCAAGTAAAGAGCTAGTCATGTCTAAACCTTTGGATATTGATAATAAAGAATTAATTCTTCATCATCGACAGAAACGCATCGAAAGGAAACTTTTAAAAAGTTACGCTGCAGAAATCGCATCAATTATATCACGTCTTGTTGTTGAAAACTGCAATGGTTGCATCATTGACCACCCATCCCAAACAGAGCATCAATGCCTCATGATGGAAAGGGATGAACAGTTATGTATATACTTTGACCATGCTTTGGAAAAGGTTTCAGAAGCAAATGTCACGGAGGCTTTTGCCGAAAGTTTGAAGGATATTAAACCTAAAGTGAGCGGCCATGAATTGCTCAAGTATACATATGATGATTGGAGATCTGTCTTTTGTGCAGATCAGAGACGGGTGCTCAAACAAGAGACCTTCACGCTGCTGTAAAATGGGAATGTTATAAAAACACTGCACCAGCGGTGATTTTGGTCACAATCGTTTGACAGCGTCAATAGTGGGACCTTACTTTAATCAACATGACTATCGGCATACTCTTTATGGCTGAGAATCGACTTATGCTTCGTGTCAATATGTGTGCTTCCAATTTTGACAATAAAATCCTAGATGAGTTAACAGAGGAAGAAATAGAGAAATGGGTTCCCGTCTTTGACGATAATAAAACATTTACTAACAGAGAGTTTATTGAAAAGATCTGGTACGCTTGCGTTAGTCACGGATACATTTCTGAACATTATGATATTATGGGAAAGTTTCTTGACAAGATGAAAGTTATTCTATAAGCAATATGTATAAACGTGAAAGCGCATGCGTGCAAATGTAACAAAATCCTACAGAGGAGGTTGGACAGCAACGCGCAAAGGATCACGGTTAGCGGGCTTGTTTTTCCGCGCGGTTGTCATTTGTGCTTGTAACATCTCCCGAAGATGGACGCTTTTGATACTCAAGGATGTCAGGCTGGAATTTTTGCTGAAGAGAGCGTGATATACCTCTATTGTTGCGATTCTGCTTACGAATTTTCTTTCACTGTGCGTAGTTCGCCATTTTAAACTGTTTTTTAAACTGTTGGAACGGGCATTTCTGTCAACATTTTGGTTTTCTAAATTCTGTCTGAGAGACGAAATATGTGTGTTTATATCGAGCGTTTATATACAGCGAATGTATGTAAAACAAGTATGTTATTCAAGTGTGTTATTAAATGTGTGTTATTCAAAGTGAAACAAGTGTATTATTTTTAGTATTTTCAGATTAAATTGTATTCCTAAATAAAAATGGTAGGTAGTATCTGGACTCTAGTACTCCACCATAATAATATAAACATATGCACTTGCATGTACATACTCTGGCTTATAAAATGTGTTGATCATGAACAAGTATTATGATAGTCTTAATGTTTATAATTGGTATCTAATCATTGTGGTACATCCCAACCGCAGGTGATTTATATGTGGTAATGTACCTGTATTTCTTAATTAAATGTTGCATAAATGCAGTGTATATGCAAAAAGTAATATTAAATGCACTTTATTAATTTGTTTTGAGATTACATGACCAATGATTAATTACCAATCAATTCTGCAAGCATATTACTTTGTTAACTTGTTCGACTCTAATACGAGGCGCCATCTCGGTAAAGGCTGAAATAACTGCGACCGATTCAAAGGCGAATAACATGAAAACGGTCGAGGGGTCAAGGGGGGTCGTTCGGATAGAATCCAAGATTAGACATTTGTTTAACTCATTATGCAAAAATTAGAGAAATCGAACCATGGGAATTCGAGATTTTTTACTTTGAATATTGTTGACAAACACGGACTCGGGTCATCACGTGGCGACGACACGACCTACATAAATGATCAAAACAAGGTAGAAAAAAGACATTTACCCCACAAAATTCTGCAGATATAGATAGCCCAATAATAGTTTAAACAGTATCGCTGCCTTTTAAAAGGAAAATTTGAATAACAATAGTAAAATATTCGGTATTTCTGCGTCCAATGCAAATTTTTCAGCCGATCAACTTCGCGCAAACGATGAGAAAATAGAGCAATTTCATTGGTTGAGATATGCACGTGACAGCTGTCCCCCTCCTCTGAAAATCCTATAAAACACTGTACCTTTTCTGATTTTTGATCAGATCAGACAAACATTTGATAGAAGCAACATGTCTTGGAGAAACATCGTAACCCAATGGCTTTCGACCAAAACCATAACGCAAGAGGGAAATCTGGCAACCTTGGATTTGATGAGACTTTTGATACAGAAGAATATGATACCGGCAGCACTTATCGACAACCAGACGCTACATTCAATATTGACGCAAGTTATATTAGAAGCATTGAATGGTTTAACGGTACCCCCAGCCCCCCAGGGGAAAACCTTTGTCTATCATATGAACGCCAAAGAAATGATGATGGGGGACCTTAACATGAAGAATGCTAAACAAATCAAGCTGTTGGAAGAACAGACAGGGGTAAATTTGGATCATTACCACAAACTAAAGATCGGAAATTAACTTTGAGATCAAACGATTTATTTTAAAACATTTACGACTGTTCTATGTATTTCAACACGTATATAACTGTATTTCAACAAATATAACTGTTCTTTAAAACTTTTTTAACTGTATTTTAAAATCCATAAGGTAATGTTTTGTAATCCTCCACAATAATACGTTTGTTATAAACAATACGATAATCCTTTTTCATGCGTTTGGTCACAATGTTTGTTGTCTTTGTGTCCCGGGTTATCTTGAACGGGATGTCCACGGAAACGTGGCCACTGACATTACATTTTGCATGTAAGTACACCAATGCACGAATAACATCAAAGTTCACTGTTTGCCTTGCGGTGCAATTCAGAGTGATCCCACGTATTTTCGTTTCGACTTTGTTGGAACTGGTTTTATAACAATAGTTCTTTGGTCCTCCGGAGATGAAGGTCGTAATATGATCCCCTTTCAACTCATCGGTGAGTTCACCAAGATATGGACCTGTCGGAGGTTCTGGATCGCCGAGTTTGCTGACGAAGATCACCGATTGCCAACATATACAAAATCAAACTACGGTATCTCTCTCATAATATAGTAATCCACTGTCAGAGGACGAAGCAGAGAGAACACTTTCTGAACAGCGTGGAACATTAGACATAACACTGAGTTCAAAATCGTTGGTAGGGCGTCTTCTACTCCGTACAACACAAAAACAAACAAGGAAAACAAGTATGGTCACTAGAGCGCCAGCTGGAGGTAAAGTATATAGTAATATTAATGTTCTATCATTATTCTTGCCATTTTTAGTCGGAGAGGTGCTAGAGATGTTGACGAAGGAGAACGTAGAGGCGATATTAGTAGATGAAGATGTGTTAGTACCTGCGGTGGTCGTGGTGGAGCTACAGTCGCTTAATAGTACTTGGACTAGAACGGTCTTCATGCAAACTAGTGGATTTTGGCGGAGATCTATTAATCGCACATTAGGATAGTCCACCAAAACCATGGAGAGATTAGTAGTAGTAAGGTTATTTTGTCTCAGGTCGATTACCTTAACCCATCTGTTTGGCGTGTCAATACGCGGTAAGGACACTAAGCGGAGTCTCGAACAATCCAATGAACCTATCCATCGTTGCTCTTTGCAACGTGAGGCAAACGATAACCCGATCAACAAGAAAACAAATAAAACAAATGTTTTACCGGCCATGTTGTATTAAACGTCCGTTTTTATC
Source organism: Chrysogorgia sp. JL179-B06 (assembly GCA_035772405.1). Lineage (NCBI taxonomy): Eukaryota > Metazoa > Cnidaria > Anthozoa > Scleralcyonacea > Chrysogorgiidae > Chrysogorgia > Chrysogorgia sp. JL179-B06. Next base: position 5,806,679 of record JAYKKM010000450.1, on the reverse strand, counting down.
AAAAACAAACAAAAAAAACAAAAAAAAACCACATTCTGTACAGCGGTCCTCGGAGACGAAGTGTAAAGTAAACTGAAAAATCGCGTGCGGTATCACGTGTAATCTTCACCTTGGACATGGACTTTGCCCAGAGGACTTTGTCCTTGACCCTAGGTCGTAAAAGTGCGAAACTCATATAATCTGACAGTTCGAGCCAGGATGGAAGTGGAAAAACAGCGGCGGGATGCAGAGAAATCCAGAAGGTGCAGAAAGAAGAGGACAGAAAAGCTCGCCAAGTACAAAGCCTTTTATGACTTTGTACTTCGCGAGAACCCGGAACTGGTGGTTCGGTTCGAGTCGGAGTATGGAAAAAAAACAAAAGATACGGCAGAAGGTGTCTCCAAAAACAGTTTGGATATGGATTGGTTGAACGAGCTTCCGAACCTAGATATGGAGCCGGAACTGGTTGGGGAAAAAAAAGATACGGCAGAAGGCGGCTCCGAAAACAGTTTGGACATGGACTGGTTGGATGAGCTTCCGAACCTAGATATGTTACAAAACATGGGCTTTGACTTTTAGACGTCAAGATAAAAAAAAAACCGGCTCTTTTAAGAGCCACCACATTTTATAAAAGAATAAAAACGTAATACTCAGAGTTTTTTTTTCCCCCCTCTTTTGTAACGATATAAAGATTTGAATGAAATAAAACATATGAGTTAACAGGATTTAACTTTATTTAAAAACACACTATAGTCTTTTCAACTTACAAAGCTGGTTTCCAAAAGAGGTGTGTTATATAGAAATTACATAAAATAAAAAGCAAGCATGCAGAAAACTAAACTAATTTAGTAACTAAAATTTCAATCATGTACCACGGTTCTTAAAATCTCTAAGACTATGTGCACACAGTAATTTTCCGAGGGTTTTCGCGATTGTTTTGTATTGATCTTTAAAGATTATTTTGCATCCACAGCCCGTACGCTTCCACTTCCACTTTGGGGCAATGCTGATAGGCGTTGACGGAGATGTGGTTACCACAGGTTTCCAGCCAGATAAGTTGGCCAAATAGTTTTTCAGCTTTGGGACAGCCGAAGCATTCCAGATTTACGGACGGAATGTCAAGGTCTGCCAACAGGTCTTTCTCGTAGTGTCCGCCCTTGTAAGCAATGGTAGAGCTTAGGTTTTTCCGTGTTTTACTGTAAAAACTCGCTACAATTGCCTCCAAATCTGAAATTGGGAATGCTTCGGTGCCCCGAGGCACTCCAAACGGTAATTTATGGATGTGTTTTTGCACATATTTACAGGTCTTCTTGTCCTTTTGGGCGAGGTCGTCCCAGCTCACACCGATGTCAAAAAAGAAGGACTGGGATGTAGTGTCTCCGACATTCAGTAGACCCAACTCCTTACAGAGAAATATGTTCTCTACATAATACCCATCCATATCTATGACTGCTATGATATCCTCTGGCTGGCAATGCATGTTGAGTGATCGATACATTTGTATTGCAAATCCTTAGGTTTTTATATAGACCCCATGCATAGTGACGTCACACTTGTAACGAGGTAACGTTACCTTAGTACTCATACGCCCGATTATTATTCTGTGCCCGAACGTTACATGTAGGTAACGTCACCCTTGTAACGAGGTAACGTTACCTGGAGGTAACGTTACCTTGAGTGACGTCACCCTTGTAACGAGGTAACGTTACCTTGAGTGACGTCACCCTTGTAACGAGGTAACGTTACCTTGATGGGCCCGGAAGTAAAGATGACGTCATGCTGCGTACGTCCAATTCGGACGTAGTAACGTTACCTCGTTACAAGGGTGACGTCACTCAAGGTAACGTTACCTTGTTACGGCGCCTGATGACGTCATCCCCGAAAGTAAGTAACGTTACCTTGAGTGACGTCACCCTTGTAACGAGGTAACGTTCGGGCGTATGAATACTAAGGTAACGTTATCTCCAGGTAACGTTACTTACTTTCGGGGATGACGTCATCAGGCGCCGTAACAAGGTAACGTTACCTAGAGTGACGTCACCCTTGTAACGAGGTAACGTTACTTCGTCCAAAGGGTAACGTTACTTCCGGCGCCAAACGTGCAATGCATTGTGGGGCGCATGCCAGATGGGGGGGGGGGGGGGGGTAATCTACTACTGGTGTTCAAATGATCAGATTGAATTTTGACATTATAAACGCGCCATATAATTACGGTTATACCGTATGTTATTTTAAAATGAGAAGGCCGTGGATTGGGCCATATGGTCGCCTTGATACGTGATTTAGATTGTTCAGATCGAGTGGAACACGGCAACAAACGACAGCGTCTTAAACGCGCCTCAGTGTTTTTGACAACGGTGACATCCCGCATTCCCGTTCGTTAGTTCGATTTGAAATATGACCGTTCATAGATAAGTCAGCAAATATTAGTACAATCGTGAAGTTCGATTTGGCAAAGTGTCGCTTGAATGGAAAATGTATAACTTCGCGAGGATTGCACGTTTCGAGTAAATGTTGTTCGAATTAGATGTATGGTGTTCAAATGACCAGATTGAATTTTGATTCATTTTGACCAAGATTAGAATGCGTTCTCCTTCGTCGAACGCAATAACAACGAACTTGTTGTGGTATATACCATGGTGATTGGTAATAATCTTCGAACATTCTGAAACTGCTTATATATAACACATTATAAATGAGCGAGAAGACGCTATCTGATTGGTTACGAGCTCAAAAACCGTGCATTATAACTCAATAAAGCATAAGCTGACGTGTTCTTCGCGTAGATTTTGTCGTTTTTGACGGATTTTAAGTAGTTTAAATCACAAAAGGAAGTCAAAGAATACCTGGATACAAGGCTAATCAAGGTACTAACACAACAGAATGTTTTAAATGCAACGTTCAGTGTATTTTCATCGCTAAAATCGCCAATGTGTTTTCAATAAAGGCTTCCTAGCAACGCACATAACAACGCCTCTTATAACAGGTAAATCTACATTTTTCATGTCTTTATTGTTAATAATAATGGTGTTCTTTTATAAAAGAAATAAAAAAACTTTGTCTTGTGTGATTATCGAGTTATAATGGCATGACTCGAGAAGCTAGTAAAACACTCGGCTATCGCATGACTGGGAAGTTCGTATGTCACGCCGAAGATCTTCGGCGTAGAATTTCCGTCGATTACGCCAAGGTTGGCGTAAAACTAATCAAGTTTTCGGTGAAAATGACTGTCAACTGACTCGGCTAAATATAAAGTCAACTGTCTGTGGGAATGAGAATTGCAAGTCTATAAATGTGAGAGTCTGAGACTCTGTGAAGCCGCTCAAATACGTTCAAATCGGTCTGACTCTGATTCGGACAATATTCAATAAGAATCAGAGATTGAAGAGTGGAGACATGCGTTTCAAAGGAGTCAACTCAAAGCCCAAAGGATGTTGAGAAAAGGTGGCAATCTGTTTATTTGCCAGCACTGAACAAATCCTTAAATAGCACATTAAATGCAATTTCATCAACTAAATAGCCTTATAGCGGCACGCCAGTGCGTCTACTTTGGTTTTGCGTTTTCACTTCCAGAGCCCCTGACTGGCGCAAACGTTTTGGAGGGAAATTGTACATTACCGTGAATCAAATAGAACATGCGCAGTTTTCCATAGTTTCCCTAGTAAGTGCCTCCCCGTGCCCAAAGCAGAATAGTATTTTGGGCTCGTATTTTGAGATTTCCTGTGTAACCAAGGCCTTATTCAAAATGGCCGCCAGTACTAGATAAAAGGGGAGTCATAATCGTCAGAATTTTGTCACTTAACCATGTAAATAACCACTAACCCTTACCCCAAAACAACAAAGATCCTAACCCTAATAAAACTCATCGAACTTTACTCGCTGTTAACACACGCGCCAAGGAGAACCTACTGGCATTGTTACGTAATTAATAGTTTTGATTAATAGTTTTTTGTTCATAGTGGTATTAATATATGTAGTAGGCTTTATCTTATAATGAAACTGTAATTAGTTTTATAAGTAAAATTAAGAATATATTGTTGTAAGAGCATTGAGACTATTGTATAATGCTCATTGTGACGTCATCTACCGTGTGACTGTTGCCCCCAGCAGGGATTGACCTCGAGCTAGCAGTGAGCAGAATGGAGTTTGTAAATAAAGCCTAGCTTGAATAAACCTTTTAAAACTCGTGTTACCACACTTTACATTGTGTTAGAAGTGGTCCCGACGCTCAGGTAAGCGACTGTGAACAATTCTTGTGATATTGAAAATATTACAAGTGTTTACTTATCGAAAGTGTTTCGATAATGTGGGAGGACGATGGTCCGCCGCCCGTTGCACAGCCAACAGCTCCCAAAATGCTTCCTGTCAACATCCCTTTGCCTCCGCCGCTGGACATGCACAGCAACCTAGCGACGAGTTGGAAACGATTCAAGCGAATGTGGCATAATTACGAGATAGCAGCGAGGCTTCAAAACGAAAGCAATGAGCTTCGTACGGCCACATTACTAACCTGTATTGGACCGGATGCCCTTGATGTGTTTGATGACCTAGACTTCACAGTTCACACAAGAGACGGACAGAGAAAACATTACGATTGTCTGCAGAAGTTAGAAGCATTTTGCGTTGGCCAGACCAACGAGACATTCGAGCGATACAAATTTAACAAGAGAGATCAAGAAACGAGCGAATCTATAGGAGTCGTCCTATGTCGCCTCTTTGAGATCGCTCGCGAAAACTTGTAACTATGGTGTTCTTAAAGATAGCCTCATCAGAGACCGCCTGGTCATGGGAATTCAGGACAACAGTGTGCGGAAATGACTGCTCCAGGATGGCAAGCTCGTTCTCAAGACCTGTATAGATATTTGTCGTGTGGGTGAATCTACGGCGAAGAAGATGAACGAAATGAGACAAGCTGAATCTGTACACTATACTCGTCAGGAGAAACCACCACCACAATCCAGGGAGGACCTGGAAAAAGATGCCAGTGACATTCGTAAACGAAGAGCAACACAATTTCCACAAAGCCTGTGTAAGTTCTGTGGCAAAACTCATATGCGAAAAGAGGAATGTCCGGCATGGGGCAAGACATGCATGGCATGTGGAGGAAAGAATCATTTTGCTGCAGTTTGCAAACGAAGCAACAAGCCAAAACAACGTGTGAATGCAATGCACAACCTGGAGTGGTGGGAATGACGAGGATAACTATTTGTTGACAGCCTATACCTCTACAGAAACCATTGGAGCAGTACACTCAGATGGCAAGAAATACCCAAGAAGAATGTTCACATCTCTGGGATCCTTTCACAATACAGGGATGTCTTCACTGGTCAAGGGGGCTTCACAGAGGAACTTCACCTGCAGGTTGACGAGTCTGTTTTGCCCGTGCAAATTCCTGTCCGGAGACTTCCCCTTACAATGAAAGACCCAACTTCGACTCGAAGAGCTGGGGATCATCCAACCGGTTTCTGTCCTAACCAAGCGTAATGGAAGCATCAGGTTGTGCCTTGACCCAAAACCTTTGAATCGGGCTCTAGAACGAAACCTCTATCCACTTCCAACAATTGATGATCTCCTGCCCGACCTCTTCGCAGCGAAGGTGTTTAGTGTTGTTGATGCCAAAAATGGTTTTTGGCATGTTCCCCTAGATGAAGCCAGTAGTTTTCTTACCACCTTTTCCACTCCTTGAGGGCGCTATTGCTGGACGCGCATGCCCTTTGGTATCTCACCTACCGCCCTGCAAGGTTTACAAGGCGTAACACCCATCATTGATGACATCCTAGCGTATGGATCTGGCAACACACTCGAGCAAGCGACTAAAGATCATGACCAGAAGCTCAGTGCCCTTCTTGATCGCTGTCGGGAAAGAGGAATTAAGCTCAATGAAGAGAAGCTTAAGCTGCGTCTCGCTGAAGTTACATTTATGGGACATGTCATGACAGCTCATGGATTGAAACCGGATCCTACCAAAATTGAGGCCATCCAGAAGATGCCTGCTCCTACCAGCAAACAGGATGTCCGTAGATTACTTGGTACAGTAAATTATTTACAGAAATTTGCCCCAAACCTATCTGGGATTACTTCTCCTTTGCGAGACCTACTCAAGGAAGATAATCTGTTCCAGTAGGATGACAATGTCCAGGGACGGTGTTTTAACGAAGTTCAGTCCACGCTGTCACAAGCTCATGTCTTACGATATTTTTACCCCGCATTACTTTATTTTATTTATTTAATTTTTATTTTATTAGCTTCACCATTGTGCAAAAAAAACTATCAAAAAAACCAAAAAAACAACCTAACATAGATTACATTATATAGTAATAAAACAATGGCAGGGTGACCGCAACAGCATAGCCAATTACTGCGGACCCAGATTAAAAAGTATATTTACAAATAATAATAATAAATAATCACTGTTAATTTAATAATAAAACACAACAACTGTAGCTCAGGAGGGCCGCAATAGTCCATTTCTACACCACGCCATATAATTGATCATCAGATGGTAAGGATCGAGATAACCAAAGCCAAGCGCAGAAACACACCATTGCCGCCCCCGGATCCACAGCCGTTCTGTATTTGATTAGTCTAATATTAATAACAATTCAAGTGATGGTACGGTTAATTACAGCTTGAGTTACAGAGCGATGCCTCCCAACGTGGTCTTGGAGCCTGTTTGATGCAGGGAGGTCAACCCATTGCATATGCCTCCCGAGCACTGACGGAAACAGAATCTCATTATGCTCAAATAGAGAAAGAAATGTTGTCTTCGGTCTTGAGCGTTTCGAGCAGTATGCCTATGGAAGGGAAATCAAAGTTGAGACTGATCATAATCCCCTCGAGTCCATCATCAAGAAGAGTCTCCTGTCTGCGCGCAAACGACTACAGCGGATGCTGCTTCGTCTTCAACGATTTGATCTGGTCGTGCAGTACAAGAAGGGAACCCAGATGTATTTGGCTGACACCTTAAGCCAAGCTTATCCTCCAGTTCAGCCACCTTGTGAGAGCACCTATGAAGATGTTCTGCATATTAATGATCCTCAAGGTGAAACAGCAAAGGACACTTTGGAGGAGGCTATAGATATGGCCAGTTCTCTTGCAATCTCCAAAGAAGCCCTTGTCTTGACCCAGTAAGCAACCGACCAAGATGAAAGTTTGTAGCAACTGAGATTAACCATCCAAGAAGGCTGGCCTGACAGTAGTGATGTTCCCGAGAATTTGAAGCCATATTTTACTTTCCGTGATGAGTTGAGCTTCCAGAATGGCCTGATCTTCAAGGGGGAGCGTTTGGTAATTCCGCAGAGCATACGAGAGGATATGAAAGCCCGCATATATTCGAGCCATATTGGAGTTCAAGGTTGTTTGCGCCGAACACGGGAGACAGTTTATTGGCCTGGAATGATCAAGGACTTACTGGACTACGTTTCAAAGTGCTCAACATGTAATGCTTACCCAGTCCAACAACCAAAACAACCGCTACACTCTCGCGTCATTCCATCCAGGCCATGGCAGACCATTTCCTCAGAGCTCTTTGAGCTAAAACGGGTGGACTACTTGATTACGGTTGATTACTACTCAAGTTTCTTTGAAGTGGATCGTCTTAACAACAAGACTGCTCCAGAAATAATCCTCAAGCTAAAAGCCCACCTTCTCGGACAATGGTCCTCCATACAATTCCAGTCAGTGTGCAGAATTCTCCAAGAATTATGGCTTCACACATTTGACCAGCTCACTAGGTTTTCCCCAATCCAATGGCAAGGTGGAAAATGCTGTCAAGATCGTCAAGCATCTCATGCTCAAGGACAGTCGAAACGAGATGCATACTTAGCCCTACTGGACTGGCGAAACACACCCTGCAGTGAAGATCTTAGCAACTCACCAGCACAAAGGCTTTTCAATCGTCGCACCAGAACCCTTATACCAACTTCCAGGAGTCTTTTACAAAAAACAACAAAAATATTTCAACAGAAATGCACATGAATTGCCCAAACTCAAGGCTGGTGATGTGGTGAGGATCAAACCCCTGTCGACCATGAGAAAGGGTGAGAAGTGGGTGAAAGGGAAGGTACAAGATAAAGTGGGCATCCGCTCGTACCATGTGGTTACTGAAAATGGCACACACTTGCGGAGAAACAGAAGACACCTGAAGGCTGAAGCTGACCAATGAGTATTTGCAGATACACGACGAGGACATCATACCACCAGATTCTGGGGATGAAGATGGTAGTCACATTTCGCAGGCAGCTGAACCATCCACAACAGTGACTCAGCCTGAAAACCAACAGCCAAGTCTATCAGATCAGAGCCCTACGTCCAGAACATTTAAGGGACTATGTATTGGATAATTAAGAAATAATAAACATGTGCTAATAACTGTTTAAGTCAACCAAGTAAAACTGAATTCTGAAATAGGTTGAGTTTTCTTTCATATAGTTTTGTTATGATCTCAAATCAAGGTTAACTTCTTACCTTGTGACTGTTGCCCCCAGCAGGGGATTGACCTCGAGGCAGTAAGCAGAATGGAGTTTGTAAATAAAGCCTAGCTTGAATAAACCTTTTAAAACTCGTGTTACCACACTTTACACTCCTAATACCTCTTTATTATTATTATTATTATTATTATTATTATTACTAACGACTAACGAGTTTTCTAACCCAACATTGGCTTCCATTTTGAATAAGGCCTGGTTACTTAGGTAAACTCAAAATGCGAGCCCAAAATATTATTGTGCGTGCCCAACTCCATTAAGGGTGTTCAGACGTATTTCGATTTGCAGACCTTATATCCGTTGCTAAGGAAGCTTAGAATTGACAAAATTTGCCATAGAATTTCACAGTTTTAAGAATCTATCAAGACAGTCTGTATTTGGTATATGTGGACACAACTCTTTCGTTTGGTAATGTCATATGATGACGTCATCGTGACGTCATCGAAATATGAAAATTCCTATAATCTTCGAAGGTTTTTAAGAAAAATTATTTTTTTACATGTGATTAGAATCTGGACGGTTACCTTCATAAAAGTACGTATGGATTTTAAGAATTTTTAAAAATTAGCCGAGATATCGGATTTTTAAGGTCAATAAACACAATAAACTTCGTTTTTATTTAATTTATCAATGAATCCATACGTACTTTTTTGTAGGAAGTAATTTAGGTTTATATGACACCAAAAAATATAGCACACTGTCAAAAATGACGAAAATTATAGAGTTTTTGTGTTTGTTGATGACGTCATGGTGACGTCATCAAATACGTCACCAGACGAAAGAAGTTTGCCAACATATTACACACATAAAATATCTTGGTTATACCTTGAATTTATTGTCCACTCATGAAGTATATTGGGCACTAAATGACCTGTCCTTAGCAACCGGTTGTTTAGCAACGGAATACGTCCGAACACCCTTAACCCGGCCGTATGATTGGATGAAGCCAAAATTCCCGCCATGGGGGCTGACATGTAGGTATAAAACACGCGTGTTGACCGCGTGTAGTGTACGAAACAGCCACTCGGCGACGTTGTAGGTATAAAACACGCGTGTTAATTTGCGTGTAGTGCACGAAACGGCAGTGGCCAGGAAATAATCGTAGGAGCGGTAGGATTGCTGAACGGAAAATGTTCAACTTTTTTGGAGCTAGGCTGTTTCCCAGTTGCTTTTTAAAAGGGAAAAATGCGATACGTTGGTTGAGCTTTCTTTTCAAGAATTTCTAGCGATGGATGTGGCTTAACAAATAAAATATCCTTCAAACAAACGGGGAAATATGCACCGAAATTTGAAAAAATACAGGTTTCTCTTGATTTTCTTTGCTGTCTTTTGAACTTTTGAAGACTTTTATGACAATGATTTATTAAGATAAATATCAAAACACAATTTAAGGTTACTTTTTGTGTGTGTTACTGCTAAATCCAATCTTTGACGACACGAAAAATAACTCAGTACCTCCAGTAACTACCTCAGTTTATGTAAAAGTAAAACACATTTTCTCTGCGTTTTTCACAACAGATATTTGACAATGCTCTTCTGTTATTGTTCCTCAAAAAATGTCTTTCAGTTTGAAAATGTGTCAATGTGAATCTCGATGTTTTTTCCCAAATTATTCTTGATCAAAAAAGAAGTTGTGACCTTGCATTATTTACATTTGTTTGTGGGTTAATCTTTCCTATATTTCTTGCTTTTACTGGCTATTTCACCATTGAAATTACATACTGTGAACTAGCAATAAATCTAAACTTGAAATAGTGTGATATTATTTTAGTTTTTTGCCATAATGTTGTTTTTTACAATCTATATTTCATCAAATTTAATTTCTTTATCGCACGGTCAACTAAAAAAGGACTAGGGCATACCTACATGTCAGCCTCCATGAATGGCTTCAAAATTCAACCCAGTTATCGTTCCAGTCCTTATTAGAGTTCACTGGCCCAAACCTAGTACGTCATAGCCGCCGCCTTTTTGCGCCCGCGAGCGTCTGTACGGCTAGCCCAATTTTTGCCGCCATTTTGCTTTGCTTTTAAAAAGCAAGGTTGGGAAGAGCCTTTACAGAAATTTTAGCGCCGAGGCTATGTCCCTCTTTACGCGACAAGAACAAGCCAAGGCCGCTCGCTCTCAGGTAAGCTTTAGTTTGCCGATTAATGCTCCTAAGTTCCAAACCTTTTATTATAAACCGATAAATCTTACCAGTGTTTTAGTTGACAAATATATATTTCATCTCGCAGATTGTCTCTCTTTATGTTTATGGCAGACCGGAAATTCCAGGGGCTAAATAACAGTTGGAAATTCCAGGGTGGGGCCAAGGCGCCAAATAACAGTTGGAAATTCCAGGGTGGGGAACTGGGGTACAACAACCAGGGTAAATGAGAATACAAGCGAATACCGGAGCAATGAGTTGATGGTGGGTGTGAGGGTAAAACTTGTCAAGCCAAGGAGTTGTTAGTACAGACCCCGAGATCCAGGTATGGGACCCCTTTTTTCACATGACTTGCCTCGATGTGATTGGTTCCTTATACGAAGCACCCGCCAAAAACCCGAGAAATGACATATACGCTACACCTCTTGTTTTAATGTTCATTGCATAAATCCAATTAAAATCCAATATGGCCACCAATTTGTCCACTGCAAGGACTAGGTCTCAGTCCTCCTTGCCAAAAATTCAAATGTTCCCACCCCAGTGTCCGGACTTTTATCAAATTCCCGAATGTGGGGATGGCAACGGAGTTCAAATCCCCCACATCTGTCAGTTATTGGTAATATAATATATGTAGTACTGTAGTTTTGATATTAATAAACTAGTATAATACATGTAGTAGTAATGAACAATCATTGGATGAGGCTGAGCACATGATCAAGAATTATCCAGACCAAGGTCAATGTTATCTGCCAAAGGATGAGGCAGATAACATTGACAGTGGTCTGGATAATTCTTGATGTCATGTGTAAGCCAAATCCAATAATTGTTTTATTTTAATATACAATTATAAATGTAGAAGCCTTTACAGAGTTTAGGAAGCAAGCCACGCAAAGTGGCTTCGCAATTTTTGATATTTTGTAGGTGGCAAGACATCAAGAATTGTCTGTAGGTTTTTAGCCAATCAAAATCGAGTAGAGCTGGGCCCATTGGGCTCAATTCATAATCGATTAATCGTTCTCAACAATCGATCAATAATGAATTAATCGTTTGCGTAAATTGAGTAGCAATTCGCCACTTCAAGCTGAAACACGTGTAGTGTACGATAGATCAGTGGTTGCAACTTGCAATTGGGGAGATGTTTATTTGTAAGCATTCATATATAATAATATATGAACAATCGATACACAGCTATATAAATATGTAAACAGTGTATTTTGCAAGCTCAACAATGCATTCATTTTGCAAACTCATCAATGTTCAATCAAATCCAAAGCTACATGTATGTGTTAAATATCTACAAAATTTGTGAATAGACGACGGATATAATAAAATGTATGTACATTCATTTACCTGTACCAAGCCAATGCAGATATAAACGCATACCATAGAATCCCGATTATAAGCCCCCCGATTATAAGCCTCCGATTATAAGCCCCCGATTATAAGCCCCCGATTATAAGCCCCCCGATTATAAGCCACCGATTATAAGCCCCGATTATAAGCCCCAGATTATAAGCCCCCGATTATAAGCCTCCGATTATAAGCCCCCGATTATAAGCCCCCGATTATAAGCCTCCGATTATAAGCCCCCGATTATAAGCCCCAGATTATAAGCCCCCGATTATAAGCCTCCGATTATAAGCCTCCGATTATAAGCCCCCGATTATAAGCCGCCCGATTATAAGCCCCCGATTATAAGCCCCAGATTATAAGCCCCCGATTATAAGCCCCCGATTATAAGCCACCGGGTTATAAGCCCATCTGTTTGGTAACAGAAAATACCTTCCGGTTATAAGCTCCCCCAGATATAATTAGCCCACCTTCCATTAGCACCTTTTATAGTAAAAATTAACGAAAAAACAGAGAAACAGCGCAACCAGCAAAACGTTTACTGATAATATGTTTCAACAATATGGCAAGTTAATTGGATAACTTTGCTGTAGGTGACATTACTAAAATTTAAGAGTTCAGTACTTAAGTTGGCATTATGATGGAGTTTTTGGAATGGTTCCCTGGCCCAAATCAGAAATCTTCTTTATTTGTTATTGTTTTTGCACTTGCGATATTAAGCAAAACGTCGAGCAATAAAGTGCCAACATTACATAGTTTGTCTGTTGCGTTTTGAAACGTTTTTTCTATCCCGCTTATTAGGCCTCCCGGTTATAAGCCCCCCGGTTATAAGCCCACTCAAAACTCCTTACGAAGTTGTATAAGCCCAGGGTCTACGGTATTTAGTTATAATGAAAACAAGAGTTTCAGACTTTGAGTGATTATCAGAACTTGTAAAGATAACTGGGAACTTTTTCCATTCTCAAATACGGGTAAAATCTCAAATGAAACAGAGTTGTTTGATGATTTATTAGGCAAAACCTGTGACTGTGCATGGACAAACGATAATAAATACAACTATATATTATAAAAATACATAAAAACTATATATTATAAAAATATATTCACTTGATGAAACTATATATGTTGAATCGCATCACGGTTTAATAATGATTACATTGACTTGCACGATATTAGCAACAACACAATAAACTATACAGGAAAATATAAAACAAATGACAAATATTACAGTTACCTCAATACATCTAATGTATTTCAATAGTCAATACAGAATTCATATCACATATGTCGGGTATCGCTTCTTCGTTCAACGTTATCTTCGATTATCTTGGCAATTGTTTGCATGATGCATTGACACATTTTGAGACAAGAGCTTGTTTGAGAGATTGTTTTCGAGTTTGTATTGTTTAATCATGGATAGTAATTAGTAAATAGACATGGTTTAATATTTCGAGTTTCATTTTGACATCGCGGACGAATCCGTTCGTCATCTTTTTAGTGCAGGTCTACCACGATCGGCGTTACCAATAAAGAGTTTTCCCAGCCACATATTAAACTAATCAATAAAATGTATTTCAGTGTAAACAACTCTTCAAACTAGGTGAACGAAAACATCCTAACAAACGAACATCTCGGTCGATAACATAGCGCTCTGCTACGCAGACGCAAAAATGTGGACAAGTAACCATGTAGAATCCATCAAATTGATTTGGTGTTTTTAAAATGTGGCATACTCTAACTCTACAGAATGGTTGAGCTGAAAAGAAAGAATCTTTCACAAAAGTGAACCGAAATATTCGCGCTAATTGGGAACTGTCACTGTCAGACTTCAGAGTGTCAGCCGTGAGAACGAATATAATATGACTACTTCATGTTGCATCCACATTACCTGCATATCATTTGTCTGGGCTACCCTGATAAGAAGGAGAAGTTGTTGTAGAAATTCTTCTAAATTAGCATGCAAGAGGATCGTACCATTGTGCATATACATTCCCAAACCTGGCAGTTTCTGTTTTAGCAATAACGTCTTTCTTCTTTCTTAGGATGACTGGCATGAAATATCAGAGATTGTATGAGATTTTTACAGAGATATATTCCACTCGCGACACGGTATGTTTGCTGTCCGAATTTCTTCAATTGCCTTGTCTTCTTATTACTATTACTATTATTACTAATAAGTTAATTATTATTATTATTATTATTACTAATAAGTGCTAGAATAACATTGCTTGCACAGAATTTTAATGACTGACACGGAAAAAATTGCACCAATTTATAAGAAATTTATAAGAGGCTCTGTCAAAAAACAGACATTCAACTAACACAGCTTATATGATTGGTTTAGTAATATACTTTGTATACATGAAGCCCCCAAAGCAAAGCTTCATTCCGCCCTAATTACTGCCAATTACTTCCATTTCGGCACATAATATTTCATTGGTTGTTTTCAAAGCGTCAGTGCAACGGAAATGATAATTAGTTGTATGACTCAACTAATTGAGATGCTAAATCTATAGAAATTCAGAATTGAAAGGTATGCTTAACTCATTTAATGGATATGTTTTTCTCCGAAAATGTGTAGTGCGAAAATTACAGTTTGAGTTTCATAGGTAGTGCCATTTTTTTCGTGTCAGTCATTATTCGGGTGCCATTTTTATCGGTGCCATTTTTACCGGTGCGATTTTTTCCGATCACCCATGGCAAGGCAATGCAGTAGGGAACAATTCTTTGTAGGCTATTTCGAGGGGTTGTTTGGACGCCGACCAATTGAAACCATTGGCACGCGTAACGCATGTCATAACCTTTGTTGTCCGACGCGGTTAAACGTCGAGCGCATATATTAGAGTTTGCGGGGCCTAGCGTAAAATAATCGTCTAAATAATGAAGTAAGTCTTCCACATCAAAATTGTTCCTAAAAAAAAAATCCATTCAAACAGTTCTGCCAATGTGAACAACCATGGTGCCGATCGCAAGCCAAACGGGAGGGCTAGAGTCGATACAGTATCTTTCTCGCCAACGCATACCCAAAAGATATCTATCAGCCGGATGAATAGGAACTGCGATAGCCACTTTAAAGTTTTAATGTCGATTTTACCCATCAACATCCCTCTACCGTAGCGCATAATCGTATCTATCGCATTCTTCAACTTCGTGTAAGTCAATGAAAATTATTTTATTATTCTGTCGTTTGCACTATTGGCCGTGAGATGTGACAGGTCAAGAATAAGCCGCCAATTGTCGTTGCCCTTCCTAGGTATCACACCAAAACGTCTCACATGTAAGTTTTCAATCGGTGGTGCTATCGTCGGACCAAAAACCCGCCCGAGTTGCAACTATTCGTCAATTACCGCCGCGTGTTCGAGGGTCGACGGGCAATTTGATTCTGCGCACTTGGGCTTTGATAACTCTTTGTGAAATCTCAAACGAAAACCATAACGAAAACCGTTTAAAACGAGAAAGTACCGGACCTTGTTGCGATCCGGGTGCGACATTAATTGTATTTTTCAAGTTGGTGACATCAACTGGTGACCCCGATGTCGGAATATTTCCATTGCGTGTAATTACAAGTGTGATGTTAACAGTGCGTGGTGACAGTTCATTTAGGCTGCGCTCATCTTTGATCGGTCAACGCGTTGGGTGATAGATAGATAGATAACTTTATTTAAACACGCTTACAACGTCAACAAAAGCTGGTTTCCACGAAGGGCGTGTACAACAATAAAGACAAATAAAACAGTATAAAGTAACAACAGTAAAGAATGGTTCGACTAGCTAACAATGTCAATATAAGGTAATAATACTAGGAGTTCTTATCAGAAGTGAAATGCTGCCTCTGGACTGACACAGGAGCAGTGGTACGAGGTTGGAGCAGTGTGCCAGCAGAATGATGCTAGAAATTTCTATAAAATAGACTGTAGAATCTACACCACATATCAAGGCGATTATATAGCCTTGTAATATTACAATAACATACGGTAATCATATGGCGCGTTTATAATGTCAAAATTCAATGTTTGAACGCCATACATCTAATTCGAACAATATTTACTCGAAAGAGCCTGAAGCCTCGCGAAGTTATAAATTTTCCATGATCAAGCGACACTTTTGCCAAATCGAACTTCACGTTTGTAATATTTGCTGGCGGTAACTTGGGCTTAAGTATGTAAAAGTACGCAGCACAACGTATGAATATACCAACGAATGTAGCTATTGTTTATATTGAAGTAAAAACTAATATATTGTAAGCAATGCTATTAAATTTGGACAATTGGATATCTAAATGTAAACAATGTCGAACTGCGAACTATGTTGAACCGTGTAGCTTTTTTCAATAGAAACTGTCACATCCACTTTAACTTGTATAACTTTTGAAATACAGCAGCTACAGACATGTAAAAGTACTTTTAAAATTTAAATTTCTGATGTATAAATATTAAGGCTTTACCTCGGTGTAAGAACCTCACGAGTGACGTCACACCACTCAATATATATTTATTATATAAAATAATATTGTATATATAAAATAATTATATAAATAATATTGCGCTTTTAAAAAAAAAAACTAAGTAAGGTAGCACAATAACGTTTACGTATATTGTAGACAGATAAATTATCTTTGTTTTAAGGTATAAGAGAGCTTGTAGAGTTGATTATTTGTCAAGAAAACGTTCGACGTATTTGGGTTAAATTACGATGCTGTTTTTGAAGATGGCGGCCAAATTATATGTTTGCATATAATAAGCCCTCCTCTTCGAACGTTTTGTTGAGAAAAAGTAAACTTTACAAGGTCTAATGCACGAGTTGTTTGACTTGTCTAATGTCTTCTAACCAACGGCAACAAACAACAGTTGTCAGTTGGTAAGTTGGATGTTCAACGGCAGAAATCCCTCACGAGGAACATATGGTTGTACCACAACGTGTTAGCTTCGGAAGTAGACAAAGAAGCACTGATGCCACTGATCGAAAACAACTGACAATGTGTTAGCGGGACATGCGCACTTGAGCCAGTTGAGTTGAGAGATCACATGATCTAACATCTCGATAAATTTACAAATCGAGATTCTGGTCGGATATACATAGCTCGGCAAAGGGACTGGCACGTGTTAACACGAAACGTCAAGAATAGTGTAATCCCTTGAGGGGAGGCAGCAAATAATAATAATAAAGATTATATATCGTTATATTTATGTATTTTAAATTGATTTACATAAACGTTATTTAATGACATGAGCAGCGATTTTGCGTTCAAAGTATAGCAGAGATTTGCTCTCCCTAATTTCTTTAGGCAAAGAGTTCCATATAAATGCCCCATCAAACATGAAACTCTTTTTCGTGCTATTTGTACGTGGTTGTGGCAAACAAACGGCAGATGAGATGTCCCGAAGATTATAATTTGACATCTCTTTCTTATAAGTAAAAAGATTTGTGAGACTCTTTGGTCCCATATTATTTAAAATTTTAAACATGATCTTAGCTTTGGCTTTTCTTCTTTGAGCTTGAAGTGATTGCCATCCTAATGCACTTAACGCAATTTTGTGATCAATGTCATTGTTCATATTTGTGATAATTCTAGCAGCTCTGTTATGAAGTTTTTGTAATCGTGTTGACTGCGTTTTACCAAACACATTCCATACTTCACAACAATAGTTAAAGTATGGTTGAACAATGGCATTGTAGACGGAAAGAAGAGAGTCTCTGTCAACAAATTCCCTTAAACGTCGGAGAGCACCTAATCCTGAAGTAATTTTCTTGCAGATACTTTCAGTATTGCTTTTCCAGGATAGATGTTGGTCAATAGTTACTCCTAGAGTCTTGCATTCAAACACTTGTTTAATTGATTTATTTTCT
The DNA here is from genome assembly GCA_035772405.1 of Chrysogorgia sp. JL179-B06. Taxonomy (NCBI): domain Eukaryota; kingdom Metazoa; phylum Cnidaria; class Anthozoa; order Scleralcyonacea; family Chrysogorgiidae; genus Chrysogorgia; species Chrysogorgia sp. JL179-B06. Next base: position 5,788,874 of record JAYKKM010000450.1, on the reverse strand, counting down.
ATAATGACGTTTAGCTGCGTTTCTGAGATATTATTTATCAGTGGTTTTGATCCGATCAACATAAATTCAGTTTTTGCTACATTTAGACTAAGTTTGTTTGCCATTAACCATTTTCTGAGGTTTTCTAAATCTGAATTCATTGCAATTTCGACATCATTTATCGTCTCACCGGAGGCTGTTAAGTTTGTGTCATCAGCAAATAATCGGGGTTTAGTTTTATTTAAGCATTCTGGTAAATCATTTATGTATAATAAAAAGAATAAAGGCCCTAAGATTGAGCCCTGAGGAACACCTCATTTAATCCTTGCGCGATGGGTGATCTTGCGCGATAATACGGAGTGGATAATTGCTGCTGCTGGCATTGGATGCTTCGGTGCGGGCCTCCGCACTTGTCGCAAGCGTGATGAAATCTACAATGGCCGCGAGGGCTGCGGTGTTATCCGCGATTCAACGAGACGCACGTTTCCCTAGTTATGTCATCACCTCGTGCTTCGTAGCATTGCCCGCGGGGGATGACCAGCTGCGGGCCCCCAACTACACAGATCCGCTTTCAACACGCTCCAATGTGTTAGGTTAGCAGCGGGCGGCTTGCCCGCTTCCATACGAAAAGCGCGATCATAATTATACCAAGCCCTACCAATAAAACGTTTCTCCATTCGCATTATCATCATCATTATCACTAACAGATCACGGGCTCTATCTGGGGAGTACGCCACTATATGATGCAGGTGTAGCTGTTAAAGCGCTCCACCCATGACAGGATGTCTAGTATTTCCTACCGAGATTATTACTCGCCGTCAATTGTAGACGAGGGGAATTCCATGCTATGGCTTTCCAGATTTTCTGGCATAAGTTCCGACATTTTTACGATATTTAAACAGGCATATTTAACCGCGAACAGCCGACTGTCCTACATGAATACCAACAAAGGATTAAGGAAGGTCCACTCATTATTGTAATAGTTTGTTATATGGTGTACCTGCATACCAACTAGATAAGCTGCGAAGAGTGCAGAATGCTGCCGCAAGGTTGATTTTTATGGAGCATAAATGTTGCCATATTACCCCACTTCTTTCAAAGTTACTGGTTACCATTTAGATTTCGTATTAAATTTAAAATTTTGCTAATTACTTTTAAGGCTGTTCATGGGTTAGCACCTTCGTATATTAAGGATTTAATTTTGATTAAATCGTCTGTCATTGGGAGGTATAATCTTAGATCTAACAAGGAGCTACTGCTTAAGCCTCCAGTGCATTTATTACATCGGCTCCAAAGCTGTGGAACGATCTTCCCGCAGACATTCGTAACGCGAAGAATGTGGACTGTTTTAAGAGGCTTCTTAAGTCGCTTTTTTATAGATTAGTGTATGTTAACTCTACCTAATCTTTCTTCTTATATTTATTATTTATACTTCAAAATAATATACGACAATAATATATAAAATAATATAAGTAGATAAACCGTTTTACGAACGGTATATGCACCTTCTCGTAATATAATAGACACGTATTATATGTATTAAGGCTCGGTAATTCCGAATCTGATTTCAGGATTGAAATCGAGTACATATTGGCCAAGATAGCGTTCAAAATCGACGTGCGATATCTGTTAATGGCAGACAAAGTGATATGATCGGCAGCCGGTTAAGGTTATGATTAGGGTTTATTTTAGAGTTATTGTTACGATTACCGACTGCCGGTCATACGCGGTTTGTGGGCCCTGGGGACCATGGATGTGGAAAAGAAACTCGTGGGGAGAGAAGGCGGGCGAGGGGTTATTTTACACCTCGCAAGCGAAGGTGATAATCTCGCAGGGATCCATTTCTCACAAAAGGTACGTTTGTCTATATAGCTAATTCAATTAAGGTTGTCCTTTAAGGTCAAACCTCAAAACTGGAAAACCTCAAACTCTAAGCGGGAAAAGCATAATGGGAGCTTGTATGTGGAGGTTAGTTTGAATTATTGCGGGTCGCTGTATGTTGGTGGCATTTTGTATCACATGCACAATCCGCAATAATTCAAACTAACCTGCACACGCAAGCGCCCATCATGCTTTTCGCGCTTAGAGTTTGACGTTTTGTGGTTTTGAGTTTTGATAAAGGACAACCTTAATTGCATTAGCTGTATTGTATTCAAATAGCTGAATTTTTGAGTTTTTAATTTAAAGGACAACCTTAATTGCATTAGCTGTATTGTATTCAAATAGCTGAATTTGCCCACTATAGCCCAAGTATCGAATGAAATTAAATATGAAGTGTAAACGCAGAAATAACTCACGCTAAACCATAGCATTGTCACGAGAAGTACACTGTAGTTGATAAGCTTTTTCAAATTGGTAGCGTGGCCGACTGGTCTAAGGCGCTGGTTTAAGGCACCAGTCATTTCGATGGCGTGGGTTCGAATCTCACCGCTGCCATTGCTCATTTTATTTTATTTTATTGCTCTTGAATTGAATTTTAATAAAAATACTTGAATTGCAATAACAATTGAAAAACTCAAGTTTTCAAAATATCTAGATATAAAATACATACTTCCAAAGAGTGTAAAAAGGTTTATATATAAATGAAGTAAATTATTATTGGAACGTATTTACTTGTGGTGTTACCACCCGCGCAATTTGTCTCCGATTTGTCTCAAATTTGCACCAAATATAGTTAAGTATGCGAAGAACACTCTCAAATTTTTCCATATTTACACTTCTCGATGTTTGTTCTAAAAAAGTGTGTCGGTTTTTTTTTATTACTGGAGGGGTTTAGCAGCTAGGATATTTTATTCCTCGACCTATGTTGTGGAAGAAGCAATTGGTGAATAAAGCCCCGTAACTCAGTTAGTTTTTACATTAAAAAAAAACGCCGACACACTTTTGTAGCCCAGCTGTTCGCTGACATCCTCAAAATTGATGTGGTAATAAATAAGCCGTGAAAGTTTGGCGCAGTTTTAATCTCCGCCCCCTCTAATAATTGAATTACTTTCCACCAATAAGAACAACAGCGATATTAATTGTTTGTTATTGCAAAACAAAGACTATACTAGTCTTGTCTACAAAGTTCCAAGATGCTTGCAAAAAGAAAGGGCGCAAAAAGTACTCGGACGGCTTAAAGAAAAAAAGCCAGTGAGTCAGATTCTACACCTGATGGCCCCAGCACCACAGCAATACTCCAAGTGTAAACCGGAGAAGAAAATCCATCATGCTAAGACATTTTTCTACTGCGGCTTTGCCTTTTCCTATTGCTCTAAAAGCAACAACAGAGGATGTATTCACCGAAATTCACGTCATATTTCTGGCCTGTTCTTTTCGAAATCGGTTCAGGAAAACATGTTTGGTGCGAAATACATGTCTTACTTGAGGAAGAGAAAATCCATTTCGCTCCTGAACCTTGTCTCGAATTCATTTTTTCAAGTATTTTTAGTGGAAGCTGGCACTCCTTACACACTGCAGAGTTTTCTAGCATTAATTCCAAAGATTCTGGACTAACAATATAATTGCCAACGGGTGGTTGGTAACAAGCAGAACTGTCATTCTCATTTTCACTTGAGTTAAAATCCGAATCAAAATCGTCTGATTCATATTGTGATTCTGACCAGTAATGCCGCTTTTCGCTTCTGGACACTTTACACACTTGTCTTCAGTTTCTGCTCGCTTCTAGAAGACCTTTCGGAACGTTTATCGCTGTTCGCAATCACGTCTGACCATTGTGTCTCTTGTTCAAAGTATGAACCCTTGTCGCTGCGACGCTGGCAGATAAATGTAACTTTTTTCATCCAAAAAGACGTCTTTGTCAATCTTTGTCAGCTTTCTTGTGTTTGGCCCATTTTTTACGACTACAACAGAATGGATTTTTATTCCGTTTACTGTCAGAGCTAGAGAGTCGAGTTGAAGTTGTGTTTATTTTTCCAATTTCTTTCGTAATTTGATACAAGTTAGCTGTCATTCATCCTGTTAATTAATAGTTGACTTTCGCCACGGATAATAACCGTAAACCGTTTTAACACGATAACTCGCTCAATTTTCAATATTTTCAATTCAAATTTTTGCAGCTGATAGATCTAATGGTAACCTTTACAAACATATCAAAACACCATTTTCAAAAAAATTACCATTCTAGGGTGAGTTGGTAGAATATCATGTATACGACTAGAATTATCTAATACTGCAGATGAGTAAAAACTACGAGTGAGTGACTCATGTCGTTCATTGAGTGTAACTAGACTGAGTTTTATTAGACGTTCGTTGTAAGACAAACTCGGCAGGATAATCTTTGTCGCTCTCCGTTGTATCTGTTCAACTTGATCTCTAAGTTTCTGAGAAAGTGACGAGTGCCAGACTGGGCATGCATGCTCAAAGATGGATCTAATAAAACTACAGTAGACAACGCACAGGTCCGCTGCAGGCACACCGCTTTGCTTAAAGGGACACTCCGGCCCAAACACAAATGCAGTTCATATGAAAGATCTTACTGACTTTAGTTTATTTCCAAAGTTTCAGCATTCCTATCAATTTAGTTGAGAAGATATTGCTAGTTGAAGTTGAAAATTTGTGGATGTTGACGCCATATTGGTTTTGAAAATATGACGTCATTGAGTGATTCTTTATCGTCAGTGGAGTTGTTTTGATGGCGATCACATAGTGATAGTTATTGTGAATGGTCTTTGGACGAAAATTAGTCGAAATAAACTATTTAGTTCATCATGCAGGAAAGTAGAGGAGCTTCTTAGGCATAATACGAGATCACGTCACTCAGTGACGTCATATTTGAGAAACAAATGGCGTCGAAATTGGACAAACTCTCCAACTTCAACTAGCCACATCTTCTTAACTAAATTGATAGGAATGCTGAAACTTTGCAAATAAACTAAAGTCAGTAAGATCTTTCATATGAACTACATTTGTATTTGGGCCGGAGTGTCCCTTTAAGTGTCCGTAATAATACAGTGAATCCAATAACTTGCTGCACTGCTCTTTACGTCTGTCGGTTACAAATATCTAAATTATGATGGTTTTAAATTTTATATAAACGTAGAAAGAACTCACCGTGTACCAATTACATGATTATTATTATGATTATTATCGAATTTTTAAAGAGGATAAACATTTCAGTATTTAACATACTGTTATCACTATGCGTCTCTACATATACCTAATACATAATAAAGTAATAAATAGTAAAAAATGCAACATATATAATAAAATAACTAGACTGATAAATAACTATATAACATAATAACTCAAAAATAAATAAATAAACAGTAAATGAAATAAACTAAATAAATGTTATAACCAGAGCCAAGATCACATAAAATGTGTGTCCAACAGACTTTTAGTATCCTTTACACTTCTTATGCTAATCGGAAGGTCATTATATATCTTTGCGGCTGCATAATAGAATGACTGTCTGGCATATTCAAGTTTTACTTTAGGTAGTTTCACAAGAACAGAATTATTTCTTGTGTGTTGTTGGTGAACATTAATCTCGAAAACATCCTTGAAAGTTGCTACATACTTCATTATCCAAGCAAGGGAATACGGATTTAAATTTTAGGTAAACGCAGAAAGAACTCACACTAAAGCATAGCAATGTCATGAGAACTATAGTGGATCAAATATTACAAATTGGTAGCGTGGTCGAGTGGTCTAAGGCGCTGGTTTAAGGCAACAGTCATTTCGATGGCGTGGCGGGTCGAATCCCACCGCTGCCACTACTCATTTTATTTTATTGAAATTTTACCTAGAGATTATTATTCTTAATTAATTCTAGAGATAGAATGCGATATATTCTCGCCGCGGCAGGGATCCATTTCTCACTAAAAGTTTATATATATATATATATTATATATATTTATATATATTTATATATATTTATATTTGAGCGGAGCATGGTAGCACCAACTCCTTATAAGGAAGTAAAAAGTCGTTTTGGGTGAACCGTTTGAATCGGACAATATTTGGATTTTGGGCGAAGGAGGCCATTGGCGAGTGGTGATCTGACGAACTACATAAATGGGTTTTTACGAAGGTTATACACGTTTGCGTAATATTATGGGCACGTGCGTTATGTATTTAGACTCGTTAATTTCAAATCTGTTTTCAGAATTGAAATCGAGTAAATATTGGCCGAGATAACGTCCACAATCTTATCGACAGAGACTACAAATACAAATACGCGGTCTGGGCACTGGGGACCATGGATGGGAAAAGAAACTCCAGGGGTGGGGTGGGGTGGGAGAAGCGGTAGAAAAGGCGAGCGAGGGGATTATTGCGGATTCGTATTTCTAGTAGGCTAATAATGTGTGTGGCTAAAGTAGCCCTAAAAAAAGTTGTCGATCCGTACGAACTGTAACGGACCGTATCCGTGAATAGGCTGGGTAAGATTAGCCTGTGACAGCCTGAATATACACCTGTAATACAGTCTGTGAAAATTCGCATGATAGCTTGTCGACCCCCCACTGAGCTACTCAGAACTGAGAAGTAGATTTTGAGTGGTTTAATACTCATCATTCACAATTGTTTATTTGATTGGATTATTTGATCTCACAAGAATTCCCAGAGAACCAATTGTAACTGGAATAAGACAAGAGTTGTGATTTGGACAATCAAAATCTTCTTAGATCTGAGAAGCTCAGCGGGGCTCGACAAGCTAACGTACTAAGGTGTATATTCAGGCTGTACACAGGCTAGGGTAAGATAGCCCTCAAAAAAGTTGTCGATCTGTACGAGTCGTAACGGATGGTGTGCAAATTCACGATCTGTAAATATAGTGTGTCGCTGTACAAGTCGTAACGTGCCGTATAGTATAGACTTGATGATTATTGAATAGGCTAATAAGTATTGTGTGGCATAGATATGAGTCGAGAACGTTCGACCCAATCGACCGTATGTTATATTCATGTAATTAGTGAAATGTAATTAACTTGGCTATATATTACATATATGGCTATATATTACATATATGCCTATATATTACATATATGGCTATATATTACATAATATTTGGCATTTCACTCGATCAAACTACATGTTGAAAGGATTTATGGTGAAGGAAAATTTCGAGTGTTGGAATACATACATTTTAAGACCAAACCGGGACCAGTTGCGAAAAATGCAACTTAGCGGCCTTCCGGTAGGAATTGAACCCGCGACCCTGCGATTGCTAGTGCAGTGCTCTGACCACTGAGCTACGGAAGCCGTTGCTGAGAGCCTAGTCACGAGTTCTGTATATATGGTGGTAATGCCGGGATAAGATTCTGGTATATTATAGGTAATATTTGGCATTTCACTCGATCAAACTACATGTTGAAAGGATTTATGGTGAAGGAAAATTTCGAGTGTTGGAATACATACATTTTAAGACCAATATATTACATATATGGCTATATATTACATACTATATATTACCTACTATATATTACATATATGGCTATATATTCTAAAGAAAACAGTAATTAGTAAATATTTAATACTTTAGGCCTGCCACATTTTAAAATTTATTGTAAATATAACGTTTCCTATTTAACTTTTTTTATATATAATTTGTAATTACTGATGCAATTTAACCTTGGGTTACAATATCAGTTTGATTTAATAAAAATTTATTTATAAATTTATATTACATACTATGGTTACGCTTTCTTCTAAGAGCTCAATATACGTAAATGTATTGCCGTAATATGGAAACAAGTTTTAAAACATATTTACAGATGTTTCGTTGTGAACTTACAACATCTTCAGATGAGAGTAATAATTACAGCTGTGAAAACTATCTATATATATAAGTAAAAAGAGGATAATTAAGTATTCTCCTATGTAAATATAGACTTATATATATATATATAGATAGTTATCACAGTGAAGATGTTGTAAGTTCACAACGAAACGTCAGTAAATATGTTCTAAAATTTGACTTGTTTCCATATTATTATCTCATCTTTATATATATATCTGTAATTGGTGAAAAAAGACTTTCGATCTGAGTACGAGTGGTAATGGACAACAGTTCACTATCTTCCCTGTATTCCTTCAGTTTTACACGGAAGCTTTATGAGCGGAGCAATAATATTCAATATTCGAAGCTACACAAACTTATAAACGCCGCCCCGTGAATGACACGGAAATCCGGAACATACATGACATAAAATTGTAATACAATGATATATAGCCTGCGTGCAGACTTTAGGTTTTCAACTCGTTGGGCGCAGCGACCGTCTTTTGTACGTTATATTGACAAAATGTTTTCAACTCGTTGGGCGCAGCGACCGTCTTTTGTGCGTTATATTGACAAAATGTTTTCAACTCGTTGGGCGCAGCGACCGTCTTTTGTGCGTTATATTGACAAAATGTTTTCAACTCGTTGGGCGCAGCGACCGTCTTTTGTGCGTTATATTGACAAAATGTTTTCAACTCGTTGGGCGCAGCGACCGTCTTTTGTACGTTATATTGACAAAATGTTTTCAACTCGTTGGGCGCAGCGACCGTCTTTTGTGCGTTATATTGACAAAATGTTTTCAACTCGTTGGGCGCAGCGACCGTCTTTTGTGCGTTATATTGACAAAATGTTTTCAACTCGTTGGGCGCAGCGACCGTCTTTTGTACGTTATATTGACAAAATGTTTTCAACTCGTTGGGCGCAGCGACCCTCTTTTGTACGTTATATTGACAAAATGTTTTCAACTCGTTGGGCGCAGCGACCGTCTTTTGTACGTTATATTGACAAAATGTTTTCAACTCGTTGGGCGCAGCGACCGTCTTTTGTGCGTTATATTGACAAAATGTTTTCAACTCGTTGGGCGCAGCGACCGTCTTTTGTGCGTTATATTGACAAAATGTTTTCAACTCGTTGGGCGCAGCGACCGTCTTTTGTGCGTTATATTGACAAAATGTTTTCAACTCGTTGGGCGCAGCGACCCTCTTTTGTGCGTTATATTGACAAAATGTTTTCAACTCGTTGGGCGCAGCGACCGTCTTTTGTACGTTATATTGACAAAATGTTTTCAACTCGTTGGGCGCAGCGACCCTCTTTTGTGCGTTATATTGACAAAATGTTTTCAACTTGTTGGGCGCAGCGACCGTCTTTTGTACGTTATATTGACAAAATGTTTTCAACTCGTTGGGCGCAGCGACCGTCTTTTGTGCGTTATATTGACAAAATGTTTTCAACTCGTTGGGCGCAGCGACCGTCTTTTGTACGTTATATTGACAAAATGTTTTCAACTCGTTGGGCGCAGCGACCGTCTTTTGTGCGTTATATTGACAAAATGTTTTCAACTCGTTGGGCGCAGCGACCGTCTTCAAAGGACATACATTCCACGTCTTCGGAAGACAAAAACATCGAGTTATCGAAGTAAATTAACCGTCTGGCGTCAGAAGACAGAGTAAAATTGTCTGAAATTTGTCATATAGTAATAATTGCTGCCTACGTACGCCTTGACTTGGGTTCTGTGTCTCGTGCCCAGACCTTTTCGCGGAACTATGCGTACACTTTACTAACAATTCCACCTTCGCAACTTCTGAGATCCCCGACGTTCAAATAGCATATGGGGTCACCATTTTCTGTGGGTATCTCCACCAGGGGCGGATCTAGGGGTAGTCAAATCGGTCACGCGACTAACGTAGAAATTGCATAGTCATAAATTAACTCGGTTAATTATATTCAAATCGCGGTCCAGTAATTAATTATTCCAGGTGTCAAATTTCGTTCAGGTGAGCAGTGACTAACTTGTTGCCGAATCTAGCGCTATTTGATTGGTCCACAGTCAATGTTGACCACTTTCCGGGGAGTTCTGACCGGCTTTGAGCGGTCAGGGGCTCATAAACAAGCTATATGATTGGCTAATTCGAAAAATATCTGAATAGTCATTGGCTGTATTTTTTTGGTTAGTCATGACTTATCGCAGCGTGGGGTATATGCTTCAGAGTTCAGCATAATATTACTACGGCCTTTCTGATCGAAGCTTGACTACGAAGGTTCAATTTCCGACTTGTCAGAGTAAATCAGATTATCAGAGCATACTGCTATAGTGCTATGTTTGCGGGAAGTATTTCATACGAAACCGTACTTTGAAAATGAAGATCGGGAAAATCTCCGAGATATTTATGCTGGTCTAAAGCAACGAATCGACGCGTTGCCAAACGTCTCGCTCGAGGAGCTCATGAGCGCCATCAACAACACGAGCTTGACGCTCAGTAGAAATTTCGCTGCCGAATCGTATATCCCCAAGTATGTTCGAGACGACAAGAAGATTTTCTGTCGACGAACTACTCAGTGCGGTAAACAGCACTTCAAGCTTTCTTAGCAGGAATTTTGGCGCAGAGAAACTAATCCAAAAGATGTCCGCGATCGGAAAGGCAAGGGTTGTACGGGCCACGGCGATCATGTAAATGTATATATTGATTGATAAACTACTGTCTTACTAGTCTTAAACTGGTGTATTGATAATCTAGTATTGCTATTGCGAATTGTGCGTCTCTGGCCGTAATCGTTGCGTGTAACCTATATTTAAGCGTTTCGTATTGATTTTAAAAAGGTTTAAACTTCATATTGACCGATTGTTGTTGAACCTCGTTGTCTGGTGTATGAAATACGACCTGGCTATTCATTGCTTTTGACAGGAAGTTGAGAATAAATAATTCATGTTTTATCAAAGTTCGAATTGGACAAAAAAACTTAATAAAAATAATAAAATGTTTCATAAAAACATGTTTGAAAACATTAAAACAAATGCTCAAAATTGTTAGATTGCGGGAAATGCCATTTCAGAGACCCAAATTCAAAAAATTTCCGGGGGAGAATGCCCCCGTACCCCCCTACAGATGTGTACCCCGCCATTTTGACTAAGGTATAAAAATTCCTAGATCCGCCCCTGATCTCCACGACGTTACAATAGCATATGGGGTCACCGTTTTCTGTGGGTATATCCCCGACGTTCAAATAGCATATGGGGTCACCACTTCCTGTGGGTATATCCCCGACGTTACAATGGTATATGTAACCTCTGGCAGGGTATGGTATATGGGGTCACCTGCATTTAATGTGGGTACTGCATCTCCCCGAAATTAAACAGTAAAATTATATGGAGTTGGAGAGAGTATGGAGAGAGAGAAAAAATATATAGTGTTACCACCACAAGTGTTACGACAGTAAACGACAGTATATGTGCGGATTGCTACCCCGACGTTGCACTTTAAAGTTTTAATGTCGATTTTACCCATCAACATCCCTCTACCGTAGCGCATAATCGTATCTATCGCATTCTTCAACTTCGTGTAAGTCAATCAAAATTATTTTATTATTCTGTCGTTTGCGCTATTGGCCGTGAGATGTGACAGGTCAAGAATAAGCCGTCAATTGTCGTTGCCCTTCTTAGGTATCACAGCAAAACGTCTCACATGTAAGTTTTCAATCGGTGGTGCTATCGTAGGACCAAAAACCCGCCCGAGTTGCAACTCTTTCACTAAAATATATTCGTCAATTACCGCCGCGTGTTCGAGGTCGACGGGCAATTTGATTCTGCGGACTTGGGCTTTGATAACTCTACGAAAACCGTTTAACAAGAAAGTACCGGACTTTGTTGCGATCCGGGTGCGACATTAATTGTATTTTCAAGTGAGTTTTTTGGTTTGGGGTAGGTAATGAGAACCACGCTGCTGTCCTTTGTGTATAAACAGTAAAACTATGGGGGCGGGAATTAGAATAACGAGCGCATTTAGCCATAGGCTATAATGCGTGTGATGTTACCGCGCGGTTGGACATGCAGTGTAAATTGAATAAGAAGTATGAAAACATAGAAACAGAATAAAGATGCGTATAATTGTATAGTTCATAGAATACCACGGGACACAACGCTGTACGTACGTTTCGACCTTCTTCATTGGTCTCTTCAGCAGGGATTTAGGGCTGGCAGTTGATGTTTATACGTTGGAAGATAAATAATAGTGCGCGTAGCCAACAAAATATATATGTAAAGAAAGGAAAAGTGATTGCTTACCAAACGTGTTGTTTGTACGTGAAAGTCCAACGCGGCGTGCCATATATCGTATAAAATTGTCCTTGAGCAGTTTGGGAGCTGTAGTCTTGGGCTTCGTTGAACACGGACTGAGGTCTGAGGGCGTTTGTAACTTGGTAATAGAATATATACGTAGTGCGCGTCACTAGTCACCAGGACTAAGTTGTGTGTAGTGGTGGTAATGGGGGTTTAATTGAAATAATAGTTATACACGAAGATAATTTAACTGTATTCTTCACGTAGAATATAGAAGGAATATACTATCATATTGGGTGTCTAGGTTAATAATATCCAATATGTAACAATATGTTCAATGAAATGTTTATAGAGTAATATTGGTTGGCTTATACTGGCAATACTGCATGTTCATCGGTTATCTTGAACATTATAGAATTACTGTATTCTTCATGTTGTTATATTGGAGGATTCTCGAGGCTTGGTTTTGATGTTGCCAATTTGGATTATATAGGTTGTTGGAATGCCTTTAGGAATATATGAAGGAGTAAGGATGGAAAGGGAGATAACACCCAAGGACTCTCAGATCAGTTATACTGTTATAGGTTGATAGGTATGTAGGGATGAAGGTTATGCACATATTATTCTGTGATATGTGGTTATTGTGTGTCAATATTTGTTGTGGTTTTAGTTGGTAGTTTTGCACGCACAAGAGAGTCTTTTAAGTTTCTTTGGTAAGCTATAATGGGGGTTTCTGGCCAGAGAATGTTCAATGTGGGATCCGTTTCAACTAGGTGCCAATGTTTCCATAGTATTTGTCCAATGTGTGTGGTACGTTGTTGTTGTATGGGATGGAGAAGATAGGGTTAGTTTTGTTTTTGGGGAGTTTTTCCTTAGTAGTTCATATTGTGTGTATTGTTGTGCTTGTAAAAATGCTTTGTTAATTGTGTTCAGTTTGTATCCTCTGTTGATAAGTATAATAGACAGGTTGTCAAGTTTTCTTTGTAATAGTTTGTTGTCTGTAATGATGCGTCGGTATCTAAGTGCTTGACTGAAGATCATGCCTTCCTTACAAGATGGTACTGAAAAGAGTCATTGTGTAATAGCAAGGTTCTGTCTGTTGGTTTTATGTAGAGATCTGATCCAAATTGGTTGTTCTTGTTGATGTAGATAGTAGTGTCTAGAAAGTTGAGTGGTGAGAGTATGTGTAGTCAAATTTAATTGTTGGGTGGAAGTTATTTATGTAATCAAGCGTTGGCGTGATCTTGCGCGATAATGCGGAGTGGATAATTGCTGCTGCTGGCGGCATTGGATACTTCGGTGCGGGCCTCCGCACTTGTCGCAAGCGTGATGAAATCTACAATGGCCGCGGGGGCTGCGGTGTTATCCGCGATTCAACGAGACGCACGTTTCCCTAGTTATGTCATCACCTCGTGCTTCGTAGCATTGCCCGCGGGGGATGACCAGCTGCGGGCCCCCACGCGGTTTGTATGGTAATTACACAGATCCGCTGAACACGCTCCAATCTGTTAGATTAGCAGCGGCCGCTTCCATACGAAAAGCGCGATCATAATTATACCAAGCCCTACCATTAAAACGTTTCGCCATTCGCATTATCATTATCACGGGCTCTATCTGGGGAATACGCCACTATATGACGGAGGTGTAGCTGTTAAAGCACTCCACCCATGACAGGATGTCTAGTATTTCCTGAGCGAGATTATTGCTCCGCCGTCAATTGTCGTGCCACTGCGGCGTTTAGTAAAACACGGAACAGCGGAACACGGAACACCGGAACAGCAAATAATAAACATAAAAACAAATAATTATAATAATAATAACAATAATAATAATAATAATAATATTCATTAAAATTCAATATTAATATTAACAATACATAATAATGCTAATTTAATAATATTTTTATTAATAATATTGAAATTAAATTCATGAAAAATACGCCGTCTGAATCATTTAAATAAGGCAATTCGGTATAATAAGTGCGGCCATACGGCCGTCGCGGTTGTTATTCGACTTAGTCGACTATGGTACGACTTCGATTCAAACAACGTATTTTTCATGTGCCGTTTATAACATCTAATGCGCACATTATATAGTAATGTTTAATGTATGATAGTTACCGATAATATGAATATGAAGATGCATTTAATTATATTTGACTCAATAAGTACGGAGTCTAATTCCGTTCTTTGTCGAGCTATGGTCGAATCACTTTGATTTCGAGACAGATATATCCGAAAGGTGCTGAAGTGTCGTATGAACAGACTGAGATGGCGGAATTAGCAATATTTGACATTCATTGTCAGAAAATGAGGATTGTACTTTGTATTAGAAATTTGAATGGCACACTGTGTAAGGCAACAGAAAAATCAGAACGATAACCTAACTGCTGTTCTTTAAATCCATGTGCTGCATAAACGCCAGTGCAACCGTCCCCGAGTAAGGCCCGGTATTGCAGAATATACACTATATACACGTTGCGTATATAGTGTATATATATACATAAATATATGTATATTGTGTATATGTATACACTGTATATATGTTGGGTATATTGTGTATATTCCCCATGTATATTTATATACACTATAGATGTCCCATAGTCAAAAGTGTATATAGTGTATATATAGTGAAAGTTAGAATGAAGCTAAGTGAGTATATAGTGTATATTGTGTATATAGTGTATATATATACACTCTATACGTATAGTATACGTCTAAAGTCAAAAGTGTATATAGTGTATATATAGTGAGAGTTATAATGAAGCTAAGTGAGTATATAGTGTATATTGTGTATATAGTGTATATATATACACTCTATACGTATAGTATACGTCTAAAGTCAAAAGTGTATAAAGTGTATATAGTGAGAGTTAGAATGAAGCTAAGTGAGTATATAGTACGTATATTGTGTATATAGTGTATATATATACACTCTATACGTATAGTATACGTCTAAAGTCAAAAGTGTATATAGTGTATATATAGTGAGAGTTATAATGAAGCTAAGTGAGTATATAGTGTATATTGTGTATATAGTGTATATATATACACTCTATACGTATAGTATACATCTAAAGTCAAAAGTGTATAAAGTGTATATAGTGAGAGTTAGAATGAAGCTAAGTGAGTATATAGTGTATATTGTGTATATAGTGTATATATATACACTCTATACGTATAGTATACGTCTAAAGTCAAAAGTGTATATAGTGTATATATAGTGAGAGTTAGAATGAAGCTAAGTGAGTATATAGTGTATATAGTGTATATAGTGTATATATATACACTCTATACGTATAGTATACGTCTAAAGTCAAAAGTGTATAAAGTGTATATAGTGAGAGTTAGAATGAAGCTAAGTGAGTATATAGTGTATATTGTGTATATAGTGTATATATATACACTCTATACGTATAGTATACGTCTAAAGTCAAAAGTGTATATAGTGTATATATAGTGAGAGTTAGAATGAAGCTAAGTGAGTATATAGTGTATATAGTGTATATAGTGTATATATATACACTCTATACGTATAGTATACGTCTAAAGTCAAAAGTGTATATAGTGAGAGTTAGAATGAAGCTAAGTGAGTATATAGTGTATATTGTGTATATAGTGTATATATATACACTCTATACGTATAGTATACGTCTAAAGTCAAAAGTGTATATAGTGTATATATAGTGAGAGTTAGAATGAAGCTAAGTGAGTATATAGTGTATATTGTGTATATAGTGTATATATATACACTCTATACGTATAGTATACGTCTAAAGTCAAAAGTGTATAAAGTGTATATAGTGAGAGTTAGAATGAAGCTAAGTGAGTATATAGTGTATATTGTGTATATTGTGTATATATATACACTCTATACGTATAGTATACGTCTAAAGTCAAAAGTGTATATAGTGTATATAGTGAGAGTTAGAATGAAGCTAAGTGAGTATATAGTGTATATAGTGTATATTGTGTATATATATACACTCTATACGTATAGTATACGTCTAAAGTCAAAAGTGTATAAAGTGTATATAGTGAGAGTTAGAATGAAGCTAAGTGAGTATATAGTGTATATTGTGTATATTGTGTATATATATACACTCTATACGTATAGTATACGTCTAAAGTCAAAAGTGTATATAGTGTATATAGTGAGAGTTACGGAATTTGATTATTAATCTGTGCTCGCGAGGTGTCACACCGTTATTCGTAATGTATGGTTTCATCGTGCCGCACGTAGGCGGATAGTGTCAGTGATTGGTCCGCGTCATTGAATTATACAGTCACTTTATGTGAGTAGTTTTAAAGAATGGAGCAATTGTTGCTGCCGTAGGCAGCACACTAATCTTGACTTGGGTTACTGTGTCTCGTACCCAGACCTCTTCGCGGAACTATGTATAGTCAACGAAATCTCGATTTGTGTAAATTTCTGTCGAGATGTTCAGTTTTATGACGTTTTGTGACGTATAAGTTTTATCACGTGCATTAAAGTTCATTACCTTTTGTCAACGCTGTGAAGTTTGAACGATCTGTTCTGAGTGAGGAAGTATCCTCTTGTCAAGGTAAGACGACTAAGATAGTTATGTATACTTAATTTTCTTGTTAAACGCTCACCAAACGGAAATATGGCTCAGTGACTGCGAGGTATCTGCGATTTCTTGCCATCATAGCATCACTTGTAACTTGTCATGGGCAAACTTGTCAATTTGTTTTGTTTGTGAATACAGTTTTCCTTGTATTTTAGGTGTATATTGGTGTGAGTTCATTGTTTCTCATTCATGCAGAACAATGCACATCCGCACAGCTGTGACATGTAAAGCGACAGAATATATTGAACTGCATTTTTATTTGCAAGAAAAAATTCTGATTAACTTAGTTTATCAACTGACAACTGTTATAATGTCAATTTTTTGCGTTCATATTGAACTGCATTTTTATTTGCAAGAAACAAATTCTGATTAACTTAGTTAATCAACTGTATAAATATAATGTCAACTTTTTGTGTTCATATTGAGCTGCATTTTTATGCAAGCCTTGTACAGATAACTACCTGTATGTTATACAACTATTAACTATTTTATCTTTATGTTCAATTGCATTTTTATGCAACTGTCCAATTGCATTTTTATGCAACTGTCCAATTTACATCTGTTTAATATTACACATGTTCATGAACTACTATAATTATTGTGAATAGATGTTGAGAACGGTTACAACACAAGGGGCTGTACTACCTCCACTGTTGCAACTTTGACTTCAATAAGCCCACCACTTATTTTTGCAATTTTGCACAATATCACGAGTACGCCTTGGATTTCGAGGCAGCACTTTCCTTGCGATAGTAATTTCTAGTTTTAGGTAAATTTTAGGTAATTTGTCGATGTTTAGCGAGGATTATAGTAAAGAACGGAAACATTGGGTTGGGATGTTCCGGTATTGGGGATTAGTGATGAAACAATTTAAAGCAACTGATATGTAAGTGCGTTTTACAAAGCATATTATATCATTGGCAGACAATGTGAATAGGTTGTTAGTGAAGATATGAGTACGGGATTTTACCGTAGAACGAGGCAACAACACATTAACCCTAACCCCTAACACGAACCTTAATCCTAACCCTATTGTGTTATTTATTAACTGAAACATAACGCGAACGGGATTTTTTAAAGAACGAAGCATACACTATATACAGACTAGAGATATGACCACGGGATTTTACCGTAGAACGAGGCAACAACACATTAGTCCTAATCCCTAACACTAACCCGAACCTTAATCCTAACCCTATTGTGCATGTTATTAACTGAAACATAACGCAAACGGGATTTTTTAAAGAACGAAGCATACACATATACAGACTAGAGGTTGATCAAAAGTGATAATATACAGTATACAGTTTTGAATATAGACATGTATATTGTGTTATAGTGTATATGTATACACTATATACACAATATACACTATATACAGACTAGAGGTTGGTCAAAAGTGATATACAGTATATACAGTTTTGACTGTGGACATGTATATTGTGTATATAGTGTATATGTATACACTATATACACAATATACACTATATACAGACTAGAGGTTGATCAAAAGTGATAATATACAGTAATATACAGTTTTGACTATAGACATGTATATTGTGTATATATAGTGTATATGTATACACTATATACACAATATACACTACAGACTAGAGGTTGATCAAAAGTGATAATATATACAGTATATACAGTTTTGACTATAGACATGTATATTGTGTATATAGTGTATATGTATACGCTATATACACAATATACACTATATACAGACTAGAGGTTGTTCAAAAGTGATAATATACAGTATATACAGTTTTGACAATAGACATGTATATTGTGTATATAGTGTATATGTATACACTATATACACAATATACACTATATACAGACTAGAGGTTGTTCAAAATGATAATATACAGTATATACAGTTTTGACTATAGACATGTATATTGTGTATATGGTGATAATATACAGTATATACAGTTTTGACTATAGACATGTATATTGTGTATAGTAATTGAGTTTATACAGTTAAGTATATGTATACACAATATACAGTATTTATATACAGGTGTATATTGTGTATATTCTGCAATACCGCGGCTTAGTGCCGTCCCCAGCGTGCGCAATTTATTTATTACCACTTTTATTAATTGAACATGCACTCAGAACTGTACAAATTCCTATAGCAGTTGATAGCGCCCGCTATATTCCTTTTTCCTCTCATTAATGTTTATATATCGTTTCGATACTAAATTCTAAAATTGATTTTCCTATTTTAGAGCTTCCGCAGTTGTGTATCCTTACCAATAAATTAAAGAGCTATTTGCCGTAAATGCCGTTCACGTGGTGCAGCACTCAGCGTCGGTGGACAAATATTTCTACGGATAGTATAAAACGAAAAGTATACATCGTGTAAAAACTTGTCTACTACTGCCGCGAACAAATAAGTTAATCTGATTAACTTCTGAGTAGTGCGGAAATATATTTTCTGACATATAAACAGCTGCGAAAATTAGCTCTGTTTTTTGTCAGTGTTACGCATGAAAACACATCGGAAGGCTATTAGATGGCGTACATGACCGGCACCGATATGATTGAAGAAGCTCAATAAAGCATAATATTATGCTTGTCGGCACAGAATTGTCGGTCTAAATTTGGCCTCGTATCTATTATGCAAAGTGATTCCGTACTTATTGTAAAGTCGTTATGCCCGCACTTATTATACCGAATTGCCGTATTTAACTGATTCAGACGGCGTATTTTTCATGAATTTAATTTTAATATTAATAATAAAAATATTAATAAATTAACATTGTTATGTATTGTTAATATTAATATTGAATTTTAATGAATATTAATTATTATTAATAATAATAATAATATTTTTTGTTTTTATGTTTATTATTTGCTGTTCCGCTGTTCCGGTGTTCCCGTGTTCCGGTGTTCCGTGTTCCGGTGTTCCGCTGTTCCGTGTTTTACTAAACGCCTACCACTGCTCCTGCGTCGGTCCAGAGGCAGCATTTCACTTCTGATAAGAACTCCTAGCATTTGACACTATATTGTTACGCTCGTTTGTGGGATTTCAGATCTTGGCACTTAAGTTACTAAAACTCCTCTTCATTGCATTAGTTTGTGGTTTTGATAGCGCCAGTACTTGGTTATTATTTCTTAGATTATAACTCTTATTTTCTGAGATCCTAAACATGTTTGATATACTCGGCGGGCATTCCTGCCTTGACCTTGGTCTTGTGAAAAGAGTGTGCCGAGACCTCGAAGACGTCAACACCAGGAAGTTACTATATTGCACCATCGTCCGTCCCAAGCTTGAATACGCCAGCAATCTATGGTCTCCTTACACAATCAAATATCGTTCACTTGTTGAGAATGTTAAGCGGAGGGCCACTAGATTTATTTTAAATTACCCTAAAGGCATGTCATATGCAGCAAGACTTGCAAAAACAAAGCTTCTACCTTTAGAACTTAGAAGAGAAGTCTCTGACTTGTTGCTGCTCTTTAAGTAAGACTTAAATGCAGCCCCCCCCCCCCCCCCAGGGGATGCAGCCCCCCCCCCCCAGTTGTCCGAAACAGCTCTATTCGGGCAAAAATGGTCTTGTCATTCGGGCAAAAAGGTCCTGTATTAAATTATTCTAATATTTGAATGCAACTTAATGACATATAACGGATTCTCTTTGAGGGGAATCTGAGATTTCATTGTTCATCGTTTAGCAATGGTTAAAAGTGGCATATAGCCAGCCCTTTGTCCGGGCGTTGTCTAAACGTAATCTCGTATATTCAGCTTGAATATACCTAATACATTTGGTTTTGTGGCTAATTGCTTTTCCTTCCTTCTCTATTGCCGTCGTGCAATGCATTCCCAATGCGCGTTGCGGGAGAGATATCCACGCGGTCTAAATTTGCAAAAATCTGTGTTACTTTAACTGTAATTAAACACTTCGGATCCCGCACACTGCCGCGGCTGCAAAAACAAGAAAAGTGCCATCAAATTGCAGGAAAGACACTTTCAGGGAATCGAAAATTCAAAAATTTTCTTGGGGGAGCATGCCTCCGGACCCCCCTAATATACACGTCAAAAAATGACTAAATTTACGCTAGTTTTTGCTCATATTAATATCTAAGGCATTATTTAGGCATTTCGACAAGTTAAAAATGGTCGAAAATCGTCAAAAAGTTAAGGTTAACCCCTTTACCATTTTTGGCCATTTTTGCCAAATTTTTGGATGTCCAAAAATGACTAAATTTACGCTAGTTTCTGCTCATATTAATATCTAAGGCATTATTTAGGCTAAATTTTCATATTTTAAGCTTATTTCGACAAGTTAAAAATGGTCGAAAATCGTCAAAAAGTTAAGGTTAACCCCTTTACTTTTTGTCCAAATTTGGCCATTTTTGCCAAATTTTTGGATGTCAAAAAATGACTAAAGTTACGCTAGTTTCTGCTCATATTAATATCTAAGGCATTATTTAGGCTAAATTTTCATATTTTAAGCTTATTTCGACAAGTTAAAAATGGTCGAAAATCGTCAAAAAGTTAAGGTTAACCCCTTTACTTTTTGTCCAAATTCGGCCATTTTTGCCAAATTTTTGGATGTCAAAAAATGACTAAATTTACGCTAGTTTTTGCTCATATTAATATCTAAGGCATTATTTAGGCTAAATTTTCATATTTTAAGCTTATTTCGACAAGTTAAAAATGGTCGAAAATCGTCAAAAAGTTAAGGTAACCCCTTTACTTTTTGTCCAAATTTGGCCATTTTTGCCAAATTTTTGGATGTCAAAAAATGACTAAATTTACGCTAGTTTCTGCTCATATATTATCTAAGGCATTATTTAGGCTAAATTTTAATATTTTAAGCTTATTTCGACAAGTTAAAAATGGTCGAAAATCGTCAAAAAGTTAAGGTTAACCCCTTTACTTTTTGTCCAAATTTGGCCATTTTTGCCAAATTTTTGGATGTCCAAAAATGACTAAATTTACGCTAGTTTCTGCTCATATTAATATCAGGCATTATTTAGGCTAAATTTTCAAGGTTAACCCCTTTACTTTTTGGCCCAATTTCGCCATTTTTGCCAAAACAATTGGCAAAAATGGCCAAATTTGGACAAAAAGTAAAGGGGTTAACCTTAACTTTTTGACGATTTTCGACCATTTTTAACTTGTCAAAATAAGCTTAAAATATGAAAATTTAGCCTACATAATGCATTAGATATTAATATGAGCAAAAACTAGCGGAAATTTAGTGATTTTTTGACATCCAAAAATTTGGCAAAAATGGCTAAATTTGGACAAAAAGTAACCTTAACTTTTTGACGATTTTCGACCATTTTTAACTTGTCGAAATAAGCTTAAAATATGAAAATTTAGACTAAATAATGCCTCATAGGTATTAATATGAGCAAAAACTAGCGTAAATTTAGTCATTTTTTGACATCCAAAAATTTGGCAAAAATGGCCAAATTTGGACAAAAAGTAAAGGGGTTAACCTTAACGTTTTGACGATTTTCGACCATTTTTAACTTGTCGAAATAAGCTTAAAATATGAAAAGTTAGCCTAAATAATGCCTTAGATATTAATATGAGCAGAAACTAGCGTAAATTTAGTCATTTTTTGACATCCAAAAATTTGGCAAAAATGGCTAAATTTGGACAAAAAGTAAAGGGGTTAACCTTAACTTTTTGACGATTTTCGACCATTTTTAACTTGTCGAAATAAGCTTAAAATATGAAAATTTAGCCTAAATAATGCATTAGATATTAATATGAGCAAAAACTTGCGGAAATTTAGTGATTTTTTGACATCCAAAAATTTGGCAAAAATGGCCAAATTTGGACAAAAAGTAAAGGGGTTAACCTTAACTTTTTGACGATTTTCGACCATTTTTAACTTGTCAAAATAAGCTTAAAATATGAAAAGTTAGCCTAAATAATGCCTTAGATATTAATATGAGCAGAAACTAGCTTAAAGCAGATTTAAAAGTGCAGGTGTGCATAAAGCAGATTAAAAGTGCTGGTGTGCGTGACGCACATGTGCGTAAAGCAGATTTAAAAGTGCAGGTGTGCGTAAAGCAGATTAAAAGTGCTGGTGTGCGTGACGCACATGTGCGTAAAGCAGATTTAAAAGTGCTGGTGTGCGTGACGCACATGTGCGTAAAGCAGATTTAAAAGTGCAGGTGTGCGTAAAGCAGATTTAAAAGTGCTGGTGTGCGTGACGCACATGTGCGTAAAGCAGATTTAAAAGTGCTGGTGTGCGTGACGCACATGTGCGTAAAGCAGATTTAAAAGTGCTGGTGTGCGTGACGCACATGTGCGTAAAGCAGATTTAAAAGTGCTGGTGTGCGTGACGCACATGTGCGTAAAGCAGATTTAAAAGTGCTGGTGTGCGTGACGCACATGTGCGTAAAGCAGATTTAAAAGTGCTGGTGTGCGTGACGTGACGCACATGTGCGTAAAGCAGATTTAAAAGTGCTGGTGTGCGTGACGCACATGTGCGTAAAGCAGATTTAAAAAGTGCAGGTGTGCGTAAAGCAGATTAAAAGTGCTGGTGTGCGTGACGCACATGTGCGTAAAGCAGATTTAAAAGTGCTGGTGTGCGTGACGCACATGTGCGTAAAGCAGATTTAAAAGTGCTGGTGTGCGTGACGCACATGTGCGTAAAGCAGATTTAAAAGTGCAGGTGTGCGTGACGCACATGTGCGTAAAGCAGATTTAAAAAGTGCAGGTGTGCGTAAAGCAGATTAAAAGTGCTGGTGTGCGTGACGCACATGTGCGTAAAGCAGATTTAAAAGTGCTGGTGTGCGTGACGCACATGTGCGTAAAGCAGATTTAAAAGTGCTGGTGTGCGTGACGCACATGTGCGTAAAGCAGATTTAAAAGTGCTGGTGTGCGTGACGCACATGTGCGTAAAGCAGATTTAAAAGTGCTGGTGTGCGTGACGCACATGTGCGTAAAGCAGATTTAAAAGTGCAGGTGTGCGTGACGCACATGTGCGTAAAGCAGATTTAAAAGTGCTGGTGTGCGTGACGCACATGTGCGTAAAGCAGATTTAAAAGTGCAGGTGTGCGTGACGCACATGTGCGTAAAGCAGATTTAAAAGTGCTGGTGTGCGTGACGCACATGTGCGTAAAGCAGATTTAAAAGTGCTGGTGTGCGTGACGCACATGTGCGTAAAGCAGATTTAAAAGTGCTGGTGTGCGTGACGCACATGTGCGTAAAGCAGATTTAAAAGTGCAGGTGTGCGTGACGCACATGTGCGTAAAGCAGATTTAAAAAGTGCAGGTGTGCGTAAAGCAGATTAAAAGTGCTGGTGTGCGTGACGCACATGTGCGTAAAGCAGATTTAAAAGTGCTGGTGTGCGTGACGCACATGTGCGTAAAGCAGATTTAAAAGTGCTGGTGTGCGTGACGCACATGTGCGTAAAGCAGATTTAAAAGTGCAGGTGTGCGTGACGCACATGTGCGTAAAGCAGATTTAAAAGTGCTGGTGTGCGTGACGCACATGTGCGTAAAGCAGATTTAAAAGTGCAGGTGTGCGTGACGCACATGTGCGTAAAGCAGATTTAAAAAGTGCAGGTGTGCGTAAAGCAGATTAAAAGTGCTGGTGTGCGTGACGCACATGTGCGTAAAGCAGATTTAAAAGTGCTGGTGTGCGTGACGCACATGTGCGTAAAGCAGATTTAAAAGTGCTGGTGTGCGTGACGCACATGTGCGTAAAGCAGATTTAAAAGTGCTGGTGTGCGTGACGCACATGTGCGTAAAGCAGATTTAAAAGTGCAGGTGTGCGTGACGCACATGTGCGTAAAGCAGATTTAAAAAGTGCAGGTGTGCGTAAAGCAGATTAAAAGTGCTGGTGTGCGTGACGCACATGTGCGTAAAGCAGATTTAAAAGTGCTGGTGTGCGTGACGCACATGTGCGTAAAGCAGATTTAAAAGTGCTGGTGTGCGTGACGCACATGTGCGTAAAGCAGATTTAAAAGTGCTGGTGTGCGTGACGCACATGTGCGTAAAGCAGATTTAAAAGTGCAGGTGTGCGTGACGCACATGTGCGTAAAGCAGATTTAAAAGTGCTGGTGTGCGTGACGCACATGTGCGTAAAGCAGATTTAAAAGTGCAGGTGTGCGTGACGCACATGTGCGTAAAGCAGATTTAAAAGTGCTGGTGTGCGTGACGCACATGTGCGTAAAGCAGATTTAAAAGTGCTGGTGTGCGTGACGCACATGT
This sequence comes from Chrysogorgia sp. JL179-B06, assembly GCA_035772405.1. Lineage (NCBI taxonomy): Eukaryota > Metazoa > Cnidaria > Anthozoa > Scleralcyonacea > Chrysogorgiidae > Chrysogorgia > Chrysogorgia sp. JL179-B06. The sequence continues at coordinate 5,764,118 of JAYKKM010000450.1, read as the reverse complement.
GCGTAAAGCAGATTTAAAAGTGCTGGTGTGCGTGACGCACATGTGCGTAAAGCAGATTTAAAAGTGCAGGTGTGCGTGACGCACATGTGCGTAAAGCAGATTTAAAAAGTGCAGGTGTGCGTAAAGCAGATTAAAAGTGCTGGTGTGCGTGACGCACATGTGCGTAAAGCAGATTTAAAAGTGCTGGTGTGCGTGACGCACATGTGCGTAAAGCAGATTTAAAAGTGCTGGTGTGCGTGACGCACATGTGCGTAAAGCAGATTTAAAAGTGCAGGTGTGCGTGACGCACATGTGCGTAAAGCAGATTTAAAAGTGCTGGTGTGCGTGACGCACATGTGCGTAAAGCAGATTTAAAAGTGCAGGTGTGCGTGACGCACATGTGCGTAAAGCAGATTTAAAAAGTGCAGGTGTGCGTAAAGCAGATTAAAAGTGCTGGTGTGCGTGACGCACATGTGCGTAAAGCAGATTTAAAAGTGCTGGTGTGCGTGACGCACATGTGCGTAAAGCAGATTTAAAAGTGCTGGTGTGCGTGACGCACATGTGCGTAAAGCAGATTTAAAAGTGCTGGTGTGCGTGACGCACATGTGCGTAAAGCAGATTTAAAAGTGCAGGTGTGCGTGACGCACATGTGCGTAAAGCAGATTTAAAAAGTGCAGGTGTGCGTAAAGCAGATTAAAAGTGCTGGTGTGCGTGACGCACATGTGCGTAAAGCAGATTTAAAAGTGCAGGTGTGCGTGACGCACATGTGCGTAAAGCAGATTTAAAAGTGCTGGTGTGCGTGACGCACATGTGCGTAAAGCAGATTTAAAAGTGCTGGTGTGCGTGACGCACATGTGCGTAAAGCAGATTTAAAAGTGCTGGTGTGCGTGACGCACATGTGCGTAAAGCAGATTTAAAAGTGCTGGTGTGCGTGACGCACATGTGCGTAAAGCAGATTTAAAAGTGCTGGTGTGCGTGACGCACATGTGCGTAAAGCAGATTTAAAAGTGCAGGTGTGCGTGACGCACATGTGCGTAAAGCAGATTTAAAAGTGCTGGTGTGCGTGACGCACATGTGCGTAAAGCAGATTTAAAAGTGCTGGTGTGCGTGACGCACATGTGCGTAAAGCAGATTTAAAAGTGCTGGTGTGCGTGACGCACATGTGCGTAAAGCAGATTTAAAAGTGCTTGCACGGCATCGGGTGAAACAAAGGGGAAACTGTTAAGTCTTTTAGTTTAAAACAAATTTGAACAGGGGTACTTTATTTTATTTATTTTTTATTTACAAGTTTACTTAATAGACAAGTTTACTTAATAGACAAGCTTACTTAACAAACAAGCTATACTCTCATGACTGACTACACCATAACTATGACTATGACTAGACGACTAGACTACGACTAGACGACTAGACTACAACTAGACTAGACTACGACTAGACTACAACTAGACTAGACTACGACTACGACAATGACTAGACTATGACTAAACTATAACTACGACTAGACTACGACTACAACTATGACTAGACTACAACTAGACTATGACTAGCCTATGACTATGACGACTAGACTATGACTGACTAGACTATGACAGACTAGACTAGACTACGAATATGACTACAACTAGACTATGACTATGACTACACTATGACTAGACCATAACTACGACTATACTACGACTACAACTACTATGACTAGACTATACTAGACTATGACTATACTACGACTAGCCTATGACTAGACTACCATGACTATATTATGACTATACTATGACTAGGACTATACTACGACTAGTCTATGACAACGACTAGACTATGACTACAACGACTATGACTAGACTATGACTAGACTATGACTACGACTAGACTATGAATATGACTATGATGACTAGACTATGACTACAACGACTATGACTAGACTACGACTAGACTATGACTACGACTAGACTATGAATATGACTATGATGACTAGACTACGACTGACTAGACTACGACTAGACTACGACTGGACTAGACTACACTACACTACGACTAAACTACCACTTGACTAGGACTAGACTACGACTAGACTATAACTAGGAATATGACTACGACTAGACTAGGACTACAACTATGACTACTAGACTACTGTACGACTAGACTACAACTAGACTATGACTATGACTACAACTAGACTACGACTACTAGACTACTGTACGACTAGACTACAACTAGACTATGACTATGACTACAACTAGACTACTGTACGACTAGACTACGACGAGACTACAACTAGACTACTGTACGACTAGACTACGACTAGACTACAACTAGACTATAACTAGGAATATGACTACGACTAGACTACAACTAGACTATGACTACAACTAGACTACTGTACGACTAGACTACGACTAGACTACAACTTGACTATAACTAGGAATATGACTACGACTAGACTACCACTAGACTACGACTATGACTACAACTAGACTACTGTACGACTAGACTACGACGAGACTACAACTAGACTACGACTATGACTACAACTAGACTACTGTACGACTAGACTACGACTAGACTACAACTAGACTACAACTAGACTATAACTAGGAATATGACTATGACTAGACTACCACTAGACTACGACTATGACTACAACTAGACTACTGTACGACTAGACTACGACTAGACTACAACTTGACTATAACTAGGAATATGACTACGACTAGACCAAGACTAGACTACGACTATAGACAATAACTAGGAATATGACTGCAACTAGACTAGACTATGATCAGACTACGACTCTAGACTAGACTATATATATATATTACTATACTATACTACACTATATATATTATATATATTACTATATATACTATACTATACTGTATAATATTGTACAGTTGTCTATAGTCCTGTATAGTGTACTAGTATACCGTAGTGTAGCAAAGTGTAGTATAATCCTGTATTATAGTGTAGTGATAGTGTTGTATAGTCCTCTATAATAAATTGTAGATAAACGTACTAAATTAGCTAATGAAACTAACAAATACAACCATATATAATATACTTTGTTCCTTACCTAGAAATTCCTTTCACAATATGAGCATGAAATATCAATCTTTTCGTTAATCCATCCAAAAGTTGGAAATTCAAAAGAGCTAGCCAACTATATAAGAGCTAGCCAACTAAGACCTAAAAACCTAAGGTAGGAAGAAAGTAAAAGGTTACAACTCTACACAGAAAGGCATGGCTGGCAGTCGTCGTCATGTACAAGCACACGTGTTGGTTTTTAGTGGAAAAAATTTCACTTAAATATAATATATATATATACATACTTTAGTACTCCTTGTATATACTTTAATACTTTTTATGTAAAAAACAAGTATATACTTTAGTGAATAACTTATACTGTACTAGGCACAATTATTATATTTTTAACACAATTTAGCAATCATGATGGCTTCACAGTTTTGCTTCAGGACCATGTAACATTCCATTCCTACTTGTTGGGCACCAATTTATATATTGAAATGCTTAAACTATATCTTCCAAATTAAAATGGACACAACACTTTCATCAATAGAATAAATTGATTTTTATTTCAAATTCATACAAGTCAGTGCAGCACAACATTAAAGTGCCCATAACCTCAAAATATTTTATTGTCTTAAGACTACAACTACAACTATGACTAGACTACAACTATGACTAGACTACAACTATGACTACAACTATGACTAGACCACAACTATGACTGAACTACAACTATGACTAGACTACAACTATGACTAGACTACAACTATGACTAGACTACAACTATGACTAGACTACAACTATGACTAGACTACAACTATGACTAGACTACGACTATGACTATAACTATACTATGACTATGACTATACTACGACTATGACTATACCATGACTATGACTACGACTATACTACGGGTCTACGACTATGACTATACTATGACTACGACTAGACTATGACTAGACTATGACTATATTATGACTATACTACAACTATGACTATACTATGACTATACTATGACTATACTATGACTATGACTAGACTCACTACGACCAGACTATGATAACACTACGACTACATTACGACTGATGACTGACCAGACTACGACTATGACCAGACTATAACTAGAATATGACTAGACTACGACTATAATTACTACAACTAGACTATGAGTACGACTACAACTATGACTACAACTATGACTAGAGTACAACTACAACTATGACTAGACTACAACTACAACTATGACTAGGCTACAACAACAACTATGACTAGACTACAACTACAACTATGACTAGACTACAACTACAGCTATGACTAGACTACAACTATGACTAGACTACAACTATGACTAGACTACAACTATGACTACAACTATGACTAGACTACAACTATGACTAGACTACAACTATGACTAGACTACAACTATGACTAGACTACAACTATGACTAGACTACAACTATGACTAGACTACAACTATGACTAGACTACAACTATGACTAGACTACAACTATGACTAGACTACAACTATGACTAGACTACAACTACAACTATGACTAGACTACAACTATGACTAGACTACAACTATGACTAGACTACAACTATGACTAGACTACAACTATGACTAGACTACAACTATGACTAGACTACAACTATGACTAGACTACAACTATAACTAGACTACAACTACAACTATGACTAGACTACAACTATGACTAGACTATACAACTATGACTAGACTATACAACTATGACTAGACTACAACTATGACTAGACTACAACTATGACTAGACTACAACTACAACTATGACTAGACTACAACTATGACTAGACTACAACTATGACTACAACTATGACTAGACTACAACTATGACTAGACTACAACTATGACTAGACTACAACTATGACTAGACTACAACTATGACTAGACTACAACTATGACTAGACTACAACTATGACTAGACTACAACTATGACTAGACTGCAACTATGACTAGACTACGACTATGACTAGACTACAACTATGACTAGACTGCAACTATGACTAGACTACAACTATGACTAGACTACAACTATGACTAGACTGACTACGACTATACTATGACTATACTATGACTATACTATAACTATACTATGACTATACTATGACTATACTATGACTATACTATAACTATACTATGACTATACTATGACTATACTATGACTATACTATAACTATACTATGACTATACTATAACTATACTATGACTATACTATAACTATACTATGACTATACTATAACTATACTACGACTATACTATAACTATACTATGAATATACTATGACTATACTATGACTACGACTATACTATGACTATACTATGACTATACTATAACTATACTATGACTATACTATAACTATACTATGACTATACTATAACTATACTACGACTATACTATACTATGACTATACTATGACTATACTATGACTATACTATGACTATACTATGACTATACTATAACTATACTATGACTATACTATGACTATACTATGACTACGACTATACTATGACTATACTATGACTATACTATGACTATACTATGACTATACTATAACTATACTATGACTATACTATGCCTATACTATGACTATACTATGACTATACTATAACTATACTATAACTATACTATGACTATACTATGACTATACTATGACTATACTATGACTATACTATGACTATACTATGACTATACTATAACTATACTATGACTATACTATGACTATACTATGACTATACTATGACTATACTATGACTATACTATAACTATACTATAACTATACTATGACTATACTATGACTATACTATGACTATACTATGACTATACTATAACTATACTATGACTATACTATGACTATACTATGACTATACTATGACTATACTATGACTATACTATAACTATACTATGACTATACTATGACTATACTATGACTATACTATAACTATACTATGACTATACTATGACTATACTATGACTATACTATGACTATACTATGACTATACTATAACTATACTATGACTATACTATGACTATACTATAACTATACTATGACTATACTATGACTATACTATGACTATACTATGACTATACTATGACTATACTATGACTATACTATGACTATACTATAACTATACTATGACTATACTATGACTATACTATAACTATACTATGACTATACTATGACTATACTATGACTATACTATGACTATACTATAACTATACTATAACTATACTATGACTATACTATAACTATACTATGACTATACTATGACTATACTATGACTATACTATAACTATAACTATACTATGACTATACTATGACTACACTATAACTATACTATGACTATACTATGACTATACTATAACTATACTATGACTATACTATGACTATACTATGACTATACTATGACTACACTATAACTATACTATGACTATACTATGACTATACTATAACTATACTATGACTATACTATAACTATACTATGACTATACTATGACTATACTATGACTACACTATAACTATACTATGACTATACTATGACTATACTATGACTATACTATGACTATACTATGACTACACTATAACTATACTATGACTATACTATGACTATACTATGACTATACTATGACTATACTATAACTATACTATGACTATACTATGACTATACTATGACTATACTATGACTATACTATGACTATACTATGACTATACTATGACTATACTATGACTACACTATAACTATACTATGACTACACTATAACTATACTATGACTATACTATGACTATACTATGACTATACTATGACTACACTATAACTATACTATGACTATACTATGACTACACTATAACTATACTATGACTATACTATGACTATACTATGACTATACTATAACTATACTATGACTATACTATGACTACACTATAACTATACTATGACTATACTATGACTATACTATAACTATACTATGACTATACTATGACTATACTATGACTATACATAATGACTATACTATGACTATACTATGACTATACTATGACTATACTATGACTATACATAATGACTATACTATGACTATACTATGACTATACTATGACTATACTATGACTATACTATGACTATACTATGACTATACTATGACTATACTATGACTATACTATGACTATACTATAACTATACTATGACTACACTATAACTATACTATGACTATACTATGACTATACTATAACTATACTATGACTATACTATAACTATACTATAACTATACTATGACTATACTATGACTATACTATGACTATACTATGACTACACTATAACTATACTATGACTACACTATAACTATACTATAACTATACTATGACTATACTATGACTATACTATAACTATACTATAACTATACTATGACTATACTATGACTATACTATGACTATACTATAACTATACTATGACTATACTATGACTATACTATAACTATACTATAACTATACTATGACTATACTATGACTATACTATAACTATACTATAACTATACTATGACTATACTATGACTATACTATGACTATACTATGACTATACTATAACTATACTATGACTACACTATAACTATACTATAACTATACTATGACTATACTATGACTATACTATGACTGACTACGACTATACTATGACTATACTATGACTATACTATGACTATACTATGACTATACTATAACTATACTATGACTATACTATGACTACACTATAACTATACTATGACTATACTATGACTATACTATGACTATACTATAACTATACTATGACTATACTATGACTACACTATAACTATACTATGACTATACTATAACTATACTATGACTATACTATGACTATACTATGACTATACTATGACTATACTATAACTATACTATGACTATACTATGACTATACTATGACTATACTATGACTATACTATGACTATACTATGACTACACTATAACTATACTATGACTATACTATGACTATACTATGACTATACTATGACTATACTATGACTATACTATAACTATACTATGACTACACTATAACTACACTATAACTACACTATGACTATACTATGACTATACTATAACTATACTATGACTATACTATAACTATACTATGACTATACTATAACTATACTATGACTATACTATGACTATACTATGACTATACTATGACTATACTATGACTATACTATGACTATACTATGACTATACTATAACTATACTATGACTACACTATAACTATACTATGACTATACTATGACTATACTATAACTATACTATGACTATACTATAACTATACTATGACTATACTATAACTATACTATGACTATACTATGACTATACTATGACTATACTATGACTATACTATGACTATACTATGACTATACTATAACTATACTATGACTATACTATAACTATACTACGACTATACTATAACTACACTATAACTATACTATGACTACACTATAACTATACTATAACTATACTATGACTATACTATGACTATACTATGACTATACTATGACTATACTATAACTATACTATGACTACACTATAACTATACTATAACTATACTATGACTATACTATGACTACACTATAACTATACTATGACTACACTATAACTATACTATAACTATACTATGACTATACTATGACTATACTATGACTATACTATAACTATACTATGACTACACTATAACTATACTATAACTATACTATGACTATACTATGACTACACTATAACTATACTATGACTACACTATAACTATACTATAACTATACTATGACTATACTATGACTATACTATGTCTATACTATGACTATACTATAACTATACTATGACTACACTATAACTATACTATAACTATACTATGACTATACTATGACTATACTATGACTGACTACGACTATACTATGACTATACTATGACTATACTATGACTATACTATGACTATACTATGACTATACTATGACTATAGTATGACTACACTATAACTATACTATGACTATACTATGACTATACTATGACTATACTATGACTATACTATAACTATACTATGACTATACTATGACTATACTATGACTATACTATGACTATAGTATGACTACACTATAACTATACTATGACTATACTATGACTATACTATGACTACACTATAACTATACTATAACTATACTATGACTATACTATGACTATACTATAACTATACTATAACTATACTATGACTATACTATGACTATACTATGACTATACTATAACTATACTATAACTATACTATGACTATACTATGACTATACTATGACTATACTATAACTATACTATAACTATACTATGACTATACTATGACTATACTATGACTATACTATGACTACACTATAACTATACTATGACTACACTATAACTATACTATGACTATACTATGACTATACTATGACTATAACTATACTATGACTACACTATAACTATACTATAACTATACTATGACTATACTATGACTATACTATGACTATACTATAACTATACTATAACTATACTATGACTATACTATGACTATACTATGACTATACTATGACTACACTATAACTATACTATGACTACACTATAACTATACTATGACTATACTATGACTATACTATGACTATACTATAACTATACTATGACTACACTATAACTATACTATGACTATACTATGACTATACTATGACTATACTATAACTATACTATGACTACACTATAACTATACTATAACTATACTATGACTATACTATGACTATACTATGACTACACTATAACTATACTATGACTACACTATAACTATACTATAACTATACTATGACTATACTATGACTATACTATGACTATACTATGACTATACTATGACTATACTATGACTACACTATAACTATACTATAACTATACTATGACTATACTATGACTACACTATAACTATACTATGACTACACTATAACTATACTATAACTATACTATGACTATACTATGACTATACTATGACTATACTATGACTATACTATGACTATACTATGACTATACTATGACTATACTATAACTATACTATGACTACACTATAACTATACTATAACTATACTATGACTATACTATGACTACACTATAACTATACTATGACTACACTATAACTATACTATAACTATACTATGACTATACTATGACTATACTATGTCTATACTATGACTATACTATAACTATACTATGACTACACTATAACTATACTATAACTATACTATGACTATACTATGACTGACTACGACTATACTATGACTATACTATGACTATACTATGACTATACTATGACTATACTATGACTATACTATGACTATAGTATGACTACACTATAACTATACTATGACTATACTATGACTATACTATGACTATACTATGACTATACTATGACTATAGTATGACTACACTATAACTATACTATGACTATACTATGACTATACTATGACTATACTATGACTACACTATAACTATACTATAACTATACTATGACTATACTATGACTATACTATGACTATACTATAACTATACTATAACTATACTATGACTATACTATGACTATACTATACTATAACTATACTATAACTATACTATGACTATACTATGACTATACTATGACTATACTATAACTATACTATAACTATACTATGACTATACTATGACTATACTATGACTATACTATGACTACACTATAACTATACTATGACTACACTATAACTATACTATGACTATACTATGACTATACTATGACTATAACTATACTATAACTATACTATGACTATACTATGACTATACTATGACTATACTATAACTATACTATGACTATACTATGACTATACTATGACTATACTATGACTACACTATAACTATACTATGACTACACTATAACTATACTATGACTATACTATGACTATACTATGACTATACTATAACTATACTATGACTACACTATAACTATACTATGACTATACTATGACTATACTATAACTATACTATGACTACACTATAACTATACTATAACTATACTATGACTATACTATGACTATACTATGACTACACTATAACTATACTATGACTACACTATAACTATACTATAACTATACTATGACTATACTATGACTATACTATGACTATACTATGACTATAACTATAACAAAACTATGACTATACTATGACTGTGATTATACTATGACTATACTATGACTACGACTACGATTATACTATGATTATACTATGACTATACTATACTGACTATAACTATACTATGACTATACTATGACTATACTATGACTATACTATGACTATACTATGACTAGACTACGACTAGACTAAAACTACGACTAGACTACAACGAGACTACGACTAGACTATGACTACAACTAGACTGACTACGACCAGACTATGACAACACTACGACTACATTATGACTATGACTGACCAGACTACGACTATGACCAGACTACAACTAGAATATGACTAGACTACGACTATAATTACTACGACTAGACTATGACTACAACTACAACTATCACTACAACTATGACTAGACCACAACTATGACTAGACCACAACTATGATTAGACTATGACTATACTATGAGTCTATGACTATGACTAGACTATGACTAGACTATGACTATATTATGACTATGACTATATTATGACTATGACTATACTACGACTATACTATGACTATACTAACTATGACTATATGACTACGACTAGACTAGAACTACGACTAGACTATGCTACAACTATGACTATACTATAACTATGACTATACTATAACTATGACTAGACTACAACTAGACTACGACTAGACTATGACTATTACTACGACAGTAGACTATGACTAGACTATGACTATACTATGACTATACTATACTATGACTATGACATGACTATGACTAGACTATGACTAGACTATGACTAGACTATGACTAGACTATGACTATGACTATACTATGACTATGACTATGACTATACTATGACTATACAATGACTATACTATGAGTAGAGTCATAGTCATAGTCTACTGTAGACTATGACTATGACTATATTATGACTATGACTACAACTAGACTACAACTAGACTATGACTACAACTACGACTAGACTATGACAAGACTACGACTAGACTATATGACAACACTATGATTACATTGCGACTATGAGTACGACCAGACTACGACATGACCAAACTATAACTAGAATATGACTAGAGTAGACTACGACTATTACTACGACAGTAGACTGAGTACCACTAGGCTATGACAATAGACCTCTTTCATAATGGCGGCCAGTCTAAATATTCTTGTATATACATGCAAATTAGCCTTTCTGGCCTTGTTACAAAGCAAAGATTCTTTGGAATTACAGACACACGAATGAGGTCAAAGGCTAATTTAAACGAATATAAAAGAATATTTAATTTGGGTGCCATTATGAAAGAGGTCTATGACTATGACTAGAAAAACCACCATATATAATATACTTTATGTTGCTCACCTAGAAATTCCTTTCACAATCTGAGCATGAAATATCAATCTTTTCTCTAACCATCCAAAAGTTGGAAATTCAAAAGAGCTAGCCAACTATAGGAGCTAGCTAGCTAAAAACCTATGGTAGGAAGATAGTAGAAGGTTACAACTCTATACAGAGAGACATGGCGGTCGTCGTCATGTACAAGCGTACTTTGCCAGGTGTTGGTTTTTAGTGGGGAAAAATTCGCTTAAACATAATATATACACATACATACACATTTATATATACTTTAATATCGTATATACTTTAACCTTGAATATAATAATCCTTGTATATACTTAACTCCAAGTATCAAATCACTTCTACTGGGCACAATCATAATTTTTAATACAATTTAATTGGCACTTGTGATGGCTTCAAAGTTTTGCTTCAGTACCATTCCATTCCTACTTGTTGGCACCAATTTATATATTGAAACGCTTAAACTATATGTTCCAAATTAAAATGGACACAACACTTTCATCAATAAAATAAATTGATTTTTATTTCAAATTCATACAAGTCAGTACAGTGCACCATTAACTACAATAATGCCAAAAATGAATTTTATTAAAATGGCATATCTTTTAAACAAATATCACTGAATGCTGGACAGAAAATTACTAGTTTGGAAGAAACACAACACTTCAAAATTCATGAAACTAAAAATGTTTGTTTAACAGAAATTAGTGAAGTTGTATTCAAGATCACCACAGTTGTATTCAAGATCACCACAATTGTACAGCCCAATTGTACAAATGTCAAGATCTTACCACAAACCAAGAAGCCAAAGACAGCAATGTCAATTTATTGTAATGTTTGAAAAAGTGTGCTTTATATTGGAAAAATCCCAGGTTTGATGCCTTGGTAAGAATTAACCCAATAAAGTAACCAATATGTTTATACATACAAATTGAATACATAAAAAGTTGGTGTGCTGCTGAAATGGTGTGTATAGGACTGAGGTCTAACATTTCGATTAAAGGCACTTTGTTTGAAATATTAGACCTCGTACAGTATTCAATTTGTACTTTTACACCACCTCACAGCACAACAGTGTTTATAAATACTCTATTTAAGGTTAACAATAATCTAGACTTCACACATTTCATAAAACATTTCTTCCCTCTTGGTTTCTGGAGATTCCATATCATTTGGCCCATGTATACTTTGCTAAAATAAAACATACAAAACATTAAATATACAAGTCAATTTCCTTGCTCTGTTGCCATTGGTAGACCACTATAACTACAACATGCTTGTATAATATGTTCCAGGTAACTTTTTGAAAATAAATAACGTTTATCTAACAAACCACTAGCTATTTTAATATGCACTATAATCCTATCCAGTTCTGAAAGCATTTTCAACCAAATCGAATATACCACACAATAGCCACACAGACTAATTATAATAGCATTTATTTTTGTATTACTGAACTAACCTGTTCAAGTGTACAACTTAGTAGCTCCCAGTGAAAAACTTGGTTACATTTAGTATATTCCTTAATGTTGTTGACAACTTAGTTTTTCAAGCTTGTATACATGTAAAAATTTAAATCTGGTACACTGTGAACCTTTGGTAGTTACAGTAATTGCAATAAGTTCTACTTCTTTTCGGATTGCAAATTTTATCTTCTTTTACAGTGTGTGAAATTAACATAATTGTTAATGTAAAAGTTGTTAAACACAACTCAAGTTTAATAAACGGTCCCTAACATTAAGCCAAATCCATTGTCAACATTCTATTAATGTACATCATATTATTGTGACAGTTGTATAATCATTCCACCTTGTTCAAAATTATAATTGATTGTAGTAACAGTTTACAGTTAACTTTATCATACATGTATTGAAACTTCGTAAAATTGTTATTAATTAAGTAGTGCAATCATTTATGCAGTGTAATGCAATGATCACTGTCTTTCCACAACAGGTCAATCTCATTTTTAAGGTCCACATTCAAAATTAGGAAACGCTGCATGCAAATACCACCTTGCCACTCAATAATAAACAAGTAAGTCATTATACAATTGGGCATTTCCATGCTAAGGTAGACATTCATATAAAAAATTAAGTTTTCAGAAACTTTAAAACAACAAGTTATTTTGATAGCATACATATTCAGGGCTGACAAAAAAGTTAATTTGGGTTAAATACTACTGTTGGATTGCTTTGGCGCTCCGTTCAATAATGTGTTACCCTAGTTGTCAATATTTTAATGCGAACAGAGAAAAATAATGTACTCATTTTTCCTAGATGCTTATTCAATTATATTTACACAAGGTTGTGAAAATCTGCCTAAACCATAGACACTTTAATAAAAAAAAAGTAATCTTCTATCTTTCAATAAATTGCCAGGTAACGCTGTTTAAACTTGAGGTCATATTACATGTAACATGAGTCACGAAAACATAATGTTTTTAATTTTACAGAAGAACAACAATGATCTGAATGCTGTTGTTTAATATTTTCTGCCAACTTATGATACTTTAACTATAAAAAATAAACCCATCCATTTCAGCCTTATCTGTACAGTTTGGGAGGGCATTGAAAGTTGGTAACATGAGTCACATGTAACACGAGTCACAATATTGGAGATAAGATAACATCAGTTGCCCCATTCTTTCAGTTGAGAAATAGCTACATCTTAAGTGTGGCAAGTATAGCATGATTAAGTTTACCCATGTGTGCAAACTAGAGGAGTATTTATTGATAATCTGACACCTTTCAATTTCGATCTGGATGAATATTTACACGAATTTTAACATTTTTATTCAACAATTTTAAATTGATTGACTAAAAATGTATATTATATATTACATTATTTTGCTTGCACTCACTGATACAGTAGACTGAGCCTGACATGAAGTAGTGCATGTATTAAATCGAGTAATACCACTGTACTAAAAGTTTGTGAGCCAACTCAGTCTTTTTGTCAAAACTTTTTGTCACAATCCCTTGCAATCCTTATCCATCCTTTAAATTACTGTGGATCTGATTTATTGTATCAAAAAAGTTAAGAATGCCACTTACTGCTGCTGAAAGGCAAAGAAAAAGACGTCTAAAGTTAAAGGATGATGGTAAATACGAGCAGTATAAGAAACACCATTGTGATGTTGCTAAAAAAAGCCGTGACAAAAAGAAAGAACAGCTACAGGCCTTAACTGAACAAAGTCAGGAGTTATTGAAAAGAGAACAAAGAGAAGCCACCAGGAAACGAGTTGCAGAATGCCGAGCTCAGAAGAATAAAAAAAAAATTGTTGAACAAAATGAAATGGCTACACCACCATTAATGACTGTACTTGCTTTAACTAGGGCAACATCAAGAGCTAGAAAAGCACTCACTCATGCACTTCCTAATAGTCCAAGGAGAAGAAAAGCTGTACACCGCAAGCTATATGAAATTGAAGTAAAGAGGGGGCTAGATTTGTCACCAAAACAACAAGACTCGCCAAAACGGCTAGATGCTATAAGTGATGAAACTGTTTGCATCATACAGCAATTCTACCAACGAGATGATATCAGTAGACAGGCTCCTGGAAAGAAAGATGTTGTGAATGTCCGTGATGAGAATGGCCAGCAAGTAAAATTCCAGACCCGTCATCTCACTTCATCTGTCATGGAAGTATACGCTCTTTTTTGTGAGGAATACCCTAACAAAATTGGAAAGAGTAAATTTGCTGAACTTCGCCCAAAACACGTCTTATTGAGCAGCAAACTACCTCATAATGTTTGCTTATGTAAATACCATGAGAACTTTATCAATGCAGTCAATGCACTACATAAAGTAATGGCAGGCATGCCATTGTATTCACATAATCTACCACAGACATTCCTGTGTGCCACAGCTAAAAGGGAATGCTGGATGAACCAGTGTAAGGAGTGCAAGGATGGCAAGGGTTTTATGTCCACTTATCCTTTAGAAGAAACCGTTGCTATCAATTGGTATGTCTGGAAGACCGACAGTAATGAAAAACTGAGCAAAGTCTTGGAAGAAGGTACCACTGATGAGTTACATGCTCATATAATTTCTCTGATCCCACAATTCATGGTGCACTGCTATACCAAAAGAGCGCAAGCTGAAGCATACAACAAGGAAAGAGAATATGCTGGTTCAGCTTCTGTCGATGATTCTACAGCTCTTCTCCAAGTGGATTTCTCTGAAAATTACACTTGCATTGCACAAGATGAGATCCAGAGTGCACATTGGCAGCAGCATCAGATCAGCTTATTTACAGCAGCATTGTGGTTTTCTGGTACCTTGCACCCAATTGTCATTTCATCAGATACCCTGACTCATTCGAAAGACACTATAGTGGCATACATTGACCATCTGCTGGATGACATTCCATCTCCCATAAAGGCAGTGTCTATTTGGTCTGATGGCCCAGCCTCTCAGTTCAAAAACAGATTTCTTGTTGCTTCTATCAGGCCCCTCCAAGAGAAGCACAACATTGATATTACTTGGAATTTCTTTGCGACTTCGCATGGCAAGGGACCTGTGGATGGCATAGGAGGTGCAGAGTCAAGCGTCAAGTGTGGAATGCCGTAAAGACCAGAAAGCATATGGTCACTGATGCAACAAGTTTTGTTGCTGCAGCCAACAGTTCTACAAATGTTAAAGTTGTAGAAATGACTGCATTAGATATTGATGAAAGAAACAAGTCCCTCAACGTAGTGCAAGTCTTCAATGATGCAGATCTAATCCATGGGATTGCAGCTCAGCACTGCATCAAGATAGTTCGCGACAAAGCAACTGTTTATGCCTTGACTGGTGATGCAGCAGATGAAGCCATTTCTGAAAGTGATGAGATGTCACACAATGACACTGAATCCAATGATGCCAGTATTCCCACAGATCTGGAAGCAGGTGTAATTGCTGTTGGAGATTGGTTTGCTGTGGAGTACGAGGGCATATTGTACCCTGGTGAAGTTAAGTCTGTGGAGGATAATGAGTTTCAAGTGTCGGTGATGGTACAAGCTGGTAAACACTGGAAATGGCCTGCCTGTCCTGATGAGATCTTCTATCCCTGCGACAAGCTTATAAAAAAGTTGGATACACCCAGTGTAATTAATTCTCGCGGTCACTTCAATTTTTCAAATTTCTAGTAATTTCTGGAATTTGATACTATAATTATATAACTGTTAACATTATATGACATTATAATTCAACCTTGAGGCATCAATCAACATATCTGAGGCATTAGTTTTTGTGTCTCAGAGGCAATTGGACATGTTTGTGGACTGGTTTATCAAGAACACTTTGAGCGTAACATGAGTCACGTAACATGAGTCACAGATGTTATGTAACTATTCCGCCTATTTTTATTTAAAAGTCAACTTATTTTTATGCATGTAGTTTGTATATGATAGTAGTGTGTATATTCAAGAAAAATATATTTTATATCATTTATAATTTCCGAAGAAAGCTCAGAAGAAGCTAAGTAAATTTTGGTGATGTCTACTTGGTGTAACATGAGTCACAAATATTTATATCGCCCTAATTAACGGCAATGTATGTCAAATGTTCCATTCTCATCATAATACAATAACTTAGTACCTTAGGTATCTACAGACAATAGTTGAAGTGTTAAAATAAATACATTCTTAAACTAGAACAGAATTAGTATGTGGATTTTCTTCAAAATGTAACATGAGTCACCATGGAACCTCCCAATTGGCTTTTGCAATTAAGCATGGACAAATACCCGAAATGTTTAAAAATTGTGCCAAAATTTTATAAATATTCCTTGTAGCTATACATCCTAGTAGATAACTGCATGTCCCACCATATAATTATTAAACTATTGCTTTCCATGGAGCTAAAGTCACCACAACTTATTTCAGATGAATCTTCTCATGAATATTCAACACCAGATGTCTTATTAGATTTACATAAGTTGTCACCCCACGATGGGATGGGGACCTGGGTAGGGTTAGACACTTTCCATATGCAAATTATCTAATTTGCATACGGAGGGAGGTCCGACCCCACCCGGGTACCCGTCCCATTCGCGGGGTGACAACTTATGTAAATTTAATAAGACATTTGCATTGTATACAATTAAATTACACAATAGCAAAAATTAAATTTACATAAGCCGGACCGAGGCCAGGGGCCAAATAAACGGAAAACTACCCCCTCCTCAAAGGCGCATTGCCATTAAGCACTTTTTATCGCGCGACCAATTTGATCGCTTTCTTTTGAATAACGATAAAAAGCACTGAATGGAAACCCGCCTTAACGGTCCATTTAATGCCAGGAACCTAATTTGTAATTTGCATGCAATTAACTATTTAACTATTAACTAATTAACTAATTAACTAAAATATCTATTAGCTAAGCTAGGTGCTCCAAATTTAAGATCACTTCATATAGCCAAACATTATGTGACAACTCTTTTTTGATCTGCTGTTGTGCAGATCTTCATGTTTCCAAATTACTTCCTTCCAAGTGATCGTATATTACCTTGCTGCAAATACCTTTTAATTACATTAAAGTATTTTAGCAGCAACTGTTTTGGTGAAAGTGATCTATCAATTTGGAACAACTAACTAATAACATTTACATGCACATGAAATTTAAATTATAAGAACATTAAAATTAAATAGTCATCACAATTGCAGTAGTAAATTAAATTTGTCCCTAATTTACAATTGCCAGTTGATAGACAATTTTTGGTTTCTTTAGTTTACAAACATTTGTTTAACCACAAACTTTTTAGAGTTCTCATACCAAAAGAAAATTAGTTGGCCTTATGATAAATCTGGCAGAAGAGCTTAAGTTGAAAACATCTATCATTACATGCAATCCCTTGTAGGCCAAAAACTTTATCTTTGGACACTTAAAAATCAGGTAGTTTCACCAATCTTACTTTCATTAATTTTGTCATATTTCAACATATTTAACCCAACTTAATGATCACCCATTTTTCTGGGAAATGGGAAAGTGTTAATTAGTCCTTAATTATTGCATAGTTGTGATGACCATTTCAGTTTTAATGCATAATTATAAAACCACATCACCAAAGTCACACTAATCTTCAAATTAATACTTGATAATTAATGTAACCTTGGTGATAAGTGGTACAAGTGAAATTGACGATTGATTTAGCAATGTGTGCACGTTAATTTAGTTTCAAGCAATATCTCAATATCAGAGGAAAACTTGTGCCAATTCAGAAATGTCCTTGCCATCAAGGCAAAGTATTGGTAAAAATAAAATTTGAAAAAGCAACACATTATGTAAATCAATCCTGTTATTTCACAAAAGGTACACTGGGCAAGCGTTCTTATAATGCTGTTAATAACCTATCATGAAGTATAAACATGCAACTTCTCCTAAACATTTTACTAAAACTTCTACTAAAACTATTATACAACTCGTCGTCGTTATTGTCCCAGAGTGATATTCGACTCGAACTTGGCCCTCAGGCTAGTCCATGGACAACTCTGACTCGATGTCTAATAGTCAACTAATTTGTTTCTACTAAAACTATTATACAACTCGTCATCGTTATTGTCCCAGTAGACAACTCCGACTCGATGTCTAATAGTCAACTAATTTGTTTCTACTAAAACAATTATACAACTCGTCGTCGTTATTGTCCCAGAGCGAAAAATCTACTCGAACTTGGCCCTCAGGCTAGTCCATAGACAACTCTGACTCGATGTCTAATTGTTATTTATGCATATTGGAATGCTATATATTATAATATCTTCATGCATGAAATTATTAACTTTGACCAAGTTGAAATTTACTTTTTATTTACTTTGAATTTAGTTTATTACTACTTATTACTACAAACACCTGCCCAGTATACAATAATTAATTAAAATTATAATTATTGAAGGTAGGTCGATGCACACAGTACTGTGTATCAACCTGTAGATCAATAATTAAAATTGATATCACCTTATTTCCTCTACCTTTTCTCCTTGATGTATTTTATAGTTTATAATTTCCACCAGAACCATTAACAAACTATAATGCCTGCAACTTTAAAGCAAAAGAAGAAATTAAGTATTTTAACTAATAATTCTATATATTGCAAGTTAATTTCTATAAATAGAAGAAATATTTATCACATATTTCCAATAACTATCTGTCAATTATAATTATTGTACATACCTGAATTATTAAAGCCAATTCAAAATCTAGACTACATTTCCCTTCAACATCTTCATTTGAAATCATTCCAACATCATTCAATGATCAACAATGAATGACTTGATCTGAAAAAGTAAGGGGCAAAACAATTTAATTTTTTACTAAATACAACATACTATGATAGTGATATCAAAATTTATCTTATTTGACAAGATGATTTATTGTGTCACTTAAGAACCACAAGCAGTATTATCCTGTCTTAAATTTAAATTTAATGTTTATCTTTTAATTATTTAACATATTTAATGTTTAGTACGAACTTTAATGGGGCTCAACATTAATTTGGTTTTTAATTTTTTAATTATAAAGCTTGTGATCTTTTGTGACCAAAAAAATCATTGTCAAATATTTCAATATTTCATTGTCAAATTTCAATAAAAAATTTGATGTCTATATCACAAAATATTAAATTATTTTCATAACTTTTAAGAAGTAATATTATAACGTAGCATTTATAATAAATCCATTACCTTTTCGTAGCAACTTTCATCTTGCTTCTGTTCCTTGGACTGATGGCAACAAACAGAAAACCAACCAACTAGCATCAATAATTTTCATGTGACTGTATTAACAATCTATAAATTAAATGAATAAAAAACATTAGTGCAAAAACCACACCCATAATCTGAGCATGAATATAATCTTTTCGTTAAGCCCTCCAAAATGTTAGAAGATTCGAAAGAACTAGCCAACCTAAGGTAGGAAGAAAGTAGGTTAAACTATACACAGAAAGACATGGCGGTCGTACTTCGCCGTGTTGGTTTTGGTAGAAAATAATAATTTCGCTCTTTCTTCGAATGTCGAGGGTAACAAAACAGCAAAAACTTCCTTACCTGAAGCCCTTTCGCTTAAATATCATTTCGAGCACAAAACAGCTGATCAAGTTATCTCCAAGCGAGTCTTCAAGTCCTCCAACGAAACCAACGCCCAATGTTTTAAACGACTACCAACTACAACATAAACTAGTCTAAGGCTTCCCCTCTCAGTGTCGACGATTCCGTGCATTTATCTCACGAAGTTTGGCGAACGAAGTCTAAAAACTGAGAAACATTATTAGTTATTAATTTTCAGTACACAACTGGGGCGCTGTTTAATTCTTTAAAAGTACAGAATATGAAAACACAGCAAGGACAAAGTGTTCATTACCTAAAGTTATTTTAGTATTAACATCCTTTTGCAGTAACAAGACACCTTTCTAGACATTTACTTCGAAGACAAACCACTACTCCTTCTTCTTCGCCGGTGCTCGAGAATGTGCTAGAATAGGCTTTTCCGTGCGCTACTATGGGGATTGGGGTCCAAATTCGCTGCATGACGTCACGGAAGCAGACCCGCCCTCTTTTAGAAAATATGCTCCCTAAAGACTTTTCTTTTTTAAAATTAATAGTTATTGTTCATAGTGTTAATATATGCATGTAGTAGGCTATATATTATAATGAAACTGTAATTAATTTTAAAAGTAACTTTAAGAATATATATATTTCCAGTCCGTTCTGCGCATGTGTGATATTTCAAACGTTGGGGAACGGAATATATTTTCGACAGTTCGAAAGCGAGTATTCGTTAAAGGTGGCGAAGGCGCGAGTGGTAGTTCGATATATTAACAACATTTAGTTACCAAACAGCTTCTTATAACACGCTTTTTAGGCGGAAAAGCTCAGGCGTGTGAAAAAAATCCGCAATACTTCATGTTCAATGTTTATATAATGCAATGTAAACAAACGATGTAAACAGAAACGTAGACATCTAACCTTAACCCCCTAATAATTTACTGCTTACAATGCTTTAACAATTCCAGTAGTTTGTGGCTTACAACGCGCGCGAGGAACGGGTGTTAAATTATGTGGCTCTAACATGAAGTAGTAAACAATATTTTTATGTGAAACCGCTGATATAGCGCTGAGTCGGCCTGGAACGTTTTTTTCCTAAAATGCCTGTAGAAAATCTTGAAGAAGAAGGTCTCCCAAAGAATCCTAACCTAGATTTGGCTCAATGGCGTTATACTCTCACAGCTCCACATGGAATGAACAAAGAGATGGTGGCAACAAAGCTTTTAAATTCTATCAAAGAAAACGGTGAGTGAAAGCTGCTAAGCCTATTAAAAGGGGATATACTTCATGGTAACAATACATATAGTCTCCCACCATATTTTACGGTTATGGTTAGGATCTTGAAATATAATTTGATAACTCTTCTACAAAATTGTTACGATTTATATTTGTAAATGATTGCATTAAATTTATACAAAATAACATTCTCAATAATATCATTATTTTTATTCTTTTCAAATCACTATGTTAATGCTTTATATAATGCTTTATATTGTGGGAGTTTGTTCGAAATCAATAGCAAGCATCTACTTCATGTATGCCTATTATTTTGAGGCGACATTTTTAACGAACGCCACAGGGCACTGCACTTATGTTGAAATATAATTAAAATAATTGAAAAAAATGTGTACTTCATTTTGGAAATTTTATAAACAATTAGGCTTCCCATGACTTTTGAGGCAGCACTTCCTTGCGATAGTAACTTCTAGTTATATATATATTTTTTCACTGGAGCCTCACTATAGCACGGCATAGATATTATTGGGCAAATCTCATTCCCAGTACTCTTGCCACTCGGTCCTGGTGCAATATTGTGATCATTCAGGACGTTCAGCAATTGTTAAGATAATTCCAATTTTCTCTAGTGATCATAACTGTGCAAAGTGAACTTTTTGGGGTCCAAGGATAAACTGTGTTATACTCCACTATATATATAAAATTAAGGCTGTTCTGTATGATTTTACCCAATAAGAAATGTTTGTAATAATAAACTTTATTTACCCTCAGGTTTATGAGGCTGAACTAATTTACCAAGATCCAAAAATAAAAAATTAGATACAAGTTCATTTCAATAATCATTGGATCTTATTTTTCAAACTGTATTACAAAACGACTGCAGAGTATTTAAAGATTGTACAGTATCGTGTAATACGTTCCATACTTTTGTGGTGGTATAAGAAATTGATTTCAAAGGCTCTTATCTTTGTTGATTACAAAAATGTCATGCCCCCCTGATAACTTCAGGGTTTCAGGTCCTACTTTTACTTTTGTATTTTTCGACACATTGAAATTCTCATATATCTCCTTTTCATATTGTATCTAACACATGCATATAGGCAAGTCTGATGGTCATTAAATGTCTTTTCCATTAAATACGATTTAAAAATTCACACAAAACTGTAGTTTCCTATAATTATTGTAAATTTAGATATGACTCCATTTTATGAAGAAGTATGTGCTGATGTTGGGTGGACATTAGACCAGGACTTGCTGGAAAAAATGAAACATTCAAATAAAACTGAACTAGAGAAACTGGAAAAGAATATTGATGATGCCAAAACTAATCTTGGTGAAACGGAAGTTCGAGATGCCTTGCTTGCGAAAGCAGAATATCTTTGTAAAATTGGTGACAAGGTAATTAATAGTCCATTGGCAACATCATCAGATAATATAACAAAATTATTTCTCTAAATTGTAGAATACCCATCCACTTTTGCTATTTGTATCTGTTGTCAGTAAAAGGCTCATTTAACAATCAACAACTACACACAATATAAACCTTCAACATTATATTTAAATACATGTTTGTATTTCTGCCTAATGTGGTGGATGGGTTTTCTATAATTCCTCCAATTATTTAATGAACTTTTATTTTCCTAATTATAGGAAGATGCATTAAAAGCTCTTCGAAAAACATACGAGAAGACCGTTACTACTGGTTATAAATTGGATATCATTTTCTATTACCTCCGTATTGGGTTATTTTACATGGATAATGACTTGATTACTCGAAACATTGAAGAAGCAAAAATGTAATACTTATATAAAATTGCAATATTATCCTTTTCTCTTTGCACATCAAATTTTCTAAAAAATTGAATTTACTAACTTGATCTTTTCTTGATCTTTTCTAGCCTTATTGAAAAGGGAGGTGATTGGGATCGGAGAAATCGTCTAAAAGTGTACCATGGCTTGTATTTCCTGTCTATCAGAAATTTTAAGAGTGCTGCTGAAAACTTTCTTGAATCCATATCAACATTTACTTCATATGAATTAATGGACTACAAGAATTTTGTAACCTACACTGTCTTAACAAGTATGATTGCACTACCAAGAATAGAACTACGTGAAAAGGTTGGTTTCTCTTCTCAATTGCAGGACATTTTTACCGGTAGTACTATGTTTATCACTCATTTAGGTGAATGGAACCCAACAGGCTAGAAGCCCAATTGATAGGTGTTCCGTAGGATTTAAGGTCGTTATCCGAGAAGACCCAAAAGTCTTACCATTTGCTGGTGTTATTGCAAAGGCAGCACTTTCTCCTCAATTATTTTTAAGACCCTGAATGGAGGTCCGACCCAGGATTTGAACCTTTGTCTCCCAGCTCATAAACATATGTCGTAACCGGTAGAGGAAGCTGTTAACCTATTGACTTCTTCAGAGCAAATACCAACATCCTAAATAATACCATTGTCAGCATGCAAATGTTCAAGGAATCAATACATGTTTGTTTAAGGTATTTTTGGTTCTTTTTCAGGTTGTAAATGGTTCTGAAATTCTGGAGATGTTGCATCAGTTGCCAGATATTCAACAGTTTTTAAGTTCTTTTTATGATTGTCAATATGACAAGTTTTTCATTTACCTTGGTGAGATATTTTTAACATTTATTGGAAATAATTAATTTTAACAAAGAATAACTCTAAATTATTGTTTTCTTATATTTTTCTCCAGCCAAAGTGGAACAGCAAATGAAACAAGATCGATATTTCCATTCTCACTACCGTTATTATGTTAGAGAAATGAGAATACTAGGATATAGCCAACTGCTTGAGTCTTATCGCAGTCTTACACTACAGTATATGGCAAATGCTTTTGGAGTCAGCGAGGGTTTCATTGATCGGTAAAATTATATGATTATTTTACAATTTGCTATAACTATAAAAGCTGTAGGGTACATCTAGTGGTAATAAAAACATGTAATTAAATTTATTATTTATCAGGGAGTTGTCACGTTATATTGCTGCTGGGAGACTTAATTGTAAAATAGACAAAGTTGGTGGAGTTGTAGAAACAAACAGGTACAGTACTTCTTTCATAACACATTTCCATGTCACTGTTAAAATGCCTATCTCGTGTTTGGGGATTTTACATAATATTTGGGTTTTCCTGAGCAAAATCATAATTATATATCTTGTCAGCCGAAAATTTCATCTTCATGGAATTTTTTGCTGTTAAAGTTATTGAATGGGATGTCACAAGAGGCATTTTTGTGGCAAGTGACAAAAGAAAACTGGTTTGGAATGCCTCTAGTGACATCACATCTGGTAACTTTGACAGTGAAAAACTCCTGAAGATGAAATTTTAGGCTGATTATGATTATCCCAGATTTTCAATTTCTAAATATATTTTGTGATTGTGAATTTTTTAGGCCAGACCATAAAAACTGGCAATATCAGGTGTGTTTAATTATAATAATATCTTAAACTAAAGGGGCCCTGTTGGGGGTAAGTTGCGACAGCCGACAGAGCCCTGAAATTCCGACAGACGACAAGTAAGAAGAGTGAATAAACGACTGCAACATCATTTTGTTAATTTTCAACAACGATGGCACAGTATTTGAACACAAAAGCATGCGTACATAAGCTGTAGCTTGCCATTGGGACCACAATGCAATCGCAAAGGATACCACTTGTGTTTTCTATGATTAAGCTACATATAATCAACAAAAAATCTGATAGAGACCAAAACATGGTAAAATATTAAGGATGTTAAGTTGACTAGTAATGCTATGAAATTTCGATGGCGACATCTGATACGCTCCAAAAGGCGACATTAACATTTTTAACACTGCGACAGCTGACGCTAGAACACCCCTAACAGGGTCCTACTAAAGTACTTGTGGTGATACAAGTTATTAACAAGAACAATTTTATATTCATGTTTCTCTCTGTTTTTAGTCTGTAATCAAGCAAGGAGATCTCCTTTTGAATCGAATCCAGAAATTGAGTCGCATAATTAACATATAGTCAAATAACTGAACTGTGTGCAAAACTTTAATTATTGTAAAATGTGTATGTTATGGACTTACCACATTCAGCATCATTAAACAATCTCACTTTAATAAATTCCAATATTTTCTTGTGTCTCACAACACGTTCATAAATAAACTCAGTCATACACAGTGGATCTAGTCGTTATAAATATTTTCACTCGTTAAAGTGCCTATAACATCTGTGGGGATTTAACATATTTGTAATCTATGGATTTTTCCTGAGATAAATTGTAATATATTATGATCTTGTCAGCTGACAATTTCATCTTCATAGACTTTTCTGCTGTTAAAGTTAACGGAAGTGATGTCATAGCAGGCATCTGTCTACATGAAAACCTCTTTACAGATGAAAATCTCTATTACACGAAAACCTCTTTACAGATCGTTTACCTGCTATGATATCATTTTCATCAACTTTAACAGCAAAAGTCTATGAAGATAACATTTTTGGCTGACAAGATATATTACAATTTATCTCAGGAGAATCCATAGATTACAAATATGTAAATTTCCACAGACATTATAGCCTCTTTGTTGATCACTCTACAACTGTCCATATAAATTTATTTCTTAACATGTTGTGGATTATGTTTATTATTCTAACATTATTACTAGCATACTATTAATTATTTCCCCCAGTGATTCTTCAGTTTATCAGTTACTTGATCAAAGAGTTTTGAAAATGTTGCATTATTTGATTGAGTTTCATTACCAAGTGTATCTCTATAAACAGTAAGAAAAGTATTTCTTACGGTTTCAAGCCTTACTCTTCTAAGCGATTCTTCAACAACTTCTTCACAGCTGCAATAAACAAAAATAGGTTTGCGATACGAACATGTGTGGGTTCTGCAAAATTATAAGCTTTTACCTCAAAAGTAGCCGGGCGGTTATTTTTAGCATCAGCCAAATTTTAACCCTACGGTATATTTTGCACAATGTTTCAAAGTTTTGTTTTATTTTGATTAAATTACATAAGAGTTGTTACTTATTATCTAATGCTAATAATTTACCATACTTGATACCAAATATTCAGATACCAAAATGGAAGAGAACGTCTGAACGATGACAAAGACAAACTTATAACAGACTATAATAATTATACTGTACTGTCTGAAATTCCTTAATCATTGATATTACTGTTTTATACATGTTTTAATCAATGCCATTCAAAATAAATTGTTAAACAGATGTTACAACTTATTTAAACAATAGTTATAGACATCATTAGGACTACTTTCGGGGGGGGGGGGGGGGGGGGGCTTAAATACTTTCTTGATTAGATACAGATACAATAAGTTGTCTTGAGTAAAACTACACCATGAGGGCACGAGTATTTGATGATGCTTTCCAACAATCCAAGTTTCACAGTTGTAATTTCCTGATTGAATCCTCAATCAAGATCATTGTGACTATATGGGTACCACTGACCACGGTACCCACAAAAATAGACAATGATCAAAATAATTATGAAAAATTACATCTTTGGAAAGACTTACGAGCTGAGACTGTTCCCCTGTTCCTCAACCAGTTTTGAAAAATTTGGGTGAAGATAAGCACTGCCAGTACTACAGCAACTTCCAGCATTAGAAACCATTTGCCAACTCCCTGTAATTGGAGACTGGGAACATTTCTATAAATTGTATAAATAAAATATGTAGCTTTTAAAAAATAACTTGCAGCCTAGAAATTGTAGAACTGTACCTGTTTAGACATCGTGTTGTGTTGAGGCACTGGAAGAGGAGCTGCTCCATTTTCGTCTGTACAATGTACAACTTGATTTCTTGATGTACTGCAACAAATTACTGTTATTATACTGTAATAATTAATGAATAATTATTTAGATTCAACCACTGATCTCAAAAATAGGACTGGATCGAGGTTCTGTTGTTACAAAAACGAAGCCAACAGCGATTGTATTGAAGTGATTACCTAAGGCATCACATACATGATGGGAAGGATTCTGACATTTGCTATTTAATGTTAGCGAAGGAAACATTGAATTCGCTGGACAGTTAATGCAACATTGAAAGACGTTGGAAGAAGGTTGGGTTGGTTTGGTTTGGTCTCAAAGGATGGATCAAGAGGGAAAACTAGGAAGACATGGGATCTCTGCAGTGGAGTATGTGGTATATGAGTTTGTATCTACTACAAAGCTGCACTCTACCTTGAACAAGATTGATGATCAACAACTAAATTTTCCTGATGGTTATCTGCATTAATAGAGCCGCTACATGGTGACCCAGACAGTGAATTACCATTTCTATAACTGTGCAAGCTTTCCTCTAAAAAATAAAAGAATTGTGTTTATCTGATGTATAATGAAACTTCCCCCCAAAACAGGTTACAGGATGATAGAGATGTCCAGCGCTAAGTACTTGCAGCACGAAAAGACAAATTGTGAAACCAATGATTTGTACTACATTGTACCATATCATTCTTAATAATTATGATACTTCCACTCAGAGGCATAGGAACGGATTTAAAGTTGGGGGAGGGGAGCTGAAGTCCACAATCAGTAGTACTTAAGTAGCTTCTCTCCTAGCCTCTATAATCGTACTAATACAATTGGAAAAAACATTAAATTTAGCAACGCTTGACCTGATTTTTTGGGGGGCCTAGCCCCCCTATGTAAAATTTGGTGGAGCTGAAGCCCCCCCGGTTCCTATGCATTTGCTTCCACTGTACAAACTGATAATTTTAGATTATGACATCATTCCTGTGAGTGGCCTACAATGAAATTGGGCATGCCATAATCATTGATCTAACACTTGGATTTGGTAGTACAGTACCTCAAGGCCTGGAACTTTGGGAATGGTCACTAATTGCCAATGTTGAAATATTAAGAGGGTATTCTCACCTGGTGTGCTATCCTGATCCTCAGAACACTCCCTTTGGATATACGTCTCATTATTATCATGCTCAGAGATATCAGATCTAGAATTTTTCAAAGGAAGAAAATTGATAAAAGTGTAATAGTCTCAGACTCATTTAGTATGTACCTGAAGTTGGGAAAATGCAAAATGTATTCCTTACCTACTTAACTCACTTGTTGCATAAACATCACTCATTATATATTGCAGGAAGTGAAAACAGAAGAAAAAGACCTATAAAAGGAGAAAGGACAAAATGTCAATCCAACATTGTTGCTGAATTATATTGAGTTGACAGGAATCTTTGGATGCCACCTCTATGTACTGTAGCATTAACTTTGAATAATGATCATTGATGAGGCCCATGAGGAAAACATCACAGCTTTTAGCACTTAATAGCCACCAAATTGTCATGGTGTTTCATCTGACTAAATACCTCTTCATCTCTTTGCATTCTGTCATTTAAATCATGTCTAAAATTGGAAAAAAATATTAAACAGTAGAGACATTACTGTATGTTACATGGGACTGCATAAAAGCATCATGCAGTGTATATTTTATATAATTATTGTAATACCCTGTATTGACATTAAGTAGATGTAGTAATGTAGCATACATCACCAAAATGTTTTAAAATACGGTAATAGATGAAAACACAAGATTATTGTCTCCACTTACCCAAATAAAAGCCAATCATAAGCTATTGTTAAATATAAAATTTCTAAGGCATTTAAAGATTGGTGTACTTTACCATCCTAAAATAGAACACAAATGTTAAATCTAAAACCATAGAAATTCAGTAAATAATTATATTGTAATGTATTAATATAATATATCATTAATTTAATTCTACATTTCTGCTAACTATCAGAAGAACTTACTGCCCATAAAGAAAGCCTAAGAAGTGAAATAAATAAAGGTGTTCTATCCCAACCAGAAATGCAATGGACCAAGACACCTTCATCACCTGAATAAATACAAAACACAACATTATTTTTCAAAAGTTTTTTGAACGTAACTTTAAAAGTTACTGTCCATCAATATTATTATATTATAAGTTACTTCAACAATATATATTCTCATGGTTATCAATGTTGATCTATGTTCTCTTAATACTTACTATTTACAATTGTTTTCAAAAGAATTAATAAATAATTCTGGGTTAACGTTGCTAAATCCCATCTCTAAGAGTAATAGATAATATATACTGATAAGTATTGGAAAAAAAAACCCAGTCACTTGTGTTCTAAAAACCCACAGGATGACTGCATATATTATTATTAGATGTGTGAAGTTGATCATCCAGGTTGTTGTAGTCTTGAGAAAGACTATTGTTGGTGACTGATGTTTCGACGGCCTTAGTAAAGCGTGTTTGTCAGGGTTTGCCTAAATATATGTCTGGTCCATTCTGTCATTGTTTGTTTGTGTCATAATTGCATTAAGCGTGGGTAGGTCTATTGTTCGTTGGTGCGTGCAAATAAGTATTTTGTATGGTGTTGGTAATTGTTGTGATCTGTCAAGTGGTTTAGGTTCCAAGTTGGTATACCAACTTTCTAATGTAGTTTGTGTCAAAGGTGATACATTCAGCAGAGTCCCAGTCACTATTGTGTTTTGTTTATACTGTATGTGGTGTTACAAATCTTACATTTCCTATTATGTACAATACTTACCTGATACCTTTCCCAGTTAACATCAATTTGCATATCAATCTCAGTTGGAATACTTAGATCTGCATCAACATAATCCTAAATAAAGAGAACAAACAATTCAGTTAGCATGTCACAGACCTTAAATGAATGTGAAATGACTAAAAACATTATATGCAGAGTTTGTCATTGAAGACCTGAGCTGCTTGCATTGGTGTTGTCCCAACCAATAATGTAGCAAATTTGATATGAAAGTGCATTTTGCCTGTTACCTGATTCCAATCAAAGTAAACTCTCTGAGAAACATCATGATCTTTTGATTTTAACACCCTAAAGAACTCACAACCTTTGAGAGAATAAAAATAAAATTTATAACTATAATATTTCTAAATCTCAGTGACAGCTACGCAGTTTGTGATTCATATTCTAATTAGCAGAGCAATTGGACCAGGGCTGCCAATAGCCAAGATAGGCGTCTTTCACAGGCCCCTAAGTACCCTAGAAGCTTCATTCTATGTGTAGAATTTGTATCATTTGATGGTTATCCTTTCAGGCCCCTTATTTGACCCTGGCCTGTTGCCCCAGAACCCCCCCCCCCCCCCCTCTCAGGCAGGGCTGATTAGCATCTCACCTGGATATGGAACACAGCAAATACAAAACTCAGAATAACGATTTTCTTTGTCAACTTTTTCAGATGATGTCACTCTAAAATTATGAACAAATATTTTCCGAACACAACCAGGTGATAAATCAGACATACAGTAGTTTGAGATGCTACTCTAACTTTAAAAAGTTTGTTGAACATAACTGTAAAAGTTACTGTAGTGTCTTCATCAGGGGGTGATTGTTGTAAAGTTAGGTTCCCTATTTATACCCTCATAGGAACCGATGATGACGTTATCTGATGGTACTGCTACACTCAGTAACTTTTAAAGTTACGTTCATACGTTCAAAAAACTTTTTAAGAATTATGAAGGTGATGTTGTTACACCATTAGGTATTGCACTACAAAAACTTTCTAACAACACATACCTCATTCCATATTTAACTTTCTTCTTCTCTAGCATTAAGTCAAATATATACTTCACTCTCAAAGCCTTAAGCAGCTGGATGTCTTGAATCCTTGATTTGTTTAACAAATCCCACTCACTAAAATATATATTAGACTGAACTGATGAATTATTAATATTATTGAAAAATTAAGATACACACTAGTTTCAGATTCAAAGAAAAACTATCTATAAACTATATAATATACAACTTGGCAATAATCATTTAAAATAAGAACTTCATACAGCTGTGTTGTAACAACCAGAGAGCTTCATATAGCTGTATTCCCCATGAGTAACAGCTGCCAGAATAATCCATAATTATATCTTTTGAAAGTGGAAGGTACAGTTATAGGAGTATCTATTAGTAACTTGTCTCCACATTCTAGGAGATCTAAACACAGTTTGGAATACAGCCAAATAAAATAGAGATGCTTACTTATCACTTTCTAGGCTCAATTCATCTTCAGGAAAAACTGGAGCTACAGTGTAAACATTTTTAAAATAATGAATTAAAAAGTTCACTGACTTGGCAAGCATTTAAGATAATCGACTTACATGAAAATAGAAAGTTAAATCCAGATCGTCCAACTACTTCCGCAAAACTGGACAAAGTTGCAGAACGGCAAATATTCTTGAGAAAAAATTGCATAGACATAAAACATTAAATACAATTATATCACAATTAAAAACAATAAATACAGCAGTGCAGTATAGGAGATTTGACATGTTGAGTGAAGAACTCTCTGACGAAGGGTACACTTTTTATAGTAATCATGATGTACAACACTTGCATAACAACTATTTTCAATTTTATTCACTATCAATATTTGTGTAGCAAATTTAATTAATATTTGTTGAAATATATTTAATATTTACCTTTCCCTCAAAAGAAATTACTGGAACAACAAATCTTGACCGACATCTTGCTAACCGTGCTTTTGCAATAAGTGGTTTTAACTGGGCAACATCATTAAGTCTTGCTCTATATTGATTAAAAATGTTTATTAGTTACTAATTATATTCTTCATTTACAGTTTCTACAACTTACAATGAAAAGTTCATGATTATAACCATAATGGTATTTTTTGGGCCAGTCTCTCCTTTTAGAGTTTCTCACTGGTTGAAGTATGAATGAAGCAAGAAATAGATTTCTCACACCGGGGAGAGGAGCTATGCCCTTATAGGCATGCGCCTCAGTAAGATGGCATCTTTTGTCTTTTTGCCACCAGTGTGGTAGTTGATAGCCCACCCACAGCTACGGACAAGGGGTGCTTAATGTTACATATTACAGTAGCATTGATATTTTTTAGAAATATGTTAATAAAGGATGGTTACCCAGCGTGACAATCTCTGTTAAAATATTTTATAGAAAAACTAACCGTGTATCAGATAAAAATTGTTCACTTAATAACTCTGATTCAACAATGATAATCTTCTCTGGATAATGGCCACATAGCTCACCATTTCTGTTTGTCAATACCTAAAGGTCAGTTCAAATATCCTGTATTTATAAAATAACAAATTAAAAACGCACGTGCTGATTGGCTGAAAGCCGTGTTTCTATAACTTGATGGAAAATATGGATTTTCCCTGCCATTTTTATAAAATGGATAACGAATCTTTGCTCACAAACAACTAAAATGTCGATAAATACTGTGTAACAGCTAACAAGAAGTACCGTACAATAAGATTGGATGCTTTTCTTCACAGTTAAGAGTATTTATGTTCATTTGAGCAGCCGACGATGCTGTCTAGATAGCGTGAGTAAGGAGAATGTATATTTTCATCATTTTAATAAGAGTCTTATTACTTATTTCATCAGTGTTATTTTATAAAAGAAATAGAAAACATCTTTCCATGTCTCCAT
This sequence comes from Chrysogorgia sp. JL179-B06, assembly GCA_035772405.1. Classification (NCBI taxonomy): domain Eukaryota; kingdom Metazoa; phylum Cnidaria; class Anthozoa; order Scleralcyonacea; family Chrysogorgiidae; genus Chrysogorgia; species Chrysogorgia sp. JL179-B06. The sequence continues at coordinate 5,729,793 of JAYKKM010000450.1, read as the reverse complement.
ACGTTATCGCATTTCCACTTGTGTTTCTATAACATTGAAACACGGAAAATGTTTTCTATTTCTTAAATATTGCCATAGACCAGAATTTCACAAAATATATTTCATTAACAACTTATAAAACATTTAAGTGATATATGATGGTTTAAATGGATTTCAAATATGTATTTAAGAAGTTTCATGCTGGTAGATGACTTTAAAATAATGTGGGGAATAATTTATTATATTCCAAGATAAGTAATTGTAACATCATCCCAATTATTATTAATTAGTACAATGTATGTTTATAGTCAACGTGTTAAAATAAACAAATGGTTAAAAACAATGTATATGGCATTCCAAGGGGATATCTGGTTGTCATAGTGAAAACAAAGCTGTATAAGGGAGGGGGGGGGGGGGGGGGGGGGGGGGGGGGGGGGGTGTTGAAAGATTTGGTCAACATATTTACTTACCGATAGATCGTAATCCTGGAGGAATAAATCAATACAACGATCCAATATTCTTTCAGCCTGCCAAACAAAAGAATATTTCAAAAGAGACAGTTAAAATATGTCTAAAATAGAGCAGTTGAAAACAGCAAAGTCGAGGGAAAGTACAGCAACATACCTGTTCATCACATCCACTTGCGGAGTAAGTTTGCTTGGAAAAATATAATAAAAGATCTTTTAGATCTTCCTTCGTTATATCTTCTTCCAAGTTCATTTCCTTGAGTTACAGTACAGGCTTGAAAAACTCAAAACAAAAATCAAATGTCCGCAACTCTCGTCCGCCATGTTTTGCTGTAAACTCGACCCAGACCTCTCACCAAAAGTTACAATATTTAAATAAAGTATTCAAGCAATTTACAAAAGGAATTTAAAACATTTTAGTGGTAACAGCCTTACATGATTTAAATTATGATATAAAAGAAGTGTTTGTGGTGGTTTAGGTTTACTATTACAATTTAGTAATGTGCATCTACACTGTACGATGACTTCAGATATGTTCAAACAACTTTACAGTTGAGACAAAAATACTAAAAAGTTAGTGTAGTTTTTAACATTTTAAGACCATCTTGGACAAATGGGTGATTGCCAGAAAGTATACTACGGTTTCCGTTCTATTTTGTTCTACGGTTAGTACGACTTACTCTGATGAAAAGGCTGACTGCTCGAAACATCAGTATTTTGTTACTAAAAATCTTGGCAGATGTTCACCACCTTTTCACTTAGCTTAGAGTGAAGGTTAGTACAAGGGTTAGTATTTGGGTGAGTATTAGGGTGAGTATAAGGGTTTGATTTTGGGTTATTTTTAAACCTTTATACAAACTTTCACCCTAAGATTAACCCTCATACTAACCTTCCTATGCAAAAGCTGACCTCCCACCCAGCAGCACATAATAATCCACCACCCTCTCTCTCCCTCATGTCCAGAGGATAGATAGAAATAAGCGTGGAAGAGTAGTGGCAACACCCTTCGTCGCTAGGTGGAGACGCCATCAGCTAAGCCCCCTCGGTCAAATCTCTCCTGCCTAGCATGGGTCCACCTTTGGGGAAAGATGTGTGCCTTCCTGAAGAAGATTGGTGCGGTGGATTCAGACTGCTGCCCCTGTGGGTCTGTTCAGTCCATCAACCACCTTATCAGCTCGTGCCCTCTCTTTGGAGCTCCCTGTGGTGCTGATGGCATAGCCGATTTGGACGACCGAACAATCAAGTGGTTGGAGAATATGGACGTTCCCCGTGTGACCAGCAATGAATGTATCATATGAATGACAATGACTAAACCTTGAACAACCAATTGTCAGTCTTTCTGTGGAAACCTGATAATAAAGTATACTTTCTAGCAATCACCTGGACAAAAGACCTATTTTTTATTCATAATATATTAACACTGCCTGTACAATTTGACTGACTAAAACTGAGCAAAATTCTTTCTCCATTCTCTGACAATATATTTATTTCCAAGACGGTTTCTTGCTTGACGTTGAGCTTGCTGACAGTCTGCTGCTGGAACTAGCAAGTGAAGAACGACTAGATACTCTTGAACTCAAACGACCTGCGAAGATAAAAACAGCAAAATAAAGAACAACCTGAATTATGGCCAAAAAAATTTTATTTTAAAATTACTTACTGTTACTTTCTTGTTTAAGGAGTTCTTCGTTTAACAGATCTTGTATTTTCTGTAAATCTGCAATTTTATCTTAAAGAAGATATTTGAATTGAAAAAAAGTGGAGCATAATATAACATTAAGTTTGTCTTATTTGAAAGAACTCTTAAAACAATGAGGAATAACAATTTACAGCTCTCCCATATTTAACTTACTTCTTGAGATATTTAGACTTAGGTGATATTCAAATGAGATAATCTATGACGTACTAGTAGCAAGTTGTACACAACATTGGAAAATCTGGTATATCATTGAATGAAATCACTTGAAGCTTGTCTTTAATGTTTTGTTTCATGAGCTGTAGCGTTACAAAGTTTGAGTGATTTCTTTTAATTATAGTGTACATGTAAAACTTCCTACGTCATAGATCAGCTCATTTGAATATCACATAAGTCTAAATATCTCAAGAACTGAGTGAAATATGGAAGAGTTGTAACTATTAAGTTGTTATTCCTCATCATTTGCACTTTAACAATAGTCAAAAAAGGATACGATGCCTGGAGAAAAACTCCCAATGTTGTCCTGTTGGTGTAAAGTTCAAGTTTAACTGTGGTTTCTTTAACGCTCGTCGGGTGGGTGGAGGTGAAGGGAAACATGATGCAGGCAAAATCCCAGAAATAAAGCCATCAGGAAAACGTTTGGTAAGAACTTTCATACCTGCACAGAAAACAGTAATATAAGTTTTATAAAGTAAATGGTTTGAACCTTAAGGAGTATCATTAGATGCGTGAAGTTGATCGTCCAGGTTGTTGTAGTCTTGAGAAAGACTATTGTTGGTGACTGACAATTCAACAACATCAGCGGCGGTCATCTTCAGAGTCAAGTAAGGCCGTCGAAACGTCAGTCACCTGCAACAATCATCTTTCTCTAGACTACAACAACCTGGATGATCAATTTCACGCATCTAATAAGTTTTATAATCATCAATGTAAGCAGAAAAGTATAACCAATACACACTGTACTACAACAGACATAGCTTACCTCCAGACAACATAAAAACATTGTCAACCCCTCTTTCTACAAATGTACTTGCAGCCAAAGTTGCATATCTCTCATCTTCATCATAAAGTAGAATTATTTTACCTACTTTGTTTTTCTAAGAAGCTGTTAAGGAAATTTAAACTAAAAAGGTTCTTGGCCAGGAAGACAAGGCCAGGAAGACAAGTCTAGTAGTTTAAGTTTAGAATGTTAAATCTAGCTGTTTCCCAGGTGAAAATCTTACATAAGATCTTGGTAAGATCTTGATAAAATCTTGTAAGACCTTATGGTATCCTTAGGATGACACAGGACTGGAGGCAAAAGATCTACAAACGGCTATGTTGAACAGAGTGAGCTGGAGAAAGAATTTTGCTATGTCACCGGCGACGGATGAAATTAGATAGATAGATAGAGAAGACCTTATGTAAGATCTTGCAAGATCTTGCAAGTTTTCCTATGTATCTTTCAAGATCTTATCAAGATCTTACAAGATCTTACAAAATAGAATTTAAACCATATATACAAGATTTTGTTGAATCTTATAAGATCTTATAAGATTGTACAAGATCTTGCTGAATTTTACAAGACCTTCCTGAATCTTACAAGTACAAGACCTTCCTGAATCTTACAAGACCTTCCTGAATCTTACAAGGTCTTTTGCAATCTTCCAAGATCTTAAAAGTTCATACAAGATCTTGTTGAATCTTCCAAGATCTTGTTGAATCTTCCAAGATCTTGTTGAATCTTCCAAGATCTTCTTGAATCTTACAAGGTCTTTTCCAACCCTACAAGATCAAGATCTTGCCGAATCTTACAAGATCTTCTTGAATCTTACAAGGTCTTCAAAGATCTTCTTGAATCTTCCAAGATCTTCTTGAATCTTCCAAGATCTTGCTGTATCTTACAAGAACTTACACGATCTTACAAAAACTTGTTGAATCTTTCAAGATCTTAATGAATCTCACAAGATTGTGTAATGCAATAAGTAATAGTTCAAGTGCTTATGCTAGCAGTTACAAAATGTCATAGCAAAAAGAATAGGATACAAATGATAGTATTTCTTTTGTGAAGTAATTCACAGTTCTTGATAACATAGCCATAGGATAATTTAATGCTGTCAAATAAAAAAAGAGAATGATTATTTTAATAGTAATTAGATGGGTGAAGTTGATCGTCCAGGTTGTAGTCTTGGGAAAGACTATTGTTGGTGTTGCCTCAGCGGCGGTCATCTTCAGAGTCAAGTAAAGTGTGTTTGTCAGGGTTTGCCTATACAGTATATACATATTATGTGTGTGAGTAATAATAGTAGTTAATGAAGTCCTTGGAGTATGAGACAAAAGCTCAGCAAATAAACAGTGAGTAAGATTACAGCTTTGGAATCACAACAAAAACATCACTGCAGGCAGAAAAGAGTAGTCTCCTACTGTGTGTTGAGAGTGCATTACTGACAGCTATGTATACCTCCAATAATATGGCACAGTTCAAATTCATCTGAGGTTCTGACATCCAATAAAAGATACGGTAGAGATTCAAAATCAGGTGCGACAACAGCAACCTGGGAAGATTGAAATGAAACCAAGTCGGTATTCTGTTCTTGATGTTCTTCCTGTTCCTTGAGATCGACTTCACCAACACCACAAATTAAACTAAATATTAACATAAAATTTACTAAAATAGTGGATAGCTGTGCATTCCTGGACATGGTTCTATGAGGGTATAAATAGGGATCCTAACTTTACAACGATCACCCCTGATGAAGACACTAGATTGGAGTGTCGAAACGTTGGGTCATGGACAGTAACTTTTAAGTTACATTCAAAAAACTTTTTAAAGCCAGAGTAGCGCCAAACTGTCTGATTCTTAGACATATCATAACTCAGTCTTATTAAAAACCTAATCAGAGTTTGGGAAAGTTAATGACAGCTCAATTCAACAAGAAAATATCTTACTCTTGCAATGTTGATCTTGCTGTATCAGTACCACCAAGAGAGCTTATCCTATGTCTCTCAGTCTCATCGTTTTGTAAATTTAATGGAGGAATATTTTCATCAGCTGCTGCATCAGTCTTTCTTTCTTCAAATGCAGGAGATAATGGACCATTACTTCTATTTTCTATAAAATTAAAATAAATTTAAAATGATTGATAATATTATGCTATCAGGTTTTCCAGTTATTTTATCAAAGTAGATGGTTTTCCTCCCAAATATAAACCCATGTAGGGCTTATTACCCTCCTGTAAGTACATTTCATTTCATATTGTTACTGTTTTAATAAAGCTTTTGTTCACATGGTGTGTAAAGTAAATGGTTTCAACCATATCAAAGTGTGAAGTTGATCATCCAGGTTGTTGTGGTCTTGACAAACTGACTATTGTTGGTGATGGATTTATATTTTTTGAAAGTTATGGTATTGTGTGGCCAAATATAAAAAGTTAAATTTCTCATACAGGTATTGTAATTATGTGCAATTAATTATGTAATAATTATGTATTGTAATTAATTATGTACATAAAGTACCTTGTAATCCTGCTGTGGAAAGATCGTCTCTGTCTTGCTCAATAGAAATTACTTCAGCAACTTGCAAAACCTAAGGACAATTTATCAAGATAATAAATTATGGCCACAGTATCTCCCATGTTATCTCCCATGTAATAAACTTATTATGCATATGACATACCAATTGTGCAAACGTATTCACTTTGATTCTTTTAAATATCTCATCCTTTTTATATCTGTAATCTGAAATAAATTATCTTCTATTATTTTGAAAATCTTGCACCTGGTTCATTACAAATTATCAAAACATAGATTGACCTACTTTTTCTTATTTCTTCTAATTTTTCCATGTATCTTGTAACACTAGAACCTGTATTAAATCAATAATTCATTTTCCGTTCGCATCACAGTGTTCGCATAAATCAAATCATGAAATCTTCTACATAACAACAGATTCATTTTGATAATATATACGTATATTTGACGTATATATATATTATATAGAAACATACCGGTATCCACGGTAGGTTTGACATGCTTATATTTCGGATTCTCCGGGACTTTCTTGCTGAATATCTATCAAAATATAATCATTATACCTCTAAGTTACTTCGCAGCTGGTAGTAATGGGGAAAAAGGTAAAAATTCTACTAAATCTTACATCATCTTTCTTCTTCGCCGCTCTTCGAGTTGTCGACATTTTCAAATTTGCAGAAATTGTTTGGTTGGTTACCAAGCTCTCCATGGAAATACGGTCAAACGAATGAATACCGACTACAACCCGAACACTTTCCGATTATTTGTGTATAAACAAAAGATTTGTAACAAAATGGGGATTCTTTCTCGCGTTGTAAAAAGATTATTTATTGTTGGTATTGCTGTATTTATTGGTATATACTTAAACTATCCACCACCAAACATGTCTGATAACTTAAGGCTATGGGTGCAAAGTGGACAATTCTTTTCACATGGAACTGGATCATCATTAAAAGTCTTTTATAAAGGTCTTGGAAATATTGAAAATATATTATATATATATATATATATATATATTACTATACTGTATATATTACTATACTGTATATATATTTTACTATATATATATATATACAATAGACGCGATCGATATTCACCTGAGGAGTGTGGCAAGTTTTTACTTGCCATACGAAATAAATTTGTAGTGAATAAAAGTTATTATTAGCTCTACCTTGGTATTATATATATATTATATATATATATATATATATATATATATATATATATATATATATATATATATATATATATAGCAAAGTGAAAAGGTGGTAACTGCCAAGATTTTTAGTGACGAAATACTGACGTTTCGACCGGAGCCCTTCATCAGAGTAAGATTATTTTTTTCAGAGTAAGATATATATATTTTTTCAAAGTAAGATATATATATATATATATTTTTAATAATTTCAGATGTAAATGGCTATGGAAGTAAGAACAAAGTTTTGCTATGCATTCATGGGTTTCCAACAAGTAGTTATGACTGGAACAAGGTAAAATCACATAATAGCATGCTTTACATGCTACAGCATTTCTACCAGGATAATATGGGGAAATTAGATTTAATTTGTTTCAACCAATATTAGTTTATACTTATTGAAATAAAATTTGGTTTGACTTTTCTTTTTGGAGGTTTGGGAAGCTTTGAGAGAAAAATTTGGCCGCCTAATTACTGCTGACATGCAAGGCTTTGGCTTTAGTGATAAACCTGTGAGTAATATTAATTAACAAACTTTTTGTACCACTAGACATGCAAATATCTGTTGAATAATGCATTGTAACTATTTTTATATCTTTAGAAAGATACAAATTACACTGTGATGCTACAAGCTCAAATGTTTGAAAGCCTTTTAAAAGTATTGAATGTTAAAGAAGTCAATATCTTAGCACATGATTTGGGTGACACAGTTGCTATGGAAATGCTAGCAAGGTATAAAGTAGATGTGTGAAGTTAATGGTCCAGGTTGTTGTAGTCTTGAGGTCTTTCTGTAGTCTCTGAGGACTATTGTTGGTGACTGACGTTTCGATGGCCTCAGAGGCAGTCATCTTCAAGAGTCAAGATGACTCCGAAGATGACCGCCACTGAGGCCGTCGAAACGTCAGTCACCAACAATAGTCTTTCTCAAGACTAGAACAACCTGGACGATCAACTTCACACATCTATGCCATCATTCATGTATATATTTATAGTATCTGGTGAATAGTGTTGATCATTAACCATTTGTATTAAACAAATAACAGGTACCAAGAACGGAAGAGAAACAAATTAACGCATGAAGGTGTTAATATAGTTAGCCTGTGCTTAACAAATGGAGGTATATTATACTAAAATGAAAAACCCTGAATATTAATCCAACCTTCACAGCAATTGAATAATAAATATTGAGTTCTACTAATATTATCTGATTTCAAACTCAAGGAATCTTTCCAGAAACCAACTTCCCAACAGCTATACAAAAGGTAACATAGTTTTTGTATTATGACGACCTAGCATTAAGAATATATTAAATCGAGAGAGAAAAAAATCGGTTGCTGATAGAATAAAGCTTCTAGGGTATCTAGGGTTCCCCTGGGCCTATCTTGGCTCTCGGGAGCCCTGTTAACTTCCAATGAATTTTCTTTTTATTATACTGGCAGTTACTTTTGTATCCTTGGATTGGTTCTCTCCTAACAAGACTTGGCAACCGTTATATCTTTGCAAAAAGGTAACATTTCATTTTAGACATCTTAATTTTATATATTTTGAATACAAAATGTTTATCACCATTGTAATTTTAATAATTATTATAGTTTTTCTCACGTGTTCGGACCTGGTACGAAGCCAACAGATGAAGAACTAAGTGATCATTTTGTGGGTATAAGATACAAGGATGGAAATTTGTTGCATCCAAAGTAAGGGTTATACCAACAATAATTTACGATATTTATTTCAATCACTTCTCTGGTTGATAATTCCATATAGTAGAATTTTTAACACAAACTTTCATTATCATAGCATTTTAGGATACATAGAAGAGAGAAAGATATTCAGAGAAAGGTGGATTGGTAGCCTGCAACAAGCTGCTATTCCTAGTATGTTACTACACTTGATTATGTTTTTTATTGACTACTGCCTTGAAAAAGCACAAGATAATTGTAAGATGTGTGAAGTTGATTGTCCAGGTTGTTGTAGTCTTGACTTGAGAAACTACTGTATTGTTGGTGACTCACCGCTGAGGCTGTTGAAACGTCAGTCACCAACAATAGTCTTTCTCTAGACTACAACAACCTGGACGATCAACTTCACACATCTAATGATACTCCTAGGTTCAAACCATTTACATTAAGATAAAGAGCTAAATTTAAAAACCCTATCTCTTTTAGTTCATTTTATCTATGGTGCATCTGATCCTGTCAATCCACCAATGATTGTAGAAAGATACAAGTAAGTTTACTAATCTTTTGTAATTTAAATTCAGTGCAGACTTTAATTTTAAGGCAATAAATAAATACATTATGTATGTCAGGCCAAATACCATGGATTTCTTATAATATACACAAAGCAACTATTATATTTTATTTCTATAGGGAACTTATACCACAGCCAAGGGTAACCATTCTTGATAACAATATAGGACATTATCCACAGCTGGAAGATCCTGATAATTTCATGTTTGCTTATTCCAAGTTTCTTTATTCATTTTAAAATATTAGTAGTAATTTTACGGAATTAATCAACTTTTTTAAACTAACCTTTGGCTAAAGTTCTGCATCAATTGATTATTAATTTATATATTTTAATATCAATTTATATATTTTAATATTGTTTCAACAACTTCAACAAATGTAAGGAGTCTGACAGTTTACAAGTCGTCTATTTCTCAGTAATAATATTTAAGATCCAAAATCAGAGCAAGAGTTAGAGCTGTTCAACCAAGGGAAAAAATGAAAGCACAAATCTATGAAATAATATTCTTTTTGGAACTGTTACAGTATTAACAGGAGAAAATATTATTTATTTCAGACAAGGTGCATGGTATTTTCCATCAATTTACAGCTTTCCTTTTTATCCTGAGGGTAAATAATTCTTATTATAAAAAAAACTTATTCCAACAAAATACTGTACCATTTTTATCACCAACATTGAGGTATAAAAAAACATTCCTTTGTATACAATAATTTTAATATAATATATAATCTTGTTTGCAATATAATTATTAGACAAAAATAGCCCAAAATGTTCTTCAAACAACTGAAGATTAATTATAACAACTCTAGATATCTACTGCAGTTTCTCGTGAATTAGAACTGACTTAAAAGAAGCAAAATTTAGCTGCTCCAAGTTCTGGTTTTTATTGTGAAAGTCTTGAATGTTATTCTTGTCAACAAAGCAACGACGGTGCTGGTGAACATTTGTCATTTTCAGTTAAAATTTGTCCCTTAAGTTGGATCAACGAAGCAGCAGAATTTGGAGTATTGACTTTATATCCAAAAAGTGAAGTAGTAGTACCACTAAACAAAATAACATTACAAAGTAAGTACTGGTCATTATAATAATACTCAAGGGTGCTACCAGCTTCTACAAAATTATTAATGTTGTGCCCAAATAATCTAACTTTGAAAACATTATCTTTAATATTAAGTCTTATGAACAGACACAACAGATGTGTGACTTCACAAATGTTTAGCTTAAACGTGGCCTAGTCGAAGGTATGTCAAAGGTGCCACAGGCTGCCACCATATGACCCATGTCTTACCATGGAGCACAGCTAAGATCTAAGTGTTGATTTTACTGAAGGAGGAAAGCTGGAGACCCTGGAATAAAACCCTCGAAGCACGAGAGAGATCAACTAATAACTCAACTCACATGAGTTCAAGCTCGCAAATCAACACAAGGTTATTCCCAGATGGTCACCCATCCAAGTACTAAGCCCGTCCGACCGGGCTTGACTTAGCCGTGAGTGGCAGTGCCCTAATAGCATACGCCACCCGTGCTCCACCCACTCTTCAGCAATATATTATTTTGTTCTTAAAATTAATTTGTAAAAATTAATTTGTATTTACATACCAATTGATGAAATCATTTGCAGCTTGTCTACAAGGATGTTTATTTGATCCAAGTTCATCAATTGACTTAATGTTCAAACATGACAACAAATTCTTTCTTCTCTGACTTTGTAAATTTTTAAAATCTACAAGGAAAAAAATCTAAAACTTAACATAATGATAATAAAGACATAGTCTTAAGTGCTGACTTAAAATTACTTAAAATATCAAATGCTTCTAATTTCCTGTAAAACGTAGGCTAAATTTCCTATGGTAATGAATTCCACAGTTTTGGTGCAGCAACCGAGAATGTTCTGTCTCCATGAGTCACCGTTTTGGATTTTGGCTCAAGTAGCAGATTTCTGCATGCATCACATAGTACATATCTTTCATAGAAATATAAAATGTTTAGACTAATTAGCCAATTATAGGCAAGATTGCATTGCACTTGCCTGGTTTAGGATTGCATTCAGCATAAATACGGGCACACCTTTGTGCTACTGATGTTGGTTGCTCTTTTTCATGTCCTTCAATTATGGCAACCTTTTCCACAATCTCGGATGCTGAACAAGCTATAATTTGTTCTCCACGGACCTTTTTCAAAAACAGAGAAGAAACATTAAACTTTGTGAAAAGTAACAGCAAGTACATTACAAAATTATGTATTTTTTATTATTTTTTATTATTACAAAATTATGTATTCATAATTACAAAACAATGTATTTTTTTATTTCCAAACATACCACAAATGAGCTCTCAATGAAATCTTCAATAAGCATTTGGCTCTGTAGTTTAAGCTCTTTTACGTCACAAGTAATAGTCTTGTCAACAAGTGCTTGCACAATTTCCCTTTTTCTCGAATCCCAGCCATTGGCTCTGGTTATTGTCACACGAGCAACATCACAAGCTTTTCGCAGTTGAAAACGAGCACCTTTATTTTCCAAGCTTGCAACTCCTTTATAAATAAAGTCTTGAGCAAACTGACTCAGCATGGGATCTTTACCACCTGGGTTGAAAAACAGATCATAATTTTATTTAAGGTAATATTTGGCATTTACACTTGGTAAACCAAACAAAGGCCTACTCAACCAGGACCAGTTGGAAATGGAACCCGAGTGCCTCTGGATCTCTAGACCAGCACTCTAACCAATTGAGCTACAGAAGCCACATATTGCCACAACTTTTCCATAATTTTACTTGTCATTTTGTCAACTTTAATAGAAAAAACGACTTGATCCATTTGCTTTTTGTCTTTTTCCACGCCCCAAAAATTACCTTTGTTTTGTTTTTGGTTTGTTTTCAATTTTTATTGCATAAAACAAATACGGTAGATTTATTTTGCCATTGTCCGTTCAGTTAGAGATGCAGAGAAGACGTCACAACATGGTAAGAACATCAGTGACCCATTTGACTACGTCTTGTGGGTCACTTCTTTGTTTTTACCATGTTGTGATGTCATCTTTTACATCTATAACTGAACAGACACCAGTAAAGTGAAATCTATTTGTCAAATAATACAACTAATTTATTGTATGTTAATAAATCCTCAAAAATACAATCACTGTGTACATAGCAAAGTGAAAAGGTGGTGAACTGCTGATATTTTTAGTAACAAAACTCTGGTATTAAACTCGCTCAAAACGTCAGTATTTAAAAATCTCGGCAGTTCACTACCTTTTCACTTTAATTGCTATAGTGTATATCCAAAACATTGCTGTACATACCATTTAAAATATCTGGCCATAAGCTTTTCCTTTCATCTAACTCCTGACGAAGCTTGCATTTTCTTTCATGCCTCATCATAAGCTCTTGCCCAGATTTATTCTCAACATCATAAGGCCCTGGCTCGAGGTACAGTAATCCATGTTTACTGTAATGAATGATGTCTTGCTTAAAGTTTTCCTGGATAGATCTCATCATTATTTTGGCTTCAGCTTGTGATACATGCATGCACTTTGAACTGGCTGGTGCTAGTCTAAAGATACAGAAAAATAGTAACAGGCAATCAGATCATATCTCCCCTGTGCTTTGTAATCTTCACTGGTTGCCAGTGAGATCAAGGTTGTTTTTAAGATTACTGATAATTGCTTTCAAAGCTTTACATGGCCAGGCACCTATTTAAACTACTGATTTACTAACTAAATATAATTTAACCTACTCGTACTTTAAGATCATCTAACCAAAATCTGCTGCTTGAGCCAAAATCCAAAACAGTGACTCGTGGAGACAGATCATTCTCAGTTGTCGCACCAAAACAGTGAAATTCATTACCACAGGAAATTAATAGAAGCATTGATATTTTAAGAGTTTTTTGTTCATTTATCTTATAATGAAACTGTAATCAGTTTTATAAGTAACATTAAGAATATATTATTGTAAGAGCATTGAGACTATTGTATAATGCTCCTAATACATCTTTATTGTTATTATTATTATTAATTTATTATTATTATTATTTCAATAACTACCTGTGATCAACCCTGGCCTGACATCCCTTACACCGTGACGTTCTAATTTTAATTTCATTCTCCAGCGCCTTGTAACGAGTTTCTTGTCTGGTTTTACAAGCAACCAACCATATAGCTGCATCTTCAGGGGACTGTTGTAGGATGTGCGGATGAGTTGGAGGATTGCTAACATATGGCATGCATCGTGCATCAACACCAGAAACATCTTCATATGAACTACCTTGGCTGTAAAGTGCTGAAACAACTTGGCTTTCTCGCATCACCAATGCACACTGTTTGTCAGACTCTCGTTTATCTTTCACTTGTTTGCGTTCCTGCAACCTAGTCTGCAAGCCTTCTTTTCCACCATATTTGGCACGAGCAATGGTAGTAAGATCAGACACTAAGAACTCATAAGACTCACTATCAATGACTCGGAGATCTTTATCAGTTAAACTGAATTGCTCCTAAAAATAAATAAAAATAAATTAGGGATGAGCCGATAGAGAAAAATCCAATTTACCAAATAATACGATAAATTCTGATACAGGCTTATCAGCCGATATATCGGTGGTTACCGATATTGGTCAACAGGAATTCTTTTAATACAGTTTGAATTTGGGGCAAAACGTAAGTGTTACTAGTTGACCAGTAACAGTCTAACAGAAACGCCTTTACGATAGATTGAATTTAGTATAGTAATACATTTATTTTGAAAAGTATCAGTAAATTAGCTAATATTAAATATGTCATGTGTAACATGAACTTACAATAATTGAACATGAACAACAATAATTGTGGAACGTTGACAAACAAAAGGAAAGATCACAAGTATTTATCGATCATAAGTATTTATCGGCACCATCGATATGTCTTTGACATTGGCGGATAACAGACAAGCCTGAAAGTTGCCGATTATTGGCTTCTATTGATTAATTTCCGATTATCGACTCATCCCTAAAATAAATCATCTGAATACTGGGCAAATAAGAGGAATATTACAAGATTAACAACATGTTGTTCATGTTTAAACCCATGTGTGATATAAAAAAGTATTGCCTACCTTTGCGTGACATTTTCGACGATAAAACAATGGATGACAAGTCTCACATAAAGTTACAGAGTGTCTATTAACACGTTGAGAACTATTTCTATAACAGATAACACATCTCCATCTGGAATACAACCAGTTCCTTACAGCTGAAATTTTGTAATACTTTTGACTTATACAAAGTTCAACAGCATTATCATATTGATAGATGGAATTCACACTCGAAGGATTAGCAACACAAAGGATTGTTGGATGGTGCTTGATACATAAACGGTTACAAAGAGGTTTCCACATTTGATCACAATACGAAAGAAGAGTTTTACAAGTAGAACCAAAACATGCCAGTGATGGGGCATCCAGATATGAAAGAATGTTTGTTAGCATCTCCACTGGTAAACGACCAATAAAAGGACCCATATTATCATTGGCTGAAATGGCTTGACTTTGTTGTTTAATAAATGACCGGGTACAGTACCATTGACAACCATGACTTTTAGAAGTGGTTTTTCTTTTCTTACAAACTGAAGATGCCATTAAAAAATGGGCAATAACAAATTATCAGCAACACCTAGAAAAAAATAAATGTTTGCATGAAATTAATACATACCATTTATAGAATATAAAATAAAAAACTCTAGTAAAGCAGACATAGTTTGACACTACTCTGGCTTTAAAAAGGTTTTTGAACGTAACTTTTCGACACTCCAATCTAGTCTTCATCAGGGGTGATTGTTGTAAAGTTAGGATCCCTATTTATACCCTCATAGAACCGATGATGACATTATCTATTAACAAGATGCAAATAAGCTTCTGGTAATAAACCACCATAATCATCATCACATATCAATAGCACCCACGCCCCCATTGAATCGCTATGACAGTGGTTTATTACCAGAAGCTTATTTGTATCTTGTTAATAGATAACGTCATCATCGGTTCTACGAGGGTATAAATAGGGATCCTAATTTTACAATGATCACTCCTGACGAAGATACTAGATTGGAGTGTCGAAACGTTAGGCCATGGACGTAACTTTTAGAGTTACGTTCAAAAAACTTTTTAAAGCCAGAGTAGTGTCAAACTATTTCTGATTTATCACCTGGTTGCATTGGAACACTGTTAGAGAAGAATTCATAAAACATCATAATACACCAAGTGCATAGCAAAAGTGGTATTATAATATTTTACCAAGACTGTGATTTTTTATTCACTCTTAGAACAAGTGTGCAATAATTAAAAAATACAGTATATAGAGTACAATATATATTATTTAAACCATAATCAACTGAAATGATAACTGAAATGGAAAGTTGCAATGTTTTGTTGAACTAATGATATTTCTCAAATCTACCAAGAACTTTGGAAAATACCTATTGTTCAGACTAAACCACCATATATGAAGTGTCTTACTTTGAATAATTAGTCTCATTACTATATACCTTATTTTCTCAAAACTGACCATCTAGCAAAACCTCTTACATTATGATCCATACGAATTGCAAACTTCTCATATTCCCTTTTGTAACGCGTCTATATGTGACTGTGTTCTGGTGGATACGTGTAGTATTTAATATTCTATGACTATTCATATGCTAATTTCAACAGATTATTAAAGATTATTTATTTTACTGCGGGAACAATTAAAGAACAAACAATATATAAACAATGATCCAAACCTTAGTCTTTAAAATAATTTGAGATTTTCTATTTCCTTGCATCGTTTTCAAAAGTTTGTATTGACAACACATTTTTAACAAGATAATGTCTCTGCAATTATTACGTAAAAAGCTGACCGGCCGCTTTGATACGACAAACAAACCTTTTGCAAATAGGGTAAACTTTTGCAGGTAAATACCTAGCAATTGTTTCTTCAAATAGACACCCTGAGGTACCACAATTAAATTGAGAAAGTTTCCAAACAGCTAGCTAGCCAAACCTATCTTTTTTATTTCCTACTCTAACTTAAGAAATTCATTTCATTCGCTACATTCTAGGGCACTGGGGATATTTAAAAGTCAACACACTCATTCCAGCAGATTCTGTATTAAAAATTGATGTGTCTGTTTGAACTTGTGGCAAAGCGAGAACTTTTTGCAAATAAATCTTGAAGTATAACTTTATATTTATGCTATTAGCATCACTGCTTAGGCTATTTTGCATTCCTGTTGAAAGTAACAAGATCGCGTCGACATCTGTCGATTACGCAGCACTGCTAAACAAAGCAGACCTACCTTATAAAGTTATAGATTTGCTTCTAAAAGCGCAAAACTAAACTAAATTGCTATAATGCTTGCACCGAAAAACTGCACTAGATGTGACGAGTCAAAGCTAGCCAAGAAATAGGGTTGTTTGAAAGACAGAATGCGTTCACGACACAAGTTCAAACATTTAACAATATGTTTACGTTCTAAATCGCAACTATATATACATACACCTATATTAAAGCAATTCACCAACTACAACCCGATTGCGTTCAAATCCAATAAGACAACCCTATTTACCACACGCGACGACTTACTTGGCAAAACACAAGGAGATTTATCGGAGTATATCACCAAATGAAGGGAATTCGTTTCCGACTTAACCTTTCTAGGGCTCGACAACTACGTGTTACACTGCCTTGTAGCAGAATATTCATAAAGCATAATAGTAATTATTCCATGTGGAAAAATGAATTATGGATGGTAGAAAACCTTAGAGTCTGTAAACATTGAACGCAAATAACTATCTGCAAAGTCCGCATGTAAAAATGACGACAATTTTGGCTAAGTATCAAGACAGCGCATGCGATAGAAATAAGACCTGACCCGACGCTATTAAAAGTGCGAAATTGAAAGATAGATACACTTACCCAAATATCCAATAACACAAAGACGTTGATAATTATTTTCCAGGTAGAACAATCCTTGTAGAATAAAACTACTGAAGTAAAGCAACTGCGAATTCTCCGTCTGTAATCTTCTCTTTAATAGCGCAAGAGGTAATATATATGATTTCACAGCTTCAAGATTTTTCCCGGCAGAAATACCTTCTTGCCCTGCTTTGCTAATTAGAATTAACCAATCACAAGGCGAGATAACAATTATTGACCAATCAGAGAAAAGACCCGCCTTTGTTTAAAATTGGGGTTTACATTTCAACTCACGTGTCATCACATGTAAATAACAAAATACCAGGTGAATAAATTAGTTTTTGACACACTGTGTCATGCCACACACAAAGGAATGGATGGTTCAACGACTCAAGTGGTAATCATGAATATCGGCGTATATTCACCTATGAATAGGGGGTATTTTTAGCGATTCACTCAATCGTATGCTTCAGAAACTAATATTATACGAAGATTTCAACATTCAAATTTTGACATATGAATGATGATGCGTTCATAATGCGTTCATAACAATAAACTTAGTTTAGTTTATTTACTTTATTAGATTTATCACTCTTTTAGGTGCACGGAATACCCCAACAGGCTAGAAGATAGGGGTTCCGAGGGCCTACGATTTAGGTCGTTATCAGTCTTACCATTTGCTGATATTGTTGCAAAGGCAGCACTTTCTCCTCAATTATTTTTAAGACCCTGAGTGGAGGTCCGACCCAGGATTTGAACCTGTGTCTCCCAGCTCATAGACATATGTAGTAATACTAAACCAAAACTTGTAAACTTGTGTATTATATATTGTATTTGTCCTACACCAAGCAATTACTTCTAGAAGTTAACTTTCAATTTCCCGTATTATAAAAAAAATAGCGGAAGAACTTATCTTAAACGCGCACTCGATCCATCGTTTCAAAAACAAATATACAGTTGTAGACTATATAGTGTTAAAATATGGTAAACTGCCAAACACATCATATAGAAGTTGATATAGCTCTGAACTTTCTACAGGTTACACTGTAGACCTTTTGGATTATTAACAGCTCAGCTAATATATTCAGTTAATAACTTTGCATAATTTGATCGTTTTATGATAGTGAAGAATGAGAAAAGCAAACGCAGATTAGGAACGCGATTAAAATCATTAATCGTATCAGATTTTGATTATCATTATTTTGATATCATATTTTGATCTAGCCTAGCCTGCATCCAGAATGAATGCGCATTCACTTTCCCCAATCAACCTGTCACCGTCTGGTCATGGGTCATAGTGTCAAATTGCTAGCGCGCGTACTAGCACACCAACAAGAAATCGTTCAGGATATAAACACGCAAAGGCACGTTCCTTGTCAGAGATTTGTATTCAAGAAAAAGAGCAAATATTAACACAAAAGTTTCAGCTGAAATTGAGAAAAATATACTCAAACGAGGCCAATACTAAGATTTTTAGCTGATCAAAAACTGGGCAATTTCAACTGGGCAATTAGACAACTTCATGCGATTAAGTTTCAGTTGAAAATGAACTAAAATGTTTCGTATCAATTTTTCCTGTATACCCCGCGGTGTGAAATATGATATTTAGCCTGGCGACAACAATTATTTGCCCCAGAACCACCACACCGACTGAAATCAAATATGACTCACTAACTGCATTAGTCAGCTTTGTTAATCCAGTTTCCAAATACAAATGGGATTGGTGGTATAATGTTTTCCGCATACCATTTTGGATTATACATGCAAGTCCAAATTAACGTTTTCCTGTTATTTTCACTGTTTGTCACGATGTTATTTAAATATATCTTAGTATAAACATTATTCCCTGTGCCATAGTTTGCACAATGACAGCAAAGAAAAAAATTCCCAACACCATGGCATGTCGAAATCTTTCTGGCAACGACTCGCGAGCGGAGATGAGACCCTCGGCTAAGTTTTCGATTGACCACCGGCATAAACCCATCGGAGAAAAACCCACCGCTAAAATATTAATGTCGACTGCGCATCAAAATGATGCGTTCTGCGTCGGGATAAAACTTATTTCAATTCATAACATCAGTATGAGGAATTCAGTATAACGAATTTGCAAGTGTAAATAGAAATGCAAATGTCTATTGTGGTTTTAGCCTGATGTTATGAATTGAAATAAGTTTTATCCGGACGCAAAACACGTCATTTTGATGCGCGGTGGACATTACGAACTGGCTTATTATTACTGGCGCTCTACGCTATAGTTCCTCATGGGAAAAGTTTATTTACAAACATTTTCATCCATTTCTCAGTATTGTCCACTTTCAAAACAAGTATGACTCATAGCGCTTTGACAATTGAATGAAAATGATATTTGTCTGGTAATGTTTGACATGAAAAGGTCGCGAATAAAATATCGAGCTAGGTTTCAGTGAACATCATTGTTCTTTATGAGTTCATGGAGGCGCGCAAAGATGTTCAGGGAAATTTCGGTCATAGAGATACAAATAAAATATCTAAAAAGGTTGGTGTACTGCCGAAATAGCGTGTAAGTTGTCTAACTGTCGAGCGAAGGCCTCCTCGTCAGAGTGAACTTCGTCAGAGTGAAACGTAAAGTGAAAAAATGTCATAGAGATACATGAGAAACTATGCCATGCTGAATTTTGTTGCATGTTGTGGTGTTCTTTATATTTTTAGCATCTTGAGTCATGGCATTGGTTGGCGGTCAGTCAGCCATTTTCAAAGGAACAATCAACTCACAGTACTGGTTCAATGAACACGAACAGCGGACCAATATTGCCGACAATCACGACTACGTTTCTATTTTAATTCAAAAGAAAGTTACTTTTTTGAAATGTTTTTACGCTGAAGATGTTTCTGTAAATATCTTTTCACAAAATAGCAAAGTGAAAAGGTGGTGAACTGCCAAGATTATTGCAGCACTCTACTTTTTTTCACAAAATAGATTGGCCTGTGAAGATCGACAAAGATTACGAAAGGAAATGACAATGGTTTCACCCGATCGGAAGAACAATCTCAGCACGCGCAAGAAAGGTCTGAGATTGTCACTGTGCTTGAATTTTATCTCGAATTCTATAATCGAATGTTAATGAACAGTTCAAGCAAACCTTTTGCCTTAAAACGATCGGTTCAGGATATTTTCAGTTTGTGTATAATTTCCCAGGAAGAAATTTGGTATATTGGAATTTAATCTTGGCACGAGTCGCTCAACCAAGTCCAAAGTTATCTCAAACCTTTTGCAAAATTCCGATTGCGCCTTATCGAAAGGAATGAGCACAACAGAGCTGCATCTTGGTATATGCGAAAATTCCTACATCAACCTCAAATTATTATTCACTGACATAAAAATATCTGATACCTCAACATCATTACTATGCGGACTCTCAACCTGAACAATATAATATCGTATTCATAACAAAGTTACTTTTATAAACACCACAAATGTAAAACTGGTTGTAAAACATTGTGAACATGGAAGTTGAGAACTTGTAGACTTAACAAACAATAAACAAGTTTAGTTTAGTTTATTAGATTTATCACTCTTATATGAACGGAATACCCCAACAGGCTAGAAGCCCAATTGATAGGGGTTCCGAGGGCCTACGATTTTAAGGTCGTTATCCGAGAAGACCCGAAAGTCTTACCATTTGCTGATATTATTGCAAAGGCAGTACTTTCTCCTCAATTATTTTTAAGACCCTGAATGGTGGTCCGACCCAGGATTTGAACCTGTGTCTCCCAGCTTATGTGGTAACCACTAGACCACAACAGCTGGTCAAGTTTATCTGGTTAAGAGATCAACCAAATACATCCTTAACCTGCCATTTTCCTGTGCTATGAACTACAACACCAGGATGCAGTACTTGTCGCTCATCCCAATCTGTTACTGGCATGAGTATTTAGTCATGGTTTTATTTTTCAAAATAACACATGGATTAATTAATCTAAAATCATCCGTCTTTCCCGTTATCCGTACTTCCAGACCAACCAGATCTTCTGATGGAACACAGCTAAATTTATCATCCGTTAATGTAAAACAACTACCTATCAAAAATCCTTACTCATCAGAACCTGCCGAATTTGGAACCATCTTGCCGATAAACTGCACTTCACAAATAACCTTATAACCAAATAATCATTTAAATTGGTTATGTTTAATTATTATTTTTCATCTTTGAAAACTTGTTATAATTGTGAGATCCTCGCACGTTCAAATCTATTTTCCTCAAATGTAACTCTGTTCGTAGTCTCCCTGGTCCAATTTTTTGTTGTGTGTAATATTCATATTGTAGTGTGACATTTTTTTCTATAGTTAACATTCTATCTTTTGTATACGTCTAAGGGCCCACAGTAATTGGCTAACGCTGTTGTGGATCCCCTACCATTGTTAAACTTATTGTTTATTGTGTGTATTATTTGTGTGTTATGTAGGTTACATATGGCGAAGCTAATAAAATAAAATAAAAATCCATAGGTTGGAGTATAAAAGTTGGTTAAAGTTAGAGAGTGAAAGACGTTTAGTGTTTTTTCATCTATAGTTTAGCTTTAATCTCCAGTTATTTATTTCATATAGTAATACATCTAGTTAGTTATAAAATCTGAAGTCAATTATTCTAATAGTCTTCATGTGATTCATCGTATAGTAATCCATTTATACATGCTAAATTTACATAGTGCAATCTGAATACTTCTAAAAAGCTTTATATAAAAGATATAAACACTAGAGAAGATATATAAAATACACACATTGCCAAGCTAGCCTACATCATGGATAGTAGAAAGATTGGATAGGAAACTAAGATCACGTGTGACGTTTCCAGCGTGTTGATTGGTTAAGGCACCAGTTTATCGCATTTGGTCGCGTGAAAACCTAGTTGATAATCGTGATGTTACAAAATGGCTCCATAAATCGCAACTTTTAGCAATAATACAGCTAAAAATGATAGTCAAACTACCAAAAATATAACAATGCCACTTTACGATGGAATATTCGACTACCAT
Source organism: Chrysogorgia sp. JL179-B06 (assembly GCA_035772405.1). Classification (NCBI taxonomy): domain Eukaryota; kingdom Metazoa; phylum Cnidaria; class Anthozoa; order Scleralcyonacea; family Chrysogorgiidae; genus Chrysogorgia; species Chrysogorgia sp. JL179-B06. Next base: position 5,707,757 of record JAYKKM010000450.1, on the reverse strand, counting down.
TACTCATTTTAGGCGAAAAGTTCCAACTTTAGACGGTGAAAAACGCGTCGCAAATTTCACTACTAAAACAACGGTAGTTTTTGCGACGCCAGTTTCTTCACAACAAAACAAAAACAACTGAAACAAAGACGAACAACATTTCCCTCGAACACTTGGTCGTGACTTAGGCAGGTTTGTGAGACGATGGGATTTTTTGGAAACTCAGAAAAATCTGCAAACTCGTGACATCTTCGTGATATCACGAATTTAAACGAGTTTGCTGGCGTCAGCTATATAGTTTCCTATCCAGTCTTTATTTTCCATGGTTTAAACATTGTGAGCAATTCCACCGTACGGATGGAAATCAGATCAGGATTTCGGTAGATCTGACGTGAAAAACGTATTAATGCTATTATCAAATAGATTATGAATTAAGTTAGATTAGGAAATAAAATACGAGCTGATTTTGTCCCCCTAAAGTTCAAAAAGCGTCCCTCAACAAGGGTCTCTGTTGAAATGATGGTTAATGTAAGAAAATCCTTTAAACTGGACTTGATCAATTGAAGCTAGTAAGGCTTTATCAGTTGGAGTAAGTTTTGGTGCCTCCTGTGTAAAGTCGGAGTCGAAATAATCGCAATCTCTTGGTGATCGCTAAAAAAGAAAATTGGAAAAAATGAGGTGAGCAAGCTGACATGGGAACACAATGAGTGATGTATACATATATCAAAGTGAAAAGGTGGTAAACTACCAAGATTTTTAGTAACGAAATACTGACGTTTCGAGCGGAGCCCTTCATCAGAGTAAGACGAGATGAAATAAAATAAATAGGGCTTATATATATATATATGCCAAAAGGGTGTCAAGTAGAAAGCACGGGAGATAAACAAACTAATAATTAATGAGATGCGAAAAGTTAAATCATTTGCTATTTTTACAGTCGATTAGCAAACAGATTGAGAGGGAGGGAGAAATGACAGGTCCAATATTCAAGGGGATTATGCGATAGTAAAGCGGTAAGAAACAAAAATTTGAAAAGGAATAAAAGTGCATGAGCTTATAATAAAAAAGTTCCACGCAAACTAAAATAACAAAAAACTTGTAGGAAATTAAATAAAACGTTCGTTAAGATCAAGAGGATGTGTGGTGCCAAGTTTCTACGCAGCACTCTACTTTTTTACTACTCTCCGATGTACAAATGTGTTGCGTTGGAGCTTCGTCCGCGCTCGCAAGGAGAATGGGGCGGGCGAGAGGGAGGTGGTAAAGCAGTGTAGAAATACAAATCGTATACATGTTGGTGTACGCCGAAACAGTGTAGAAAAGGTGTAAGGAAGAAGTTCGACCACCTACACAATATTTCGGCAGTACACCAACCTTTTAGAGTATTTGACATGCGAACAGCTTTATTCTAGACGTAAACACTACGCTATATGAAGTGCAAACCCATGACACCCTTCCCTCGATGGTAACTATAAGGAATATCTAATTTAATATATAGTGTAGGTACTTACTATGTCTGGTTTAAAAGGAGCATCTATTCTTCTGGTTTCTAATAACTTCCAGTTCATATTTGAAAAAAATGCGTGTCGCCTGATGTTGCCATTACTGCCATCTTTGTAGCCAAGTCGGTCGGTTATGTTTCGTTCCAACAACTGAAAATATTCAGTGAAAATGATTTATCCAATTCATAAACATCTATTATATATCTTTCTGAGCTCTAAACTGCTCTCCACGACGACAAACCAAAGACTCCAAGACAATACGACCAAGGCTTGTATTAAAGTTGTGATAACAGCTTCGGACGTATCAAGTGAGATGCGATGTACCATCGTCTACCCTGCACACGTACTTGTCTTGTCCACACCAAGACAACCAAACAAGCAACTCACACATTTAAAATAATGTGTTACCGTTTCTTGTTTCAAGCAAGAGTTTTGAAAAGCTACCTGTAGATTGACTATTCTATCTCAGTTTCTTTGTGAAAGACAAACTGCTTCATTCTACCTCAGTTTCTTTGTGAAAGAGAAACTGCTAAAGACTTTTTTCTAACTGTTAATGATTTCGGTTTACTTATTAAGCGATACGCTGGTCCTTTTGATATTTTAAAGGAACAGACATTCGAAAACAAACCAAACAAGTACATGCGTCATACCTGTACTATTCTACCTCAGTTTCTTTGTGAAAGAGAAACTGCTAAAGACTTTTTTCTAACTGTTAATGATTTCGATTTACATATTAAGCGATACGCTGGTCCTTTTTTAAAGAAACAGACTTTCTAAAACAAACCAAACAAGTACACACGCGTCATACCTGTACCATAAAAGAAACGGCATTCTGGGAAACCCATTTAGGATAGTGTACTTTGTCACGACATATGGAGTCAAAGAGATCCTCTTCGTCTTCACCAGCAAATGGCGACTACAAATGAAGATAAAGAAATGTTTTTAAGAGCTATAGGACAGATACAATTTAACCACCGCATATTTCTTGCACTGTACATAAAACATTCAGTCCATAATTTATGAAAACTGACCTGACCAATGAGCATTTCATACAGCAGCACACCAAGAGACCACCAATCAACAGATGAATCATATTTTTGACCTTTAAGAATCTGCAGCAGAAAGTGATTTGTGACCTTCATGAGTTTTTAAGTAATGTATGAACACAACGTAGTAAACACATACGATACAAATTTGTGCACCGGGACATATCCCATCCCCTTCTCTGTTAATCTGTCTGCTCTTTAACCCTTACAGTACATAATGGCATGTTCAATTTACCAACCTCTGGTGCAATATAATCAGGCGTTCCACAAAATGTCGATGTTTTGTTGTCATCTAAAATTTTTTCTTTGCACATTCCAAAATCTGCAATTTTGATATGACCCTTGCAGTCCATGAGAATATTGTCCAACTTCAAATCTCTGAAACAAAAAAGTTTACACTAATGTGGAAACTGAAATACAGGCACGAGGTTGACATAAATGGTGGTTTTAAGATTCAACTAAGCATTCTGCAGTTGAAAAATAATTTCACAACGCAACCAGGTGATAAATCAGACATAGTTTGACGCTACTCTGGCTTTAAAAGTTTTTTGAACGTAACTTTAAAGGTTAATGTCCATGACCCAACGTTTTGACACTCCAGTCTGGTGTCTTCATCACGGGTGATCATTGTAAAGTTAGTATCCCTATTTATACCCTGGGCGTGGGCGCTATTGATATGCCAAGCCTCCAGACAACGTCTCTGATGATACCGTGGATTAGTGGTAATAATTGTATTGGCAGTAATTTCTACAGTGCTTTTCCTACAGCTAGAGCATGTACATATTTTAATTGTTCTATCATTTTTGTTGAAAACTTATACTAACCTGTATATTATGCCAAGGGAATGTAAGAATTCCAAACCACAAACAATTTCAGCAGTGTAGAAACTAGTCAAACAAAAGTGGGGAAAAATGTCATCATAAATTACTGATGAATCACTATAATAGCTCTCCGTCGAGAGTACCATGTTTGTCCGCTTTTACCCATAATTCTTGCGGCCATAACATAAGAAAATAGCTCATTTGCAATCATTTGTGAGTCAAATTTGGTTTGTCCGCATTTTGAGCTATTAATAGCAGCCAGACGCAACGCTATTATACCATTAGAAAAGTTTCAAGATGGTAATCATTTTAAATTAATATAAATTTGTTTTACCATGAACGATGTTCATCAAATTTTCCAGCTGCCTGAATATGAAACATTAAGTCACCTCCATTCACATATTCCATGACAAAAAATAAATGTTCCTAAAGAAAAAATATTGTTAAAAATACTTTTCAAACCATTTGGAAATATTCTCCAAACATTCAACCAATGTATTATAACTATTGTCAATAATATAGTAAAGTAAAATGATGGCGAACTGCCAAGATAATGAGCTGGGAAATTATAGATAGATGAAATAATTGAGGAGAAAGTGCTGCCTAAACTAATGTACTTGTGTACCTTGGATTGAAATGCACAAATGATAGATGTTAAGAAAGGATGTCTGCTAGCAATACTCAGAACTCGTCTTTCAATCATTGTACATTCAACATCATCATCCTGTAATACAACATCTTTCTTTAAAGCTTTGATGGCATAAACTTGCCCACTTGATTTCAATTCTGACAGCAGAACCTACAAAAAAGATAAAGAAAAAGGTATACAAATTCAAGAACTTAAAGTGGCACAGCCAAAATATATTAGAGTTGTTTCTTGGCTTCAAGTATCTTTCTGGTCCACATAGCATTTTGATTGCGAATAGTTTTCCTTTTCACATTCATAAAAATAGGTACGCAATTTCTTTAGTGTCATAATGTAACGTAACGTCTTACAACGTTGCGTACTGTCTTACAACGTAGCATAACGTCTTACAACGTAGCATAACGTCTTACAACGTAGCATAACGTCTTACAGCGTAGTGTAACGTCTTACAACTTAGTGTAACGTCTTACAACTTAGCGTAACGTCTTACAACTTAGCGTAACGTCTTACAACGTAGCGTAACATCTTACAACGTAGCGTAACATCTTACAACGTAGCGTAACATCTTACAACGTAGCGTAACGTCTTACAACGTAGCGTAACGTCTTACAACGTAGCGTAATGTCTTACAACGTAGCGTAACATCTTACAACGTAGCGTAACGTCTTACAGCGTAGTGTAACGTCTTACAACTTAGTGTAACGTCTTACAGCGTAGTGTAACGTCTTACAACGTAGCGTAACGTCTTACAACGTAGCGTAATGTCTTACAACTTAGCGTAACGTCTTACAACTTAGCGTAACGTCTTACAACTTAGCGTAACGTCTTACAACGTAGCGTAACGTCTTACAACGTTGCATAACGTCTTACAACGTAGCATAACGTCTTACAACGTTGCGTAGCGTCTTACAACGTAGCGTAACGTCTTACAACGTTGCGCAACGTCTTACAACGTAGTGTAACATTATTAAGTCCTATAATTGACGTTTACATCACTTGCGTCGCGTCCACAGTGAACTTGGTTACTTAAAATCAGCTTCGCAATTCTCAGAAAAGTCACTTCGCAGATTTTCGAAATTTTCAAAATCGTTTCGCAATTTACGATTTGCGATGCGCTACATAATTCGGACCTTAACTAGGGAAAAGTTGTTTTAACAACATGTCAGTTTATCTTTGGTGATCACTTCCTTTATTCTCATTACCTCTATACTTAGTTAAACATTGATATTATTAGGAGAAGTTAGATGCTGATCAGTGCCTCTGGGGTGTCAAAGGTTAACTTGTTCTATTTAAATGATATCAAGTAATAATTTATCAGATCAATTAGTTATACCTTGCCAAAACTTCCCTTTCCAAGTACTTTCAGAAAATGAAAGTCTTGTAATGTGTATTTCTTATTAGAGTTGCTGATGCTGCTTGTCCTGGGAGGGGGTCTTGGAGACTCAGCTTGCCACATCATATCATATTCATCGGCAATTTTCTCATATTGCTTCTCAAGATTCTGATCATCAAACTTTGACACAGATGCCATCAGAGACTCTGAGCTGGGAGATTGAGGCAGGGCAGCTTTACTAAGTCTGTGTTCTTTGTCAGCCTATAAAAAAATTCAAGAGTGTGAACCCCGATCTTTCCGACATGACCCAACCCCACCCTCATGTAACCAACACCAAAATAACAAAGACCATAACCCTAACCCCTGCCTAACAAGTTTTCTAACGATAACCCCACCTCCCAAGCTTTCCGACACGACCCAACTGATCCCCAACCCTCGTCTCCCACAGTAAATTATTGGATTGTAACCAACCCCAAAACAACAAAGACCCTAACCCACCACCTAACAGTTTTCTAATCCTAACCCCCCACCTCCCGAGCTTTCCGACATGACCCAACTGATCCACAAACCTCGTCTCCCACAGTAAATTATTGGATCGTCTGTATCAAGGATTAAATATTGTTGGACTGAAAAATAATTAACTCACAGCAGATTGACTCAGAGCTTCGGCCATTGCTTTTTGATTGATACCACAAAGGTTTGGCACATGCTTCTGGCATTTGTGATGGCTATTCATACCACAAGCTAACATAATAAAGGAGAAAATATAAATTAAATGACTTTTTCAAATAACTGGTTATTTTTCTCAATTAAAGACAATAATTTATTTGTACATACATAATTACTATAAAACACCAACCTTCGCATTTTAGGCCTTGCCGAAATAATCCATAAAGCATAGAGCCACAGTGGTCACAGAATGAGGGACTTAGATAGTTGTGAACTTTGAATCTGTGAGGAATATCAATCTTAAATCTTTCCTTCAGCTTCTGTTCATTAAAAAATATACAATGAAAGACTATCAATTTATGCAAGATGTTTTTTTATTTCAAATGCTGTGACAAGAAAAACTTTGATTTATAACTGATAAAAGTTATAAGTAACCCTTTTAAAATTGTATTTTATTTCTTATTTTAACATTTTGAGATCAATAAAACATACAATAAATTATAATATAGTACATACCATAGCACTAATGGGACATAGTAACATACTGTAGTACATATCATAGCACTAACAGTACATAGTAACATAGTACGGTACTAACCATTGTTTCATTAAGATCTGTTGCTCCAGGGCATGTGCTTAAGACTTGATTATGACATCTTTTGTGCACAACACAAGTACAAACTACAAATTAGACAACAAGGAATCAGTTTTTGTTTAGCAATGTACCATACTGTAGTTGTGACCAATGTGACCTTTGAAGATCCCAAGATAGATTGGAATACATTGTATACCTGTAATACAGCAATGGCTGCTAGAGAATCATATTTATTCTAAAAGTTTATATGAAAAAGCAGAAAGCATTGCAAATGATTCCCAAAGGACATTTGGAAAAAAGTGTGACATTTGTGGAAAACTATGCAGAGGAAATGTTGGTCTGAAATCACACCAAAGATTAAAACATTAAGTTAATGCACTATCAAGAATTCATATCTCATAGTTAATTTGACTCAATCTTTTAGAGGTTTTGATATGTAGTAAGAGTCGTTTACCTTGACACTGATAGCCTTGTTTGTTTAAGCCCCTGAAACAAAAAAGGAAAATATAAATAGGACTAATTAGGAAGATACATGGAGGATCGTCAAACTCAAATCCTCCAAAAATGTTTAATAACAAGAATATATTATATCACACTGCTAAATACATCATTTCATCAATATTAATTCAACACAGTCTCTGCACCTATGCACCTTGGTTAAAAGACAATCATAAATACAGTGTCTGGATATCCTACATCCCATCTAGTGCTGTGATGTGTACATATATTTATTTGATGTTCAGGCCCGCCATCAGCTACGTGTACACTGTGCTGACGAGCTCCAAGAGAGCAAAACAGCTGTCCACAGTTGCTGATGGTGGCCAGACACTGCATTTATGATTGTCATTTCATCATTTTAGCAACTAAAATGTGCAGGTGCAGAGACTGTGTAAAATTAGAGAATATATTGATGAAACTATATACCTGTATATACATGTACCTCTATATACCTAAATATATATATATATATATATATATATATATATTTGTTTAAAAACATGTTGTGCTGCGTAGGCAGTGTAGAAATACAAATCAAATATCTAAAAAGGTTGGTGTACTGCAGAAATAGCGTGTAAGTAGTCTAACGTTTCGAGTGAAGGCCCTTCGTCATAGAGTTTCACTCTCTCTGACGAAGGACCTTCGCTCGAAACATTACACTACTTACACGCTATTTCAGCAGTACACCAACCTTTTTAGATATTTGATTTATATTTCTGTTAGCTCTACAGTAAATATAATTATGATGCTTACCATATGAACTCCCTACATACAGAACAAAAGACAGGCTGTCCAAAGAATCTGGCCACAAATTTATGGCCACGAACTTCATGAACTTTTTGCTTTCTGATGGCTCCTCTTCTTCCAGTGAGTCCACTTTTGTTCATTGGTCCTTCAAAACCCTTGGTTGCATCTTCTACAAATTCAAAGTTTCTGTTCAGAATGTCCCTAATTCTTCCTCTCTAATTGACACACCTATTTCATCTTTTTGACAGCTTATTTTAATATTATTGTATTTGACAAAGGAGAACACTATCCTATTGACATAGTAATCAACATTTTTGGTGTATGTTTGAGTTGACAACTTTTTGGCCTGAGTATATTAAGGCCACTTGCGATCAATTAACTGGAATGTACACAATAAAATGCCTTTATTGCAAATATCAAAGAAAGATCTCCACATAGAAATTCTTTAGCTATTCTATTTTATTTGTTTTACATTCTTCAATACACTTGCTTCAAACTCACTTATATCATCTTTGATTACTTCTAGTTTTAAAGTAATTTATTTACAGTAAGGCACATTGACAAATAGGTTTTGTCACAGATAGCAAAACTACATACAAACAAAGGGCCACAATAATTTTTCGTCTAATTCTTTGCTATCAACTTAAAACCTTTCAACTAAATTTGCCGCATTTTTTCTATCCCAAATTTTCTTGCTATTGTCGATTCAAAAGCTACAGTGGTACCCCTCCCCTATCTTGGAACATATTTGTTGACTACAACATGATAAACTCACCCCCATAAGGAAATTCAAGAACTGATCTTTTTGAAGTATGAACAGTGTGTACTTCAGAGTATTAATTGATTATTATTGTTTTATGATAGGTAGTTGAAGGAATTAATGTTTTGTAAACCAATTTTTCACATCTGGATATTCTACAATAAATGACTGCTCACTGCATTACATTAGTTAGTTAGTTAGTCACTTTATTTGAGTGTCAAAAGCTTATAGCCGGCCACAAGTAGCCTACTAATTGGGGGCACTAGACAAAGGATTAATACAAATTGTTGAACTAGGTTAATCTTAAATATTAGGTTGTTACTTTATATATACGCAGATAGAAACAAATAACCTAATAAAATATTAAATTACGTAGTATATAGATAACAGCAAGTACAAGAGTTATCTGTTAGTGATGTAAGGTCTTTAGTTCTTATTCTTGCCTTAAATGCTGCTAGAGAAATTATTTGCCTATCTAGACTATCCAATTTTGACCAAAGCTTTGGCCCAAAAATACCTTAAAGAATGTTTTCCGAATTTCCTTTGTAGCTTGTACTGTAAAGTTAACTATATTAAACAATTATTGGATGAGGCTGAGCATGATATCAACAATTATCCACTGAGGTCTATGTTATCTGCCAAAGCTGACAGAGGTCTGGATAATTCTTGACATCATGTGTAAGCAGAATCCAATGATTGTTTTATTATACAATTATAAATGTAGAAGCCTTTAGGGAGTTTAGGAAGTAAGCCACGCAAAGACAATTATGTCACCTGCAGACAATTTTTGATATTTTGTAGGTGGCAAGACTGTAACATTGTCTGTAAGTTTTTTAGCCAATCACAATCGAAATTATATGAGTATTGTATAATAATATAATTAATTGCACTAACCTGCTGCCTCTGCAAAATGTCTGACTTGAACTAAGAGTCGTCCAGTGGGACTGAGATCCAACTAGATAAAAATAATTAAAATATTGGAACACCATGACGAACTATACTGTAAAATATTTACTAGTAAATCAATTTGGGATAATAATTTCGTCAGGTACAGCAACATGAATATTCACACTTTGAAAACGTTTTAAATGTATTGTTGTGATAAAATCTATTTAATAAAATGTGTATATATTTTTTTGTGAAAGTTTGGTCTATCGCATATTTTTGTCGGTCGGTGAAAACAAAACATTACAGTAAAGTCCCGATTCTTTAACTTTTAAACTAGATTAATGTTGTCATGCTGAATAACTTGCTAATTCTACTGCATAATTTATGTTTTTCATGAGCAACGAACAAACAAACGGCAGATTGGGAAACATGTCGTCGTTTGAAAGCCTTTTGTCGATATACAATATTGCAATGTTTTGATATATTATGAAATATCGCAATGTCTATTGATATTATTAACTCTTTCTTTGTCAAGAGATAAAGCAGGAATTCTCCATGGAATTCTGGGGAAATAAGGCATATGGTTTTCAGGTTTTTTGTTCAAACAAAGACCTATGTCAATAATAAACATCGCACTTACCCAAAGACTTGAAAAGCCATCCTTTTTACATTGATCAACTAAGAATTGCACACCAATAGTCGTATCCCCACGAAAAATACTTGGCTTTTCCATAACAACCACCGATATAACTCGTCCAGGATATAAATGTGTATCGAAACATTTATTCCATTCTGGGTATATTGTCCTTTTCTTTTGAACTAGCTGAACACCTTGGCCAGGGGTTTGTACCGCTTCTTTAATGTGAATAGCACAATATGGGTCGAAAATGCCATTAGCGTTTGATTGCCATTCTTTGGCTTGTTCAACTTCGATAAGTTTTATCCTGATAAATCCCATAGTGATGAGGTTTTAAACTTCACTAGCGGTTACCCGCTCTTTTGATGTCAAGAGACGACTTCACAGCGCATAAATTTACAGCATACTATCACACTTAATAATCAACAACCAACCACATTCGCCTTCCCGTTTTACTTCCTTCGAGCAGAAGGAAGGATCCACCCTGTCCACGAGGGACATATTCGAGGGCCACACGAACCACGAGTTAGCGTTGTTTTAATTTCGTGGGATTTATCACGAAAAACAGACACGCGCAATTTTAATAAATCGAACATTTTTTGCCACACCGGATATAAATTCCTGTTATAAGCCCCCGGTTATAAGACTCAGGAGTTATATGCGTAATTTAACAAGGCTAAAAGGATCTTACCATTTTCAAAAACTAGGCTAACCCATAGGCTAATACCAATCCTAACGGTATCCTTGACAAAAACAGAAAGGTCCTTTTTGAGTGTGTTGCATCAGCGATTTCAGATGTCCTTAGTTCTTCTACTTCCCCACAAACGACCGGACATTGTACTACTCTATTATTAAATATTACGCCAACATTATCTATTTCTCATTGCGAAAATGAAAGAGCGGACATATCCGCACCACGAGGTGCGGCAAATATAACACAACCTTATGTCTCCTATGACGTAATATTTCAATTTCCGGAACCGGCGGACGCCGGGTCGAACGTAATTCCACAGGCGTGTGCGCAGCGTGACCGCGACAAAGTTCGTCTACGTCCAACTGAGTCTAGTATGGTCTAGTGCACTTCATTTGTACACTCAAGAACGAAAATAGATATCGAAAACACCTGCGTCAGAAAGTGGTCCGGCAAAGTCGATGATGTAGCTAACAATTTTTGGATTTTTGCGCGCTGTTTTTTGAGTAGTTCCGCACGCTCACAGGACAGGGCGTCCTGCTCCGCGCGCGGACCTAATTTATTAATTCCTTTTTCACCCAACTTCGGGACCGCAGTAATTGGCGATTGCTGTTGCGGCCAACCTTAGCAAATAGCTTTATTAATCTTGGGCGAAACCAAATAAATAAATAAAATACTAAAAAAAATAAAATGGCAGGAAAAAAGGACGTGTGCGCGGTAAATTTTTTACTTGGCATAATTTATGGAAACCTTTTGTGACTTTTGACGTAAAAAATTCCCTTTTGACTTCATCTTACATTTCATATAAAAAGTACTATTCTCTTGCGGTACTAAAAAACATCGTCCAGAAGACGATTGCGTGCCGCTGACCGGGATAAATCGCGTGCTCACCTTCTGCCTCTAATATACACCCGACCGGTTGTATTGTTAAATGTTTCCGTATTAAAACTTTTATCCATGGAGATATTTAATTGAAAATCAATAATGGTTTGCTCTTTTTTTACCTCAAGTATTTGCCATGTTATGCGGTTAAAGAAAGAGTGGATAATATGAGACATATTTGACAACACAGACATCTCTGACAAGAAGCGAGACGAACTGACAGTCGAGGGAAAATGGCGTTTATGGACGATGCTCAATTTATTATTTCACAAATTAGACATTCGTGTGTGACAAGTGATGACACCGGTAAACTAATCTCATATTATTTTAACACAACTTTAAGCTGTGGATTTACAAATCACTCAATGGAAATTTCAGTGACACAAAAAAGGGATAATTGATCTCACAATTGACGAGACAATTGATTGAAATTTAACACAGTATTAATTGAACTTATTGTTTTTAAATTATTATAGAAAAACAAGTCTAAATAGTAAAATTATTAAATGATTCCAAAGGAATTAAACAATTCAATTTTTATTTAAAACTGCCAATGAAAGATCAAAGATGTAAAATAATATAAAAAAGCCCTTTCATAATTTTCTAGAATTATAGCTGTATATTTGACTATCCATCTCAATTCTCACATTATTATTTTAAAGGTATGAGTGAAATTGTCATTGTGAATGAAGAAACAGAAAATGAAAACTTATTGCAAAAGAAAAAATTTGGAAATTGGTAAATAAACAAGGGCCTGCGGGGGGCCCCAAGGGTCTCAACCAACACTTCCATGATTGTTCGATGCTAGTAGTTAAGGAAATCCTTAGCCCCACCCCACATAACCTTATGGTAAACATGATTTATCAGACATAGTTTGACGCTACTCTGGTTTTAAAAAGTTTTTTGAACGTAACTTTAAAAGTTACTGTCCATGACCCAACGTTTCGACACTCCAATCTAGTGTCTTCATCAGGGGTGATCATTGTAAAGTTAGGATCCCTATTTATACCTTCATAGAACCGATGATGACATTATCCTATTAACAAGCATCAAATAAGTGTCTGGTAATAAACCACCATCATCACAATTCAATGGGGCATGGGTGCTATTGATATACATGTACCAAGCCTCCAGACAACGTCTCTGGTGGTACCACAGATTAGTGGTAATAATTTTCCCACGCAATCTCATGGTAGGTTACGCACACGTGCTCCAACAAAGCAGAATTTGAAAAGAAAACAGCTTTTTGGTGTCCTTTTAAACATGTACAAAACTGACGTTTAGTTTGACCGATGTACAGTACTCCTGATCACAGTCATTGCATGTTTAAAAAAACTTTCTAAAACCAGAGTAGCATCAAACTATCTGATTTATCACCTGGTTGCATTGGGAAATTATTTAATGATTTATTAAATCTATAGGGAAAATGGACTAGATGCTTTTGATTATTCAAATTCATTTGATATTGAAGTGAGCCCTATGCAAGGTGGAATAGGAAATTCTGTTGACCCTCGTAAACCTGTTAATCCAAAGGATAGGTAAGAAAAACCCTTTATAAAGACTTCAACATATTGTAACACCCATACCGCAACACCCATACCGCAACACCCATACTGCAACACCCATACTGCAAGACCAGCTGTTGTGGTCTAGTGGTTACCACACACATCTATAAGCTGGGAGACACAGGTTCACATCCTGGGCCAGACCTCCACTCAGGGTCTTAAATAATTGAGGAGAAAGTGCTGCCTTTGCAATAATATCAGCAAATGGTAAGACTTTCAGGTCTTCTCGGATAATGACCTTAAATCGTAGGCCCCCGGAACCCCTATCAATTGGGCTTCTAGCCTGTTGGGGGGTATTCCGTTCACCTAAGAGTGATAAATATAATAAACTAAACTAATGTGTATTCTGATTCTCTTTCACTTTACCCAAAGCAAAAATTCTGAAATAAAATGCAAGACTATTTCATGGAAAGATCAAGATGGTGCAGTATCAGACTCAGAACTTTCTCAAGTATTTGCAAAAAAAGATATTGTTCATGATAAAAAGGATGGGAAAAAAGTTTCAAAACTCAGTGAACAGATTAAAGCTTCTATAAACCAGCCAAAGAATATATTTGCTTATTATGGCAAATTCGATGGCGAGGTATGGTAGAGATACAATTTATATGCTCTTTATGTTGATTTTGTATATAGAAAGCTAGATGATTCCCCCAGGCCACACCATTGGAGTTTACAATTAATTCATCTTCACCATATAGGGTTATGAAAGGACAAATAAAGTTCGTGGATTTAAAATTTTCTTACCAATGGTGGTAGGTTGTAAATTCATCATTAATATACCCGTAGGTCAATAATTAGAACTTGTGAATTAGTTTAAATTTAAAAAAGTCCTTTTAATTTCTTTAGTCTGTTCCTAAAGGAAAACAACATGCTTCAATGGATGTTTGTTTAATTGGTAATATAAGAAATTATATCATAGAAAGTTTAACTAAAAGATACAATTGGAACTGGTCAATATGAGCATGTCTCCAATTTGCATTAATACAAAATAAGAAATACAATACAGAATACAAGTAAATACATTTCAGCCTGATTACCACTGGATGAAAATTTCTCATGTAATCACTCAAGAATTTCAGCCCTTGCAATTTGCATTATGCAGGCGTAAACACTTCTTCGCAATTCCTGAGGCTTTAGTCACATATATATCTATGGTTTCAGCCCAGGCTCAAAATGTTCCCTGTAAACAGTAATATTAATAAAGTAAATGGTTTGAAACTAGGAGTATCATTAGATGTGTGAAGTTGCAGATCGTCCAGGTTATTGTAGTCTTGAGAAAGACTATTGTTAGTCACCAACAATAGTCTTTCTCAAGACTACAACAACCTGGACGATCAACTTCACACATCTTATCTAGTAATATTAATCTTAATATTTTCTCATATTAGTTGACAATGCTCATGTGCAAGATTTAATTGGTTTGATTATGTTCAAGTACACACAACAAGAAAGAAAACCTGAGTTGAAGGTGGCAAAAACAGTTGAGGAATTTAAGTTTATTTTATTACATGTATACTTTTTTGATCAAATAATTAAGAAACTATAATGCAACTACTATGTGTGAGCACCTAAAAATTAAAAAAACATTTTGTGATAATAATGTTGTACAGTTTCATTTCTTTGTCAGGGTGATGTCAAATCGTACTGCTTGCTTATTGCTGATGAATTGGATGGCGAGGTGGACTTTGACCTACCAGGTACATAAACATGAAATAATTTGTCTAGATTCCATTGGTTTGAATGTTAATGTTGCAATCATGGTCTCTTTTTTAGCTTTAGATAACAAAGAGATGATCAGTAAATTTGACTTCAAAGCATTAGCACTATCGTGTATACAAATGGTATGTTAATTACTTTAAATGTATTACAGCATGGCATTAAAATTACAAGCCATTTGTCATAATTTACAATATACTTTTACAGGATGAAGAGGAGGCAGCAAAAGAAACTAAACCAAAATCTAACTCTGCAGATATTATTGTAGAAGTGTAAGTATGTATGGCATTTAGAAGAACACTAAAAGGCTGTTTTCTTTTCAAAAAAGGAAAATTCTGCTTTGTCGGAGCACGCGTGTGTAACCTACCGAGATTGCCATATGGTGCCTTTTTTCGGATAAATTTTTATTTTTTTTATGGTTAGTACGCGTACTAACGTGCTAAGGGTTTCATGTATACTTAGAAGCATTTAAACAACCGCCAGCATACTAATGGCGCGGTATACTAAGCAATCCGTCGTAACGTACGTAGCAGTTTAAAACTAAAAAAAACTTAGTATTGGCGTACTAACGTATACTAAGCCCATTTGAAACGAATAACAAAATGAGTTTAGTACTGGTGTGCTAACGTACTAAGCAAATAAACATTGAAACGAAGATGGAAGGCTTAGTATTGGCGTACTAACGTACTAAGCCCATTTGAAACGAATAATAAAATGACTTTAGTACTGGTGTGCTAACGTACTAAGCCATTTGAAACGAATAATAAAATGACTTTAGTACTGGTGTGCTAACGTACTAAGCCATTTGAAACGAAGATGGAAGGCTTAGTATTGGCGTACTAACGTACTAAGCCATTTGAAACGAATAATAAAATGAGTTTAGTACTGGTGTGCTAACGTACTAAGCAAATATACATTGAAACTAAGATGGAAGGCTTAGTATTGGCGTACTAACGTACTAAGCCATTTGAAACGAATAATAAAATGAGTTTAGTACTGGTGTGCTAACGTACTAAGCAAATAAACATTGAAACGAAGATGGAAGGCTTAGTATTGGCGTACTAACGTACCAAGCCATTTGAAACGAATAATAAAATGACTTATGCTGGCGTGCAGCGTGCTTACTAAGCAAATAAAACTTAGCCTGCGTGCACTTTGAAACTAAGATGAATATTAACTACGATGAATGACTTATAGTACTGGCGTTCTATAAACGTACCAGCAAGGCTTATATAGATTGTCGATACACAATTTTTTTTCAATCAGTCTGTTAATTGTTGTTGCGACACCCTCTACATTGAACGTTTATAATCAGAATGTAATATGAGTATATACGACGGGTAATATAAGTGATGTGACGGGTAATATGAGTAAATGCCGACAAAATTTTGTCACCGCATTGTCTCGGATTTACTTGCCACTCATTCACTTTCGTTGAAATGAAGCGGCAGAAGCGAAAGCGATTAGGAGAATGTTTCCTTCCAGAAGCATTTGAAAAAGAAGCGTTGGCGAAGGAAAAAGTAAAAAATGAGGTAAACCAGGCATTTGATCAAGTAAACAGAATTGATCTTGCGTCCGTCGTGGATGCTGAAGTTGATTTATCGGAAACCCAAGTACTCACGCTTGTTTCTTCAAAGATAACATTCATTGGTCTTATGCGCTTAAAATTGGTTTCGACTCATGTTCCAGCCGCCTACACAATGATTCCGAAAGATTCTACCGTTCCATTTCGTTTTGTTTTTATTTCCGACATCATGAAAGAAGAAGGCTTCACTTTGTCACCTTCCGAATGCAAGTCATACGTTAATATTCTCGAGAATTACTGCCCAGAATTCATGAAATCGCCTCATGACTTGACATCGTCTCTTTGGAAGTTGACGGGAAAAGGCAGCCACAAATATAATAGATTTATATCACCACCGGTCAATCAGTGTTTATCCTGCGGCAAGGTTTTGTCGATGCATGACCGGCCTACTCAGGCGATCATTTATGGAATGTGCGGACCTTTACCAGCAAGTAAAGTTATCCTGGAGTGCCGTGTATGCCGTATTAAATATGGAATTTCACAATACTCGGACGACAGAGGAAGTCACTTCTATGACGAATCATTGTGTTCAGATTTGGTTGAAGTAAGCAATGTCACCTACATGGAAAAAGGTCTTTATAGATGGATACCAAGTCTTGGGTAGGTGCTACTAGTGCAGTAACTGAATCTTGAACCGATGTATAGTATTAATGCTATAATATTTCTGAAACATCACTGATTAACGTTTGCCTTTTGTAATCCTAGAAATCATTGTTGGGTATCGTTTAGTGGGTTTGCCGAAGTTTATAATGAAGTATACCAGAATGAAATTGAACGTTTTCGGGGGCACGTTCCTGACAAAGGTATAGCTTTTCGGAGGTGTATTAAATGTATATTTATTGTTTCCGTCAGAAAACCTACCCAAGTTTGTGTCGATTGTTTAGATCTTCTAGTGTAATTTGGTTTTGATTCTTAACATTCAGATTTTTTTATCACTATTATTCTTCTATTTTGGCATCATAGTATAATCTTGTTATTTTGTTTTTTACATAATTTTACAGTATTGTGTGATACAGAGACACCTGCCGAAGTTCTCTCTACCGACAAGAGTGCGAGAGGTACGTCATTCATTGACCTATGCATGAATATAGAACTCTTAGTTTTTGCAACAACGCAATCGACTTAGCCCGAATGCTCCGGTACACGTGTGATTTTTTTCTCGCGCCGGAAACGCAACGGGTGAAATTTCATTGCGTTGCAAGCCTGACGCAAGATAGCCTGCGCGCATACCAACAAGCATACGCAAAGGCCGTGAACTATACAGACATTTAACAACATCGAAGACGGGATTCTTGATTTTAACGATACTTCCCGGATTGAAGGTTCGAACTGTTTACAGCTAAAGTATCAAAACAAGATTTCGGTAGTGTGGAAATGGCGAGTTAAAGCGGTTGAAGAACTCTGTCAATACTTTTGTATCTTACGCGAAATATGTTTCTGCTTGAAAACGCTTCGTGAAAGAAAATGAGCCGGACTGCCACACGTCACTGGCATAGCTAAAGCGAATTCATTGGCTAACTTAAAATAAACATTGCATTTCCTCCCTTATGCGTGAGTAATACTTTTGGCAATCGTTGCGGAAAGTTAGGCTTGCTTGACCCAAATCTGTCATCACATCACCTTTCTAAGCTCCGTTTTAACTTTCGGCTACGGTTGCCGATATCAGGTCCATGATTGCGTTACAGCGCGCGATATGATTCATGTAAGATTTTTTATTTTGCGCCAGCAAACGCAATGAAATTTGACCTGTTGCGTTGCCGGCGCGAGAAAAAATCGCACGTGTATCCCGGCCTTAAATATATAAGGTAAAAGTGGATCTAATTACATTAACAGTCCCTTGCTGGCGTTAGAAAACCTGGCCACAAAATATGACTTTTAAATATCATAATCTACGTCTTAAACCTCAATAAAATTGATTTGAATGTCCATGGTATGTTCCTGTATCAATTTGCTACCTATAGACAAGCTTTGAAGATTTGTCAGGAATATTATTGCCCAGCAAATAATTTTAAAAAAAGCCGTAACGACAAGGACGAGGTTTGGAAAAAAACAACTTTAATAAACTAATGTTTCGTCACTATTTAAGTAACATCTTCAGAGTAATAATTATTTACACGGTTTCGATTAACTGATACAAAAATAGATTTGATGAGGTGAGAACAGGAAAGAAAAGGCAAGGTGGCAAGCCCGCCATTTTCCCTCCCGCATGAGAGACTGAGAGAGATGCCTGCGGAGGAGGTTAGGTGACAAAAAATTAAAATAGTGTTGGTGGAAAGGATCGAATATGTAATAAAGTTTTCTAGCTGGGAATTTCCCGAGGCTAAGATAGCAAAATCAGAATGGTTCTTTCATACTTCCGTTTACCGAAAATCGACTTTCACTGGTCTGCTTACCTATTTTGAAAGTTTTTTACCGGTTGCACCTTGACTACTTGTTTACACTCTTCTTTTCAGATATTTTAACTTGTGTTCTTCAGGTCCGCCAACAAATCACTAAGATCCTTCGGCTTATCCTCACACAAAGCTTCGTGTTGTTTTCCGACCTAGTCGTGTTTATCAAACTTTTTTACTTTAAAGACCGTATTCCTTTCGAATTAAGATCGCATGTTGTATATAAATTTACGTGTCAACGATGTAACTCGTTGTATATAGGCGAAACCTGCCGGCATTTACACACGCGGAGGATCACAAAGGTATTTCGGTCTATACAGCGAAACCACTGTCACTTTCCCAGCTTTCAGCCGTTTTAGCTCATGCTGTGAAAACTGAATGACCATCCCATATCTTGTTGATCTGATTTTTCTATCTTAGCCTCGGAAAATTCCCAGCTAGATGTTCTTATCAAGCAAACTTTATTTATATCACAAAGTAACCCTTCTCTTAACAACAATATTCGATCCTTTCCACCAACACTATTTTAATTTTTTGTCACCTTGCCTTTTCTTTCCTGTTCTCACCTCATCAAATCTATTTTTGTATCAGTTAAGTAAATATAAATCGAAACCGTGTAAATAATTATTACTCAATATAAATAATAATTAATGAAGATGTTACTTGAAAAGTGACGAAACGTTAGTTTATTAAAGTTATGTTTTTCCAAACCTTGTCGTTATGATTTTTGTTTTAATTATTTGCTGGGCAATCACTTTCCGTCTGGTGTGTCAATTGCTACAAAGCTTTGAAGAATTTGGTATGCTGAAGTACCTGACTTGAGAAGATAAGTCGGATATTTTATGAAGCATGCCAAATTCTTTAAACCTTGTCTATGGTAAAAGTATGTTTTTCTTTGGATAAAAAGTGTGTTTACATATGTTAAATCTAGTTTGGGTTCATTTTCAAATGTTTTCCAAATATTTTCCCAAATATAAATCACATGTAAGGAAAATTATATTAAGTGGGCGCATACGGAGCGCTTGTCAGCCAATTTCTGTAGGATACAGACTGGGAAAGAGTAATGCACTATAGATAAGGAAATAAATATAGAAAAAATTAAAATGTGCATTAAAACTTTCAAGGTAATCTGTTTGGAGAAATATCATATAAGACAGTAGCCCAAAGCTATTGGAAAAAGGAATTAGAAGAGGAAATGGATGAAATGGGGATAAGGAGCACATGGGTTTTCTCATCGGAGTCCAGCATCGATCAAGGATCAGAAAACCAGGCCATGGAGTACATTGAAAAACTAAGATGTGAAAGCCTATATTCCCATGTTTGCTCCACTGGATGTGAAAAGAAAGGTGAGTGAGTGTAATTCATAATTTTATGCTTAGATTCTAGAATGCAGTTGTGGAACTAAAAAGGAACCCACAACGGGCAACGTTTTTCATACATAATTCTGGCCCTACATTTCCCACAGTTACAGCATCGCCTTTCACCATGTCAAATGCTTTTGAAAACTATATACGTTAAAAAATCATCGTCTTATTGTAAATTATTGTAGGTTGTGGAAGTCTTTACGTTGCAGATGGGAACTGGAAGTTAAAGTACTCCCATTGTATGTGGAAAGCTCCGATTAAGATAGATGGATTTTCGAAACCTATCAACTATCCAAATATTTGCCCTTTGTCTCCAGAAAGAGGAAAAGCATTCTGTGAAAACCACTGTGCTAGGGCACAAAAAGCTGGAATTCCTTCTGGACTGCATGAATTTTTAATTCACTGTGGGATAGAGAAAGGTGAAACGTGCAGGGAAACAGGTAAGTTTGGGAAGTAAAGTACAATAGCGTAGTGTCTGCCGGGTTGCTATTAAAACAACCGAAACACAACATTTGTATCACATTATCTATGATTAAAAAACTCTTTTGTATCTTCTGCATGTATGATAGTTGTATAATATTTTGAGCTGTTCTCAACGTCGTTTAAGTTGACATTTCATGCTAATACGAATAACCCGAATAATACGCGATAAAAAATTATTTTTTTTCAAACTTTAGAGAGTGATCTGTCGACGGATAAAAAATTGGAGAAAGTATTTACAACATTGCCCCAAGATCAAGAATGTTCGACGGATGCCACAACATTTCAAGGTGGCTATAAAGTGTTTTTTTATTAAAACATTATTGGTTTACGTGTTCGACTCCTTTTTAAATTATTCTAGGGTGTACTTCCAAAACTATGATTTAATAAAGTTATTTTAATAACTAGGGACAACTCAATTTATAAAGGATAATGTCGAATTCGTTGAACAATGTTCAGAAATAGAAGAAACAACATGCAATAAAGACACCGGTGGTAGAAAAACATTGCAAAGCTGGTCCAGAGGAGTATTTTTTATAGTCAGTGGAGGTGGTCATATTGAGTACTGGCAACCTTTATACAGGTAAGTTTATGTTTGCATTACAATAAAACATCTAATAGAGACATTTTTTTATTGGATAAGTCGAAGTTTAATTTACAAATTAATTAGCGTTAAAGCCAATTAAAGTCCCATGAAAATAGCTAGAACTGACGATTGAACCCGATGGTATTTGAAACTGGCACTTTCATGTGGTGAAAGCAAGGGTGGTGAAGATAAAATTCATTTCTTGAAGCCAACGTGTAATTGTTCTAATCACGTGATCGATAATTTCACTAATGAGGATATGGAAAATATTCACTGCATGTTTATATGATAAATACGCTATTTATATATGCATATTTATATATGAATATTTATATATGAATATTTATATAAATACGCTATATAAAACGCTGTGCCAAGTTGCTAGGTTTATTAGAAATTCAACCAATAACTTTATACGTTTCTAACACTTGTTGAGAACATGACAAATTAGTTTGGTTGCTATTTACATAACCATGTGGTGATGCCTTTTTAGATCAGAGTCGCCAACACAAGCCTTCCTTGTCAGTATCCTTTGGCTTTATAGGAAATTTAAGCCTTATTTGGATGCTGGAGAGCCTACAGAGGATGTCATAAAGAGGATGAACAACACAATACTTGCGTATGACAACATGTGTCATCTTGATGGCATGAAAGTTGCAAAAGCGGATCTCCCTTTTCCTTATCCTCTGAGTAAAGTGTGGCTTAGCATTGTTAAGGTCATCGACAGGCTACACATTCGGAATCACAAAGACAAAAAATGCAAGACAGAATACAATCCAGAGGGTAAGATTCCACAAGAATACAATTCCATGGCAGCTGAGCAAACTTTTATATGGGCCAGCAGATTGAAAAGAATTGTATGTGCAATGCCACGACATCATCAATTCTTCTACCTTCATCGAGCTGTCAAAAGGCGTAATCGCTATACTGAGCGTTGCTACATGAACGGCAAAGCCCCTTTGCTGCCCAGGAAGACCACAGAATGGGTTGAAAAATAATATGGAATAGGACGAATAGCGAAAAGATATTAAAACTATTTATCTGCAGTCTAACAGATTTGCACACACTACTACTAAACGAAAAAAAGCTTGAAACAAACCTATATTTTCAATATCTTATTCTTATAACTTTTATCGTTACTTTTGACTTTTTGTAAATAAGTTTATAAAATAACATATGGTGTTGTGTTATGGCAATATAAATCAAGTTTGTCTATTTTGAAATAATTCTTTGAATGGTATAGGAAGACCTTTTACAACTTTTCCGTATCCCTCTTCGTTTATGAGATATTTTGATATGCAAATTGGATAGTGATGTCATAACCACGGTACGGCATTTTCGTGCATTGCCAGATCAGTTATACACTGTAAATACACAATCTTGCTCAACTTGTAACGTTTACTGCAATGTGCAGTTTGTATGTTCACAATTTCAAGTGATTTCGTTGAATAAACCTAGAGATACATTTGATTTTGCAATCTGTAACCATTACGTCAGGGACCAGCTTAATTTGCATTTAAAAATAATCGAAATATCTCAAACAAAGAAAGATACATACAGAGTTCTTTTAAATTAAACAAACTTCATTTATATTTCCATATCCCTTTAAAACGTAAGACATCAATTTCCCGAGTTAAAATACATTCAATTAAAAAGTCTAATATTAAACAACAGCTGGATTGAAAAAAAAAATATATATATAGATCAATAACATAAAGCAAAAAATCATTTTTAAGGCAAATTTCGATCACAGGTCATAAAGTTTAACAGATATCCATTTCTCCCATATGAGAAATTGATTTTTTTAATAATATATATTTTTTTATCAAATAAGAAAAGGTTTACTGCCTTTTGGGGACCGGTCATTAAATATGGACAGGGGGGGTGCTGGAGGAGAAATTAATTATTTTTGGAAAAGTTTCCAGGCCCCCTTTAAAACGTTTAACAATTTCAAGACCGCACCCACCCCTTACAAAATTATATAAACCTAGGGCTTATAATCCGCAGTTTACGGTATACAGTGATATTATAAAAACGTATACTGTATACAAAAGTTCAGATGACCAGTAAGTTTCAGTTTAAGAATCATGATTTTATGTTTATAGTTGGTATATTGTTCATTATGAAAATCAGTTATTTTAAATATTTTGAAATGTTTGTATTAAAGAAGTGTTCATTCTTCTGCATCCAGTTGAAAAAAATGAAGACCCCTTTTCCAGAAAAATTTATTAGGAACCCCCTTCACAATACATAAAATTCTCGAGACCCCCCATTTTCTCCTCCATGGCCCCCTCTCCATATTTAATGACCGGTCCCTTGAAACTAAAGTATTTTAGGCACAAAGCTGACACACATAACCGCCACTGTATTTACTCATGGTAACATTGGCACATTTAAAGTGTTGCCATTGTAAACAAGATGTACACTGGACCATGTGCGATTTTTTCTTGTAAGTGCAGAGGTTACAATGATCTTTGTCGTCGCGCTTTCTCTTCCTTTTTAATTTTTCCGATTGCTTTCCTGTCGCCGACTTTTTGCCTGACGATTTATCAGATTCCATGTTGGTCGAGTTATCCGATTCCTTGACAGCCTGGTCTACAGACTTGTCGCCTGCCAGTTTTTCTGATTTCTCAGCCGATTCGTTCGCATACTCAGCTGTTAATTTATCGTTGTTTTCGCATGGACCTGGTGATTTATTTAATTCTTCGACTGACGATATTCCTTCTGTCGTTTCGCTATTTTTCTCTGTCAATAGATACAAAGTAGAAAAGTTACAGATTTATGAACTGAATGCTAGTAGTTTCGAAACGAGATAAACTAACTTCCGAGTTAGGAATCGAGTTTTAACTAACAAACAAATCGTTGTTTTAAACTAAAAGAAACACACAGACGTTCTAACCATACATCTAACTATAATCCTAATTCTAAGCATAATCCTAACCATAATCCAAACCATAAACCTAGGGTCAAATAAGGTTTCTCAAATAAGGTTTAAAATCTAATTAGGGATTTGTACAAAACGTGAAGAGACCTGGAAGGTAACTCGATATATAATTAGAGAAGCTACTGTATATATACCTGTTATAAGAGCTCTAACTGTATTCACAAGTGATGGTGGGCGCCGTGGGGTATTCTTAATTTCTGCCTCGGATGGTGTCGTGTCTTCTTGCAACTGTATGCGTTGCTGTTTGACGACCTGCAACTCACGTGTGAGAGTGGAGTTTTTCAGTTTCTCAGAGAGCAGCTTTGACTGCAGTTCACAAATAACAGCCCTGCTCTCTTCTGTTTGGTTAAAAATTATAGCCTCTAATCGTTTACATTCCTTTGTCAACGTATTTAACTTCTGTTGGAGCAGGGGACATGTAGTGCACTTATCCTTCTGGGCTTCGTCGTCATCACTGGTACTGTTTCCACTATTAGCAGTTGTCTCACTGTGTTCAAACCCTACAAAACATTACATAATTGATCTTAATTTTGTTGCTTGAGCCAGCATCACTATTTTATCTTCAAGCATTGCTTTCACAAAAACAAGAGGTCCAAGGAGGCTATAGTCCCAAAAATAGTTTGCATGGAAGAGAAAGAAGAGGCTTAATCCACTCGATGTTTCTTGAAAAAAGGGTTAAAAATGACATGAAAGGATTAATGGACAAACGTATTAACAAGGTAATGTTTCTATTTTGGTTTGAAAATGACCCTGAAATAGAGTCGAAAAATTACCTTGTTTACGGTACTTTTGTATCTTGAATATCAAGTTCCAGAATGACATTTTTCGGTTTATGCTTTATTCTCTATAAATTTCATTTCCTAACACGCATCCTGAAGCAACGAAAACTTACATATTTATCAATTACAGTTTATACTTACAAGAATCAATTATTTCCAGGGTGCCATCTTCAACAGCATCCCTGGGTATTTTAACGGTGGCAACCCGTGGGCCATTCGCTGGGCCAAAATTCGAACGGAAGTCATAGTTGGCACCATTTACACCAGCACAAATATTTCTTAAATCGTCCAGTGAGTACGGTGTTTTGGCTCTGTCCAACATGCTTGTAACTGCTTTTCTGCACAAGTGGATTGCTGCTCCTTGTTGGTCTGTCGATCGTTGTTTAACGTTGGGCTTTATTAGGTCAGAGAGCTAAATACATTTGTAATGTAATAGAAATATAGATTAGGAATATAAATTTAAAATGAAAAAATGATCGCCAAAGAAATCTAGAATATGAGGTATATATACTCAAGTAAAAAGTTGATCCGTTGTTTTTGCATAATATTCCCCATTCGTGTACTTTTCCAAAAAATACTTTGCAACAAATTTAGACAACCAATTTAGTATGGTACAGTATATCTTGCAGCGGCTAAACATGTTTAGTTGTAGTCGCATTGCCAGAGAAGTTACACTGTGCAATCAGTGCAACGTTTATTGCAACTTGTCTTGCAACGGCTAAATATGTTTCAATGCAGTCGCATGTTACATTGTGCAATGTTTCTTGCAATTTGTCTGCCAATTGTGAGCAAGAAAGACTGGAATGCATGGTTTACAGGATGCGTTTCTATTGGCTGATCCAACAACTTTGTTGCGAGACAAGTGTACTTCGGCGCTTGCTGCAACAAAAATGCTGCGAGCCTGGATGGTTGCAGGGCATGTTGCACAAAAAGTGTAGCACTAGGATTTAGGAAGTGTTTCAAATATAGTAAAATTAAAGGTTAAAAATTAAAGAACTCAGAGGAACGAACTACCACATGACGTATATAGCTTAGCCCTTCATCAAATACTCTGATGTCAGTGATGAAGGGCTCAGCTTGAAATGTCTGTAGTTCCAATAAGTTCTCGGCAAATAACAACGTTTTCCTTTTACTGTGTTACACTTAGGCTGAGCAACTTTTCATGCAACTTGTATCGCAGCGAAATGGTGCTCTTGATTTTATCCCGAAATTGATTTAACAAATTTTTTTATACAATTGTTTTTTGGAGAGCAGGTCTTTATTTTTAATTTAATACCTCACATTTTCCATTTGCAACTGCGGCCACCACATCTGATAGAAATGCATGTAGGGTAGCCTTCACTTTACGTGACTTTCCATACTGTGTAATCACGTAAGGAATTAAACTGCTCTGCAGATAACCATCAAGTTCAGTTTTATTGACTATATCGTCATCTGCTACAAGATCGATAACCTAAAAGGCACAAAGATTTTACATGTCATCAGTGATGTTTCTCACATTTTCGAAGTGGGGGAACATTACAAAAGAAAATGGGTGTGGCCACTAATCGTGAAAATTAAATGGGCATGGCCACGTGTAAAAAATGGCTAAATGATTTAATTTATATATTATTATGTTCCACTGTTTATGGGCTCTTACTTCGTGTGCTGGACACAGAAATTTAGCACTGTATAGAACTACCCTGTTCTTTAAAAAATCCCGTTTATTTTTGTCCTGGAATTGTCCAATTCCTGAATTAAACCTATCCTAGTTAAAATAAACGGGATTTTTTAAAGAACGAGGCAGTTCTACACAGTGCTAACTAACATTTTACTCGTGTAAATTTCTGTGTCCGGTACACGAAGCAAGAGCCCTGTTTATGATGAACAAATTAATTTACACATTAATCTACAATAAAAATATCAGAATAGATATATAGGAAAACAAAAATTAACCACAAATAACGAAAATCAAAAGGAACAAAAAATAAAATAAAAAAGATTCAGAAGTGATGATCTAAACAGAGATCAACTGTCATGCCATAGTCTCATCTTGGACTAAATAATAAAGTCCAGGTCGAAAAGATTATCTTTCGGTGGTTAATAATAGTTTTTTATCGGTGTTGAATATTATCCTACATTGTCCATAGGTGGATCTAGGGGTGGGGTGCGCACCCCCCAGAGAAAATTAGCATCCCCCCAGAGAAAATTAGCACCCCCCCAGAGAAAATTAGCACCCCCCAGAAAAAGTCAGATCAACCAGTGTATATTAAAATTTTCATGATTTATGGCATTTTTGAAATAATTTAAGGTGGTGGTGGATGGGTGCACCCCCCTGAAAAATCTGCACCCCCTCTATCAGATTATCCTGGATCCACCCCTGACATTGTCTACATGTAATTTTAATCAAGGAAAGGGTGTTCTGCTCTGTTTAGCTTTGCAGGAGGAACGGTACTAATGCTACCACACCGAAATTAGTGGGGGAATGGCGTTCCCCCTGAAAAACATCACTGCGTGTCATGTTTTAGGAAATTAAGTTTTTATGAAGTTTAGAAAACATATATTAGGATAGGATCCATTCTGGTGATTCAAGTGAAGGAATATATATAGAGCAAGCTTAGTAAGGAATTAAGCTAGAGAAAAAATCAGACAAGTATTCCCTCGGACAAGAAAGATGAGCTTGTTCAAAGAGCTTGGCCAGTAAACGGCAATTCAGGGAGAGGGGAACCTGAATGTCTTTATAAAGTTTTAATTTTTCAGTGTTAAAATCAAACAAATGAGTAAACTTAGTAGAGTTACCAATATAACTTAGACAAATACCTCAAATGCAAAGTATCTGTAACAGCTGTAGATGCTGGGCAAACGGCTAGGGAAACCTTTCAGACCATCGGTGAAGAATAGGATATGTTCTTCAAGGTTAAATTCTGTTAATCCCTCACTCATTCTTACAACAGATGGTAGACAGTCATATGAGGCAAGTTTGAAAACTTGTTTTCTCTGCTCAAAAAAATCTATATGCTCCACACCACTTTCATTTATTATTTTTTCAAACAAAATTGGAGTTGTCCTCTCAAAAGATCTAAAATATAAATGAAATAAGGAAATGAATAAAAGAAAAAACAAAACATTGTAATCATACTCTAAAACTTATATACCAGTAGAATATGAATGGCAGTGATGTAAAGGTTGATAGGGTGAGAGCTAACACTGTTGCTCAATTTCAATGACATGAATCACCTCAGAGATTTAGAGCTCACCTAATTGCTAAATAGAAATTGAGAATTCCAGTAGAATTCCGATAAGAAATTCTATCCTACACAGAGTCGGGCTGGCCTCTCATTTGGGGCGGTGCCATTGAGCGAGTACGGGGACACAGTGAAAAAATTACTAACACAAACAAATAATATTAAATCCAAATACCAGCTCTTGTGGTCTAGTGGTTACCACACATGTCTATGAGCTGGGAGACACAGGTTTAAATCCTGGGTCGGACCAGCACTCAGGGTCTTAAAAATAATTGAGGAGAAAGTGCTGCGTAATTGAGGAGAAAGTGCTACCAGCAAGTGGTAAGACTTTCTGGGTCTTCTCGGATAATGACCTTAAATCCTAGGCCCTCGGAACCCCTATCAATTGGGCGTCTAGCCTGTTGGGGTATTCCGTTCACCTAAAAGAGTAATATTAAATCTAATAAACTAAACTATTATTAATATCAATTAATTAATTGTACAAAACTATTAGCTGTATCATACTGATTAAAACGTAAAGCCAATTATAAATCCAAAATCGGGTTTTTAAATAGGAATTGTACGAATAAACATGTATTACTATTGCATATACATGTATTACTGTATATACATGTATTACTACTGTATATACTATTGTATATACATGTATTACTATTGTTTAAGGGAAACGGGTGCATGAGGTACAGAATCCCAACGGGGTACAGAATCCCAACGGGGTGCATGTGCCATTGGCACAATGGATTTCATATAGGAAATAAGGCCAATTTTTAATAGAAATTCCTTATAGGAATTCCATGAGAATTTTCTTGTAAGGGTTTTTTACTCATTTTACCTATGTCCAGATATACATATACCTTAGATCATCATCGAGTGTAAAATTTACTGTGATCAGAAAGGTAGTCAATGGGATTTCATTTCCAGACCCTTTCGTTTGTTTGCCTCCACCTTGAAAAGTCGATACCAACACCTTCTTTACTGTATTCGCGTGGGCTGGATCATCCCAATAAACTGGCAATGTGCTCCTAATCAGTTCTGAAGAGACAGACTCTCCAGAAGACTGAGAAAGAAGCACACCACCAAGTAGTCTTTGTATAAGCCTGAGGCAGGTTGACTTGCCACTTGCTGTGTCCCCAACTGCCATTGGTGCAGGACATGAACCTATGTCACAGGAAATTAAATGAAAATATGATTTTGAAATATTTAAGCAAGTTTAAGGAAATGCCCATATTTGCAGTACTGATCGTCATTTGATTTTGTCTATTAATTTATTATATAGATGGGAGTGTTTTACTAAGAAATATGTGTTTTACTAAGTGACATATTTTCCATATCCTCACTAATGAAGATATCGATCACGTGATTAAACATTTTCCCACCTTTAGGATTGAATCTATATAATAAAAAGAAAATTACAAGGTGGCAAAAAACAATATTTTACTCGTTCGCTACGCATTGAGCAACGTACAATATTTATTTCACCACTCGAAGATAAAATTCATATCTTCACACATCCCAATATATATATATATATATATACACATTAACATACACATATATATACATGTATATATATATATACATGTATATATATATATACATATATATATATATACATATATATACTGCATACACACACATATACATATACAAATACATACACATATACATATACATATACATACGGTATACATATACATATACATATACATATGAAACTTTACATTAACTTACCAACTACATCCAATATACGTTGGTAATGAAATGCTGAGATCCCACCGCTCAAAAACATCAGGAACTGAAAGAAATTATTTCCAAAGAAATTCTTGCATGCTTTGATGAATGTCCTCCAATTGAATGGCATAAGAGGTACATTTAGCTTCAATGGTGTAGAGCGCAAGTATTCCTTGAGCAAAACGTCACTTGATGGTATAGATATGCCAGTCAGAAACGGTGGCATGAATAAATACTCTTGGTCGTCCTCATCAATCAATTTCCCCATTTCATTAATCTGTAGAAAAACATAAATTAAATGTTAGTTATTAAATGAAGACAATACCCATTATTTTTACAAACCACAAACGACATTCTTACTTGTTTTAAACATTTTTTATGATTATATCAAAACTAAAATGGTCATTTTTTCATAACAGTCGCGGTCACACCCTACGCGATTTTTTTTCTTGCGTCGGCAACGTAACTCGGGTCAAATTTCATTGCGCTGCCGCCGCGAGAGATGAAATTGCACGTGTAGCCGCATATTCTGCGCGGGAACGGAACGCAACTGTAGATATACACATTGACATTCGGCAATCGTTCCCGAAACGCAACGATTGCCCAAAATATTAAATTGCACGGGCATTGTTTTGACAGAAAACGCAACGTTTATTTTTGGCTAGCCAATGAAATTCGCTTTACAATGACCGGTGTGTGCAGTGAAGCGCGCGATTTCTCTACAGTTCAACAAAAACTCCACTGAAAAATATCGGTAGATATCATAGATATAGGTTAGTCGAATTCTCCTAAAGTGTATAGGTTTAGGTGCGACGTTGTCAATAATAGTGAAAGGAATGGAAGATTTCGCAACACAATCTGCATAGTTATCGAGAGAACAATTCAGAGTTTGCTAGATGTAATTAATAGGCAGGGTAGTGCCACTGAAGGAGCGAACGAAAATGAATGTCTTTGCTAAAAAATGTTGCGGTACTGCTATAAAATCATTGCTAGTGTAGGCTACACTAGCAATGATTTGTAGCCACTATACGTGTTGCGTTGTCGGCGCGAGAAAATAATACACGTGTCTCCCGGCCTTAAGACTAATGGATGGCCATATAGAAAGCGTATATGGATATATTACAACCCTTTGTGTGCCCGGCTGAAGGCCGCGTCTTAACTATAGCCGGAGATATTTTTGCTATTCGAAACCAAAGTTAAATGATCCTTGAAAACATCTTTCGAAAACAAATTTCGCGACATCAACACATCCAAAATTTTAATTCGATTCCATTTCTAGTCAAAATGAAAACCGCGCCCAGTGTGTGGGCGCGGTTTTCATTTTGAATAGAAATGGCTTCGAATGAAAATTTTGGATGTGTTGATGTTGCGAAATTTGTTTTCGAAAGATGTTTTCAAGGATGAAAGATGTTTTCAAACCTGCACGGATTCTGACAGTACGTAAACACCACTGTCCGGCTGTCTTCCAACGACTAAGGCGGCCTTTTTCTTTTTGTCGTTTCCTTCAGGCCTCGCGTTAAATTCCTCCAGCTCCTTCATCAAATATTTTCTCAACTGAGAATCGGAAACCGATTCCCACAGGATCCCACCTTTGCATGAAAATGATCGATTGATCGCATTTACGAAGCTCTTCGACGACGCCATTTCCTCGCATGTCACGTAACATTTCCTTGAATAGAAGCAAAATGATGTGATTATACATTCAAATTGACTGTTAGTCTGATAGTGTATAGTACCAGTTAGTATTCAATTGAAGTTGCAATACTTACTTCGAAACATTGTCCATCCTTTGGACGTCCACCACATATCCATTAAACCTCCCAAAAATCGAAGGAAATTCAACGAAACAATAAATAGAAAAATAAAAATTCGAAACGGATTTGTAAAACTTCTCTCCCAACTTGACATGAAGAGAACGCCTTCCTTTATCTTCACGAACAGACAGAGATTTTAAGGGAGAATTATTTGACATGGTCTAGCTTGACTCCAGCGACGAGTAAATAACGAGTGAATTGTAGTCTGAACCCTCAATACCTCTTAGCTCCTTGGAGTTCAACCTGGGAGAGTTCAACCTGGACATATAGACACACTGTTTCCGTTGCTTAAGCGAGGCGAGAAATCTTCCAGATAAACGACCAATAAAATCATTGCAATTTATTTAAAGTTATCAAAGAAATCCTTGCAATTTTTCATTTTCCGTTGCTTTAGCAAAGTGAGAAATCTTCGATCGAGCAACCAATAAAATCATTCATAATTAGAGCCTGCTTTTTCGCGTCTGTCAATAGATCGCCAGCGTTAATAAGAACAAAGTGTCCGCAGGCAAGCCGCGATATATAATCGGTGTTTCCTGGCGCTGGGGAGTATAGTCTTGTTACTTGACGTGTATTATTTTTGATATTTTTTGTCCTATAGTGTCATGAAATTCTGATAGTTTTTTTATAGACCAATCAGGTATTTGTATACCTTAGCTAAACATCTAAGGGGTCCGGGGGATCATGGTCCCCGAAATGTTTTGATTTTATGCGCTATTTCCTGCATTTTGAGAGAAGCAGTAACCATCAGATTCAATAACTCCCAAAGTAAAAAAAACAGTAGTTTAAAAATAAATTTGGTAAATAAAGGCGGAGAATGGTATTTAAAGTCGTGCAAAGAAGTATAGCGGCCAAAGCAGCTACTGTCGGCTACGCGCCTGAGACACACCGTTTCCGTTGCTTAAAGAATGAGTATCAACCGTTATGCATTGCGCGCTTGGAGGCCATTTTAGGGCAACCCGAAAATGGCGACTTTCTTTAACAAAGTGGGAATGCGAAGTCATCCGTAAATATTCAAGTCATCGTCTATATGAATTATTAAATTTTTAGTTTTTTCTGCAAATTGAAAGTTGAATATGTAATTATTGCCATATTAGCAACATCGTTTGACTGTACGCCGTTAAAATTTCCCCTGAACATGTGTGTATTACCTGGCGCGTCGCCTCCAAAGCGCGGTAGGCCTAAAACGATGAAGGAATTAAACAAATTAAGCTAAGAGATCACGTATATGACATGTGGATTACCAAAAGAAATCGACTTGGGTTTTCCACCATGACCCACAGTGAATTTGCTGAATATTTATTAAATAATCACGATTCACGAAGAACGACATCATCAAAGCCAAAATCAAGTTGTACGGCAGTTATAAGGATGGAAAGGTTATATAATCCAGGTGCACTCAATGGGTGCTTGAAATGATAAGTGATAACGTGTCTATCATTTATATCCGCAAATTAGCAAATACAACTATAAAATATACGGTAGAATGTAAACCATTGAATGTTTACTTGAAATAAACGTGTATTTACCGTAATCTGTTGCCTTGCTTCGCGCCTTCGCCAACAGCGATTTGATGCCGTTCAAAAGCATTTCTTCCAGCAATTGCATCTCCGCTGGTTGCCTGTTCTTCTTGGATCCTGTTTTTACACGCTGCTTTTTTAGATCCGCATGAACATCTCGACTGGGATTCGACTGAGCCGACAACTGTTTCTTCTTGAGGTGCCGCGCTGACAACTGTTTCTTCTTGCGTGCCGGTGGTTGTTGGCAAACTGGTGATCCGTAAACGTTTAGATTATCTTCTGGGCCATAGCGCAACACAGTTAAATCTGGGTCCGAATCAGACAGTGAAAATTTTAAAGCTAAATACTATAATTATGTTTGAAGTTTGGTGAAATGAAACCAAAGTGAAATATGCGTAGAATTTCCGTATGTTAAACATAAACACAAGCGCGCAATGCATAACGGTTGATACTCATTCTTTAAGCGAGGCGAGAAATCTTCCAGATAAACAACCAATAAAATCATTGCAAGTTATTTAAAGTTACCAAAGAAATCCTTGCAATTTATCATTTTCCGTTGCTTTAGCAAAGTGAGAAATCTTCGATCGAGCAACCAATAAAATCTTTCAACATTAGAGCCTGCTTTTTCGCGTCTGTCAATAGATCGCCAGCGTTAATAAGAACAAAGTGTCCGCAGGCAAGCCGCGAAATATAATCGGTGTTTCCTGGCGCTTTATAGTCTTGTTACTTGACGTGCATTATTTTTGTCCTAGTGTCGTGAAATTCTGATATTTTTTATAGACCAATCACGCATTTGTAATATTTGCGTTTAAATATTGCGTCTTCAGCTCTCAAGCACTATATCGCCAAACACAATGGCCATTAAGTCTTTAATCTTATAGTTTTAAATTGCTTAGTACGTTATTACGCCAGTACTAAGTCATTCATCTTATAGTTTTAAATTGCTTAGTACGTTATTACACGCCAGTACTAAGTCATTCATCTTATAGTTTTAAATTGCTTAGTACGTTATTACGCCAGTACTAAGTCATTCATCTTATAGTTTTAAATTACTTAGTACGTTATTACGCCAGTACTATAAGTCATTCATCTTATAGTTTTAAATTGCTTAGTACGTTATTACGCCAGTACTAAGTCATTCATCTTATAGTTTTAAATTGCTTAGTACGTTATTACGCCAGTACTAAGTCATTCACCTTATAGTTTTAAATTACTTAGTACGTTATTACGCCAGTACTAAGTCATTCACCTTATAGTTTTACATTACTTAGTACGTTATTACGCCAGTACTAAGTCATTCATCTTATAGTTTTAAATTACTTAGTACGTTATTACGCCAGTACTAAGTCATTCACCTTATAGTTTTAAATTACTTAGTACGTTATTACGCCAGTACTAAGTCATTCACCTTATAGTTTTAAATTACTTAGTACGTTATTACGCCAGTACTAAGTCATTCACCTTATAGTTTTAAATTACTTAGTACGTTATTACGCCAGTACTAAGTCATTCATCTTATAGTTTTAAATTGCTTAGTACGTTATTACGCCAGTACTAAGTCATTCACCTTATAGTTTTAAATTACTTAGTACGTTATTACGCCAGTACTAAGTCATTCATCTTATAGTTTTAAATTACTTAGTACGTTATTACGCCAGTACTAAGTCATTCACCTTATAGTTTTAAATTACTTAGTACGTTATTACGCCAGTACTAAGTCATTCATCTTATAGTTTTAAATTGCTTAGTACGTTATTACGCCAGTACTAAGTCATTCATCTTATAGTTTTAAATTGCTTAGTACGTTATTACGCCAGTACTAAGTCATTCATCCGTGTTTGACTTGACAAATTGCGGTTTGGTCTTACACATTTTTGAACGTTATCTCCAATATTTTGCGTATTGCAATTTGAAAAACAGACTTGGAATTACAGAGACGAAATAAATAAACACATAGTTTGAGGTGCTTATAGTACGTTAGTACGCCAGTACTAAGTCATTCATCTTTATAATTATAATCCATCTTATAGTTTCACAGCGCTATTAAGAACTGGCTCAACATTTGTTAGTACGTACTTCATCGCGTACTAGCGAAAAAATTCAAAAAGGCTCTCCGATTTTATGCATGGTATAGAGATTGCATGGGAAAATTCCAAAATTATTACCACTAATCTGCGGTACCATCAGAGACGTTGTCTGGAGGCTTGGCATATATCAATAGCACCCACGCCCCATTGAATGGTGATGACGGTGGTTTATTACCAGAAGCTTATTTGCATCTTGTTAATAGATAACGTCATCATCGGTTTTATGAGGGTATAATAGGGATCCAACTTTACAATGATCACCCCTGATGAAGACACTAAATTGGAGTGTTGAAACATTGGGTCATGGACAGTACCTTTTAAAGTTATGTTCAAAAAACTTTTTAAAGTCGGAGTAGTAGTATCAGACTATGTCTGATTGTTTAGTTTTCAGCTTATACAGTACATGTAGGTGTACAATGTTAGTTGCAATACAATTTCTCATTATATAAAATCACTTTAGGTGTGAAGAAAAACGCGGCTCTTCAAAATTCGCAGTGAACAAGTGGGATCTAGATATGGGGGTTGTGATGGAAAAAATGTTGAAGAAACGAGGGTTAAAAAGAACAGGTGTGGTTATTAAAAAAGGGCTTTGCAAATGAATTTAAATTAATTAATTTAAATTGTTTAATTAATTTATTTAAATTAATTTAAATTAATTATAATAATTTTACTCTTCATTATGTTATTTTCAGGTCATGAGTATGTTTTGGTGAAAAAAGGTGACCCTGGTACTGCCATAAGTTTGGATGACACCCTTGACAGCATGCAAACGCTGCAATTCCAACTTGTAAAACGTACAAGTATCCGTAAGGACATATTTTTTATTTGTCTTTCCCTTAAATATTCTATCATTTTTCACTGAATAAGTATTTAAAAAAACAAGTCCTTATAATCTCATTTTTAGCTAATAACAAAAAGGATGCTGATAAAGATAAGAATGGGAAGGAAATACAAGATCAAGAGTTTTTCACAAGTTCACAATATAAGGTAACACACAAAACAAGTACAAGGATACACATTTCATGGATATACAATTATAATATTTTAAATGACAATTTTTAACAATAAAAATTAGAGTTAATGGATGATACCAAGCAAGCTTCTATACAACATACATCCATTTGTCAATATTATAAGGTTTTACTCTCTGTGTTCAGAGCCGCAATTGATCTACAACAAAGTCCATCTCAATACAGACAGTGAAGCCCCTTGGCATCCTGCATCTAAGGAGTGTTTGCCCTGACAATACCTACTCAGGGCCCAGCTCCAACGATTGCATATATATCAGAATGGAGCAGTTGTCCCACACTTCCATAACCCCACAAGACTGCTGTCAATTCTGTTTTCCTGGTGCAATTATTAAACCTGGTATTATGACATTAACCTCTGTGACTTTTTGTTTTTTAGTCATTTAAAGTGACTATGCTTCATCGTTTCCGTGCAACAAGTGAAGTACAGTTAGGTACTGTATGCCATTATTACATTTATTTATTTTAACAATATTACAACCCTTCAAGCCTCATGGGTGATCAGTATCCAACTTCTCCTAATAATATCAATGGTCAACCTAGTATAGAGGTAATGAGAATAAACAAAATGATCACCAGAGGTGAACTCAGAAACAACTTCTCCCAACTAGTACGTAACACTAACTAATAACCACTCGCACTAATTATATCAAAAACAAATGATGACGTAATGAACCAGAGGTAAACCCTGACAAACACGCTTTACTTGACTCTGAAGATGACTGCCGCTGAGGCCGTCGAAACGTCAGTCGCCAACAACAGTCTTTCTCAAGACTACAACAACCTGGACGATCAACTTCACACATATAATGAAAATTTGTATGTTGAAACATCAACCCAACACGTTTCTTTTGCACAATGCTGTTTAGGAATTGATAAAAAAAATATTGAAATTCACCAAGCTACACAACCCAGCCAAAGGACATCATTTTTGAATCGTTCTCCAAAAGCTGTAAGTTTTACACAAGGACAGTTTGTTCAACAAATAATACTGTGTTTAGATAATTGTGTAATAATGTTTATTTTAATTGCTAGGTCACGATTGAAATGGATTATGTTGTAGATTCAGAAGTAATTAAGAAGAGTGGAAACCGTTCAATTTTCAGAATAATTTATTGTACTGCGGCAAATCATCATGATTTCAAGAGTTATGACTTTGAATGCTCAACTCTGTTTGCAGGTTTACACAATAGCATCCCTCATTATTTTCTGTGTTTCCTATTGGAGTAAATAATTATTATGGACTTACAAAAATGTTTTCTTGTTTTAAGGTGAAATTGTTAGAAAGATTGAACTTATTTTGAATGCTTCTCCAAAGAGTGATAGCCAGTTGGAATACCAAAAATTCAAGGATAAACGAACAAAAAAGTCATGACAGTGACAACAACATATATCATACGAACAGCTAATATGATTTTCCTGTCAATAAAAACATGTAACATTTGCATAAACTATTATACTCCTCCTGAGAAAAATATGTTTGAAATTTTTTCAAATGTTGTAAAAATTATTGTATATAGTATTATTTTAATTAGGAAACATTCATCTAAAGATATTAATGAGTTAAGACTTGCTTTTTGGTACTTACTCTTAAACATATTAAAAAAATCTCAGTGGATGTTAAACAATATCTTTGCAGGTCACTCAATCAAACTATAAGTTTATTACAATACTGCAGAACAATTTAATAAAATTTAAATATCAACAGTATATCAGTGTACAGTTTCTGATATTCCAATACAGGTATACTATAAATTTAAATACTTTATAGCAATGTTATCTCCTGGAAATATTTTCATCAAAAAAATTAAAAAGTCTTGCAATATATACCTGCTCTCTATTCTCTTTTTATTCGCCTTTGTAAACAGGTTTTCTCTTTTCTTTGAAAGCTTTTAACCCTTCTAATCTGTCTTTTGTGGGAATCACCTTAAAATGTTATTAAAGATAATTATAATGAATGTTTCCAACAGATGTGAAACACCCTTAAATTTTGAACCTTGAACAACATCAACAAATAACACATATGCTTACCTGAGCATAACATGCTTCTTCAAACTTTAAACCAGATATCAAATCAACCTGAAAAAGATGTTTGTCTAAAGCTTATTTCCAAACCACAGTTGGGTAGAACACACATTGCTCTCCAAGCAAACCCTTGGTAGCTCAATAACCCATTATGACCACGTCTGGTTCTCACAAACAGTAACCTATCTTGACGATTGATCTTAAAAATCCTGTTATCATCTATAATCATGTATATCATACCTCTATTCCTCTGTTGATGGCATTTTTGGCCATTTTAAGAGCTATAGGACCTTGAGGTAATATTTCCAAAGCTAATTCCAAAGCTTTTTTATATGCCATGGTACCTTCTTCATTCTGATCAACAACATAGTCAACCAAACCAATTTTTTCTGCTTCCAATCCATCAAGGACACGGGCTGTAAATATTAATTCTTTAGCTTTCGATAGTCCAACAAGCCTTGGTAATCTTTGGGTTCCACCTAGATGATTACAATTTTAACAAAACAAATTGGCAATGAGCCAATGATGTGGTACAATAAATAGTTGCAATTTTGTCAGAACACAAACTGGTAGAACTCTAAATAATGAGCCACAATTAAAGAGAAATACCTCCACCAGGAATAATTGCTAAACGTGTCTCCACAAGACCAATTTTTGAAGTATGTCCAGCAACCCTAAAATCACATGCCAAAGCCAACTCAAGGCCTCCACCCAAAGCAAGACCATCTAAAGCAGCAATTGTTGGTATAGGTAAATCACTCAGCTCAGTTAATAGATGCCTAGCTCCAGAAACAAACCGACCCACATCTTCCATTTTCATCTGGGCTCTTTCTTTGAGATCAGCTCCAGCACAAAATACACCTACATCATAAAGTCATCACTATCAGTGGCATTGCCAGATCTGGAGAAGTAGGGGGACAAAATGATGACATCATCGCAGACATTGCTACAACTTGGTGAAATGGCTTGGAAACCAGGTAGAATAGCTTGGTTTCCAGCAGAAGTGCTCCACCTAATTTAATGGTTGTTTGTAAGTCAATGTATTATGTGGACCTAGCACCATTAACCCTTACAGCCCCCAAGCATTTCTCACCAGATTTAGGTGAATTTCAAAACTGGTCTTAAAGAAAAGTGGGAGGGGAGCTTGTCCCCCTATCCCCCCTTGACAACACCCCTGATCACTATCAATACATTAATAACCTTCAAGGAATAAAAAAAAATAATAAACTTACTGTGCAGGTTTTTAACACAACAGCATACTCCAGCACATTATTTTTTATTATTATTTTTTACAATTTTGTCAACAATATATTGTACCTGGAACATCACTTTTCAGAATAAAGACACGGAGATCATTTCCAAATTTGACTGCGTCTAATGCATTTGTAAACTATAGGATAATAAAAGAAAATATTGATACTGTATACTGTGGTCCTATATGATAATTTATAACTTTATTAATATTTAATCATTTTATTACATTATATTGGGTACCTGAGTGAGGAGATTCCTGCTAATACCATTTTTTGTACTAGGTCTATTCATTGTAAATACAGCAATTCCTGTGGAACAAAATATATCAAAGATACGTGTACGCAACAACCCCTCGTTCGCTCGATGACGTCACGACACATCGATAATTAATATAAATTATTAAACACACCTTCCAGTTCATCCTTTAAGACCTCAAATTTAAATTCATCTTGTTCGGCATTCGATACAAAATTATGTCTTCCTTTAAAAATAAGACTTTTCCTACAATGGCAAAACAAAGCACCACCAAGGAATTTCACTTCACGTGCTGCCGTCATGAGAGCGAGGCCAGCCATATTTTCACAAATACCTATCAAGAAAGTCACTTATTAGCTCTCTGAAAAACAATTCGAAATACCTGATAAAAAAGATAATTTGTTACTTGAAAAAAAAAAGCATGTTCAGCTCGTTTACCTTTTGAACTCGAGTATGTAAAACGTCATGTAATCTCAATATAATGAAGGTTTGTGATACACAGCAGCCCAAGCTCTAAAGCTCCGATTCGTCAAATTATGAAAACGTCATGTAATATCAATAATATTAAATAAGGTTGGCTGGCTTCTGATACAGCTGCCCAAGCTGGAATTTATTCGATTCGTCAAAAGTTTGACTATATTGCTTAAATTTAGTTAAAGTTCACTTTGCTCTAATACACTTTCTGTGAGATTTGCCACGAGTTTCATTATTGTCTATGTTATAAAACAAAGGCTTTCACTGTACTTGTGTAGAACTAACAAAGGCTTTAATAATTTTGACATATCTGTCACTGAATATAATTATTTATTAATTACAAGTGTATACTATCCTATCGTCGTTGGCTTGTTTGAAACATAATTCATTTGTTTTGAACTATTTTGATGAGTGTGTATAACCCTGATTATTTTAAACTATAATTTTGTTCAATATTCTTTCTGTAAATGTTTAAACTTTTTACGCAAAACCGCCCTCTACGAATCTATGCTTAACTTTTAATCCAAGCTAAAAATCTTGTTTACATATAGATTTTAATTAACGAGTTGCTAATAAATTAGAGTTATGTTAATTTTTGGTCAAAAG
The DNA here is from genome assembly GCA_035772405.1 of Chrysogorgia sp. JL179-B06. Taxonomy (NCBI): domain Eukaryota; kingdom Metazoa; phylum Cnidaria; class Anthozoa; order Scleralcyonacea; family Chrysogorgiidae; genus Chrysogorgia; species Chrysogorgia sp. JL179-B06. The sequence goes on along the minus strand of JAYKKM010000450.1, from coordinate 5,666,642 downwards.
TTTTCACAGTTCGAGAAAGTTCCGATGTGAGGTACCACGCAACTAAAGTTACAACAAAAAGAACTTGGCCTAACATGTCAGCTCATCAGTTTTAATTATTTTAGCGTTGCTGCTTCGTAATTTAGCTGTTTGTCAGCTTAATTATTTGTGGAGCTTGAGGGCTATACAAATTATGTTTGTTCATGTTTCATTCAGGGCTCAAGAAATATTAAAATAATCGCCGCAGCGTCATCTTCCAGTGCTGAAAAGTGAGACCAAAGGTTCAAAACCAGTTTTTGTCGCACCCAAGTGGAGAGAAAAACAAGAAAAAAGGAAAGGTGACATCAGAGAGACAAGGAATTATTTTAGATGAACGAAAAGGATTTACTCCGACCACAGGTTTTAGCTACTCCGTACCAGCTGCAAGATATTTGCCCAATGAAGAAAATAAAGGCCCCGGAGGACACACTTCGACGTATTCGAAAAAAGATTGCTTTAAATGAAAAGAAAGAACTCGCTGAAAATGAAACTATAGATTCCTCTCGTAATACTTTAATGACGAATCAATTGTTAGTACATTTGAAACAGGTCACTCAAGATCCGGGCTCGCTATCGGAAGACCCTTGCAAGAGTACTTGGAAACAATTTTACAACAAAGAGAACAATTTAGACGCTTCTGAAAGAGAGTGGTTGACTTCCAGCGATATTTTTAATAAGATGGCTCTTGTATTTAAATGATAATATACAAGACGGCTTTAAATTAATCCATAGATGAATTATAACATATATATTGAGGGAATAGAATCTTCCTACGATGGATTATCTAGGTATTAATATTATGTATATTGTGTCATGTCTACAGATGAATTATACATGTTGCAGTACGACAGTTGCAACAAATCACCGCAACAAAATATTTTCAACATTTTAACTGGTGTCAAACTTAGATACTTGGCGATCGTTACCCTTACATAGTTGGGATGTTGGTTTTATTTGTGGACATGTGGGGATGTTATCATCCAGTGTACAAATTGTTACAAAGAATAGACTAGGCATGTTTAAAACTCATCTTACTTCTAATATCGATACTAAGTATTCTGTCGTAATCATATACCGCAAACTTAATACAAGTCACAATAAATCACAAATAATCCTCCTGCCACCATGGTAATCCTCATTCGCATAACTCGAGTTACCCAGCTACGAAATCAGAACGACCTTTACGGAATGCACCGCAGGGTAATCATCATCCATCGTGCGGCGAAGGTTCGAAGACATAAATCTCAGTCAAATCCTATGGAATAGGGATTGTCATTGCCTTCCTCATCAACAACTGTGTAGGCCATTCTTGAAATAACCTTTCAGTATTAGCCCTATTTCGCAGTGAGTTATTGTTCTCCTAATGATCTGCCTCCTGCCTCATTGAAACAACCGTTCCCTGACATGTCTGTTCTCTCTTCCCCTATGAAACATCTGCATGTATCATTCGTGGACTTTAACTCCTCCGCATCCTTGCCAGCTCCAAGAGTGTCATCTGAGAGTCATCTGAGAGTCATCTGCCTCCTGCCTCTTTGAAGTAACCGTTGCCTGACATTAATGCTGTTCGCTCTTCCCCTATGAGACATCTGCATGTATCATTCGTGGACTTTAGCTCCTCCGCATCCTTGCCAGCTCCAAGAGTGTCATCTGAGAGTCATCTGAGAGTCATCTGAGTGTCATCTGAGAGTCATCTGCCTCCTGCCTCTTTGAAGCAACTGTTGTCTGACATGCCTGTTCGCTCGTCCCCTACGAGACATCTGCAATTATTTCTGCATGTATCATTCGTTGACTTTAGCTCCTCCATATACTTCAAAGGTCATCCTTGTCAGCTGCAAAGGACCCTGTTGGTGCCTGCAAGACCCTGGCTGTACCGTCTGCGGCATTACGGACATTATACAATAGCAATTGCATAACGAGTTCCGTATAATTGGCACAAATATATTCATTGTAAAAACCAACCATATATTTCAGGGAAATGGACCAGAAAGCATTGATACAAATATATCAATATAATTCAGTCGTATTCCTTTCGTAGTATTCTGCATTTTTTGGGGCGCCAATGGTTAATTTTATTTTGTCTCTTCATCTTCCTTTTCGTGCTCTTCATGTTCATGAATCGATTTAATTTCAGGACTAACAGCATCGAGAAATGAGTAAGATTGAGCAGAGTCACAGGAATGTGTTTGAGGATCCTAGAAATACAGGTAGGTTTAAATAAGTTACTGATTGTAAAAATATTAAACATTTACGATGTTACATAATTTCATTTTAACAGTTGTATATTTTCAACCTAAACACAAACAGTAACTGAAAATTGAAGGTATAGGATTACGGGTTTTTTCTTTGTGTACAGCGGACACAGAATATTGTATCGTTGAATGCGTTAGGTTTAGAAATAAGGCTAGTGTTTGTATATTTTAGGGTGAACACTACAGTTTTTGTTTGGGTTATGGGTAGAGTATGTTTCTCTTCTTGTTTTACTTACTACTTTGTTTTACTTCTGAAAAGAATGAATATGGCATTTCTTTTAGACTAACGATAACATCTTCACGATATAGAGGTGTTCCAGATTCCAGAACCACTCAAAAGGCAAGCAGACGCTTTCGACCACCCTTCTCCCAGCTGGCAAGGCAGGGTCGCTACTCCCTGAGGCTTCAGTTCAGCCTTGTGGCTTCACATCTACCCGCCTACCTGTTATTATTATCATTACTACGTCTTATACTTTGCCAAACATACCTCTTTGGTAACTCTTTGTCGGGTTCCTGGGGAACTAGAACTTTTTGAAGATAAGCGATTAGCACGTCTCAGTCTCATTAAAGCCAGCCTAGATAAGGCCACTGACCGGTTCGCAACTGGAGAACAAATTGTTGCATTTCTAAAACTATTGTTCTCCTGATTTACATTGATATTACATTCACGGTCGTCTTTTGTGACTTCCAACGCTCCCTTCTGTTTTTCTTCATGAAGGCTTTCTCCGGAAAGACTCTCGTTCTGGTGTTCATGTGTTCTGCTGGAAATTCTAATCTTCTTAATAAAATCACCACTGCGCATGTTTGCTTTATCAGAATGTCTTTCAAATGACTGCACATCCTCGCTTCTCAGGAAATCCTTTTTGTGTAATCCATCATCTGTAGCAATTGTTCTGTTAATTTCAGCAAACTGAGTGCTGTCTTCATTATCCCAAGCTATTTTAGTTTGACTAGGTCTTATATTCGTGGGACTAACAGATGCCTCAGTTAGAAATACACTTTGTTCCATATGCTGCAAGCTCAAATTACTCATTTGATCCTCAATGTTATCAACGTTTTCAAAATATTCGCTCGCATCATCTCTCCAAAAAATATCCATTTCTTCATTTCTTGCTAAATCTAATTCTTCTGTTACTTTCGCAGATTTTGCAGTCTTTTCGTGGAATGTTCGATGATCGATCACGCGTGCGGGATTCCCACGTCGGATTGTATCGTGTACTGTCTCGACGCTGCTCGTGCAGGACTCGGAATCCAACGAAGATACATTGTCGTCGGTGTCGACCACTGTGTTGACAATGTCATTAGAAGCTCCACAATATTCACATTCATAAGGGCTAGTAAAAAACACGGGACGCCGTCTAGTTCGATGTTTAGTTGAAGGTAGCTCTCTTTGACAATATTGACAGTAGTTCGTCTTTGCAACTTTCTCAGGGTTTCTTTCCTTGAAAATCGAGAAAAACGAGGACGAAAATCGAATGAGAATAAATTAAGGAATACCAAATGTTTTTTCGGATACTGAACAGAATAACAATATTTATGGCTAGACAAAGAAAAGCTGGCAATTAAAGATAAAATACTACCTTTACTGCGTCATAGGGCTTCGCTCGTGGTCCTTTTTTAACCAGTGGTGCTTCCTCGACAAATGTCATGAACTTGTCGACGTCAATACCTCTAGCAGTCTAACAAAAATAGACGTAGCAGAAAAATAAAAACACTAACAGAGATAAATAAATATAGATGTACTATATGTATTGTTGAAATCAAGATTTGTTATGAAAGATAACCTCAGATATCTTGCGATCTGATTGCCAACATCGTATTGTTTCGTATGGTATATGGTATTTTTACAATTACAATCTGTTTTTAATTAATTATTAATATTACGTAAGAAAATTAAAAATATGCAAGAGTACGATGTGTCTTCCTGACCTGAAGCAGTTAGTATAGGGGATGATTTGAAGGCTCCATTGTCTTTCAAGATGACGCAATGGTCATGTTATTGTATTGGATAGTGTTTATTGGTTGGAGAAAGGAAATTATATGGACACGTGATGGCGAAGGACTCACAACACGTGACGATGAAGGACTACACTAATTAAATCTGATCGTTGTTAATTGGATGACTGCTTCATTATACAGAAAATACAATACGTTCAGTGACCGCGAAAGTGAACAACATAATAGATTTTAATGACTTTTGCGGACCTTCCAAACCATCCCTTCTACTATGCCTGAAGGAACATTGTCCAAAAGGTCGTCTATGGAAAAATACGTAAGTTTTTCGACACATTGAAGTTCTCTTATTTCTCCTTTTCATATTATATCCAGTTATTTTAAAAACTTAGCAGCTTTCATATTTATTTTTATTAAAAATATGGTCTCACTCATGTTATTCTATTACTAACCAGAATCGCTGAATCAAGTTTGGGAAGTTTTCGAACCATATTGACATTTTTTTTACACCATTCTAGAACTCGTTTCTCCTGACCACGATCTCCCACAGATCTTGCTAAACGCTCTTCGCGACGAACTTGCACTTCTCGAGAACACCACGAGCGGGAAACATTTGGTGGACATGGGGTGATTACCAAATTACCTTGAAAAATTAACAATTTATTGTTTTTAAAGACACAACAGTATAAAATAGAACAGACGGAAAATATTTTTCGCCAGACAGGCTAATTTCCCTCTATTTTACTAAAAAGGGAGCTATCCCTAATTTCCAATACTTGTATTTTATGCAGCCATGAAAATATAATTGTTGCTAACGCCATACAGAAATTGTATAGTAGTCAATATAGAAATTGTATAGTAGTCAATATAGAAATTGTATAGTAGTCAATATAGAAATTGTATAGTAGTCAATATAGAAATTGTATAGTAGTCAATATAGAAATTGTATAGTAATCAATATAGAAATTGTATTGTAGTCAATATAGAAATTGTATTGTAGTCAATATAGAAAGTGTATTGTAGTCAATATAGAAAGTGTATAGTAGTCAATATAGAAAGTGTATAGTAGTCAATATAGAAATAGTATAGTAGTCAATATAGTATCATGTATAGTCAACTCTCAGTTATTATATATCATTAAACACAACTTTACTCAACACAAAAAGATATCTATCTATAGGTATAAAGAATTACTATTAAATCCTAGTAAAAGCGAGCTAAATTACGTTTTTCACTCCAAGATATCTTTCTCGACCACCGTAGTAGTGACAATTCAAACAATCTTATAACTAATAACGATATCTAGAGTTCTCACCGTTAACGTTTGGCAAGTTTGAACGATGCATCGAGTTGTCGAAAGAGAACCAACGACACGTCAAACGAGGACTGATTGCAGAAAATGAGAACAATTTTGCTGCAATCTAGACGACTCGTGTTTAAAATATGCAAGCAGGTGCCCAGAAATTGCAAGCCCTAGCAACAAGTTTACTAACACAGCTGCCTCAGAATAAATTATTATTTGAAGATTGTCATATACATGTCATTACAGCGTGTTTCTTTTGAGAACTATAGTTATAATCCTCTTAAGCGGACATCTCTCTTAAACGGAAACACACACCTACCTCGAGGTTCCAATGAGCAGAATAACTTCTCTTAAGTGGATATATTGTCAGGTTGTCGAATTTCGTGGCTTCTACGACCGCTTTTAGGTGACACTGGTTGCACGTGCAGTAGGCGCGTTGCCCCTCACCACTGAGGTTAAGCCCTGTTGGACGGGTTAGTACTCGGATGGGTGACTTCAGACTCTTGTGAGTAGAGTTGTCGATTCTCTCCTGTGATTCGAGGGTTCTCCGGTTTTCCTCCCTCTGTAAAATCAACACTCCCCTACCTTCGGGTAGCAGCTAAAGAAAGAGGAGACTAACTAACTAACTAACTAACTAACTAACTAACTAACTAACTAACTAACTAACTAACTAACTAACTTGAGTCTTACTCTGATGAAGGGCTCCACTCGAGTCTTACTAAGGTCTTACTCTGATGAAGGGCCCCGCTCGAAACTAAAATCTTGGCAGTTCACCATCTTTTCACTTTTTATAAATGTGTCCACTAGACACGCAGAAATACACGTAAAAATCAACAAGATTAATGGATGGTCTTTAATGTTTTGAGACTTCTCTCAAAAATAACATACAATTTTTGTAATACGAGTTCAAAAAAATTAAACGATCTGTTCTCGCGTCCATAACAAAGGTTTTGAGAAGAAATTCTAGTCTAACAATTATACCAGGGATTTTTTAAAGGAAAAAATATATATCATTTATATCTGTAATTGGTTAATGGTATCACTGATAATGATAATCGAAGTACCGTTTTTTTGTGTTTATAAAAGTCACGGCAGTACTTTGTGGAAAATGTAGTAATGCCTATTGAGAACATTCGATTGTCATCGGTTCCTGTACAAATATTACTTGGAAAAATTGCAGCAATAATAACCAAATCGGTTCTCTAAAATCAGTTTATAAAGTTCTAGGGTTAATCTCTTCCGATATTGTTCTTTATTCCCTCCGCGGTTGTTTATTGTAGTTTAAGCCAAGCCAAAACCTTCTGGGCATTCATGAATAGTTTTCAGAAGAACTGAACGCAATTTGTCGTATGTCTCGTAGGCAGGCAAGTCCAACTGATTAAAGCTAAAATAAGAAAACCAACAAAGAAAACAGAATTAATGGCAAATGTTCTTCTTTTGGGGATTTTCGACCTTGGAGGACATTTACATATTATTTAGAATTGAACAATCTCGAAATGGAAACAATATGTTTACCATGTGTGAGCAGCAGGCAATCTGTCTGTGGACCGGTCATCACGATGAATTTGAAACTTCTGTAAACCATTCATGCCTTCGAGTTCAGCAAATCCCTGAAGTGGTACTTTAGATGTGCCAGTCACAAACTGCAGAAACTTCGCTCGTTCTGCCTGATCAAAGGAACGTAAAGCTCGCCAAAGCCATTGTATCTGAAGTAAAAAGTGGTTATGAGTTGACTGAAAATTATAACACATCACAACTCGTCATCAGTCATCACAACTCCTCTATCTATCATGCGGACGTATCCAAGGTTGCCACTCCTTCAGTCGTCCTTTTCTGTTGGGGTTGGTACAAGGCAGCAGGTGATATTTAATCCATAGCTGGAACTATTTCACCCATAGCAGGGAGGCATAGAGGATACTCACACTTGCCCAAGGTGGGTCCCCAGACTATGGAAGGAAGGAGTCGTCTTACTTCTCCTATCATGAGCTACGGAATACTGGTCTCATGCCATACCCAATAGTAATGCACTAATAACGCACATCACACTTCTCACCACACACACTTCTCGCCACACATCACACCTCTCACCACACATCACACCTCTCACCACACTTCTCACCACACATCACCTCTCACCACACATCACACTTGTCACCACACATCACAAATGAAAAACACATTTCAAGTTTCACGTTAACAATTTACCTGCAAAGAATTCTCGTTATATTTATGGTATTCCGTATTAGCCTTCAAATCATCCAGGTCAATCGTGGGTAAACCAGAAATGAGCAGCTCAAGTTCTTGTTCATCAAATATCGAAATCAAACGTTTTGGAATGATTTCGTAGAAACCCTCTAGGAAACTTTCGATTTGTTTTCGAATAGAAGCGGTCATCTTTTCCTGGCAAATTAATTTCACATATTCTTTTTTGTTGTCTTCATTCACGGGAATGTTTCGGCCATTGGGCTTCAAGTCGCGAACCTCGGACACACCAAATTCTTCAATCTACGAAAAATATAACAAAACAAAATTACAATCATTTTCGAATGAGAAAATATAACAAAGTTTTGAAACAGTAACACAAACTTGAACTTCCTTATAATATTGTAATGATCTCGTACTATATGAACCAATATTTAACACTATAAATATCAGATAAATATCTAAAGGTTACGATAAGAGCAAAGACGAGACAGTAGGCGTATATATGTATGCACTATAACATGTATATATGGTTGCATTATCTAGTGATGGTTGGGTAGAAGAAAAATTCAGTGTTTGAAAAGTTGGGTAAAACCTTTTTGTCTCAACTTGTTTCTCTTCGGTACCAACTACCAACCCCTGCCATAAATAATGGACGCTTCCTTAGGGGTAAATTTTTAACAAGTTGTGAGGTTTTCTTTTACAGATATTGTAAAAATTCATAAGCGATTTGTCCTGGAATGTTTCAATTGAATTAGTCAAACGGATCATACTGGAGTGAAATGGCGGATTAGATTGCTAATCAGCCTGGACAGTTAGGCTAAGGGAAAGTAAAAAGAGAAAGTATCAGAGGAGACGTTTGTTTTTCTCCAAGAAGCAATTTCTTTGGGAAGAATAATTTTTATCTGCTACACTATATATAAGAAATGACAAGCTTAAACTACAATTCAAATGTACATAAAATAAACTTACATCAGTACTGAAGGTTAATTCAACGCCAATTTCATCAATGTCATGTTCTAGTAAGTAAATTAGTCCTTGATAAAAGCTGTAGTCTTCTGATTCCATGTCGGAGACCTTGACAGGTGTCCCCAAGATATGTTTGTAGAATGAACGTGTGAAGTAAGCATCCAATAACTTATTATCGTAAATGGCTTTAGCTACAACACGACCAACAAACTTAAAGTAACTCAAATGGTTTGAGTTACAATGTGAGCTCGGATTAGGAAGGTAAGTAACGCGATCCCCAGGAGACACTCGAAATAATGCATAATTCGGGTTAAACATCTCACGTGACATAATAACGAACCATTCACGAAGTAATCCACCAGCATCTTGGCCTTCTTCACCTTCAAAGACCACATAAAGACGAGCTTTCATATCTTCGTGTGAACGACGATGGAGCTCACGATACGAGTCCTCAAAAACATGCTCACGTCGGACGTGGATCGAGAGGTCATCGCGCCTCATCGCGCCTTCGTTAAGACGCTCGAGCTCTTGTCGGAAATAACGACGCTTGACATCAAAATCCAGGAAGCGTGTGTGATCAACAAGAACAGCAAATGGTCCATCGGCCAGGTGGGTTGTGGACTGACGCAAAATGTGATTCAGCACAGTTTGATGCATTTCTTTAAAAAACATTTTTAGTAAAAAAAGGTATATACATCATTACGCCCAAGCATTACTATATCAATAGAACCAGTACATCATTACATTCGCTCTCAAACTGAGTCTTGGTAGCTCAATGGTTAGAGAGTCTCACCGATAATCAGAAGGTTGCATGTTCGATCCCTGTCTGGGACTCCATGTATTGTCTAGCTCCCACATTCACTACAGCAATGTATAGATATCTTACTTTCTCATGACGCAACACCCACTCACACTAATTATGACACAAACAAACTATGACGTAATGAACCAGACGTATATATAGGCAAACCTGACAAACACGCTTTACTTGACTATGAAGATGACCGCTGGTGAGGCCATCGAAACGTCAGTCACCAACAATAGTCTTTCCGGCCCAAATACAAATGTAGTTCATATGAAAGATCTTACTGACTTTAGATTATTTCCAAAGTTTCAGCATTCCTATCAATTTAGTTAAGAAGATGGGGCTAGTTGAAGTTGGAGAGTTTGTGCAATTTCGACGCCATTTTGTTTCTCAAATATGACGTCCTGAGTGACGTGATCTCGTATTATGCCTAAGAAGCTCCTCTACTTTCCTGCATGATGAACTAAATAGTTTATTTCGACTAATTTTCGTCCAAAGACCATTCACAATAACTATCACTATGTGATCGCCATCAAAACAACTCCACTGACGATAAAGAATCACTCAATGACGTCATATTTTCAAAACCAATATGGCGTCAAAATCCACAAATTTTCAACTTCAACTAGCAATATCTTCTCAACTAAATTGATAGGAATGCTGAAACTTTGGAAATAAACTAAAGTCAGTAAGATCTTTCATATGAACTACATTTGTATTTGGGCCGGAGTGTCCCTTTAAGACTACAGCAACCTGGATGATCAACTTCACACATATGATACTCCTAGGTTCAAACGATCGTCCATGTATTGTCTAGCTCCCACATTCACAACAGCAATGTAGAGAGAACTTACTTTCTCATCATTATAACGCTAAATATTTGCATGATAAACACTAAGTTAAGTTTATACTGACCTGCAAAACGTAAGAATATTTGTTGATCAACAGGAAGGTCTGCCAAAAACGACTTCTGTCCTGTGGGACTCAACGAGCCACCTGGAGATGGAGGTCCTGGTGAAGATGGCATATCATCAATACTTCGTATAGATGCCAGACGGGAGATCTCAGTAGGACGAGCTCTTGCTTGTGGAGTAGAAGATGATGACGAGGTAGTGTCCTCTTTTTCTGTTCCATGAACAAGGAAGAACGCCTCGACCGCAGGCTGCAGGACTAACACGGCATTTCGATCAGAAGTACGAGCTAATTCACTAAGACATTCACTCAGCGTGTCCCATAATTCCTCCAGTATCAGTTGACTGCTTAAACGTGGTAAGACGTCGTCTTGGGGTTTTTTCGAATCAGGTTTTTGTTTTTCTATAGCATAAAAATAACAAAAGATATACTTAAAACAAAATAATTGGGGCGAGCCTGAGCGAGCCCCATAGTTTTGTACCCCAACTGATTTTCTATCATTTTAGGACCCAGACTCTTCGCCGTTGTATGCTGTATCACCGCTACTGTATCACCGCTGCTGTATCACCGCTGCTGTATCACCGCTACTGTATCACCGCTACTGTATCACCGTATACTTTGAGGGTATAAAACTTTTCAGTAAACAAGACCACCACTAGAGCTATGCAATGAGTCACGATGAAGCACAGATAGTCTAAACATTTTTATCGGAAACACAATTTCTCATGATTTAAACAACGAGTCACCTAAAAATCAACTCATTTTCCTGATAAAACAATACCTTGAGAAGGACCAACATCATCATTGTTATCGCTATTAATAGTCTCTGTTGGTTTCTTCACCACTTCACCGCTGTTTGGATTGGTCAATGACGGTTTAATTGCGTTTTCAACTGCATCCTTTGCTTCTGTATAACATATAACAAAACAACAAACGACATTTTCTTACCACCACGACGTTCTTCAAACAAAATAATTGAGCTCATGTGAAATAAAGAGAACGAATGATTTGTATTCCCAAAATTACTCTCAACACTGTAACTCACAGAGAGATGAGAACTGTTGCTTAAGATTCATTTCAATACAGACACTAACATCGTTTTAGAGGAATTGGAGCATTTTTGAAGTCATAAAACAAACTTAAGTTTCGTATTGATAGTGTAGAACTATAGATTGACCCTAGTAGAGTTGCTTATTTGTGATCAATAGTAGCTATATAGCTCACAAAATATTAAGTGTTGACAAAGCTAGTACGTGACCAAGGAGCTATTCAATCCACGAACCAACTCACACGGAGGAAATGGCTAAAAGAGATCACTCAAAAGCACGTTTCTGTTTTTGTCTGGTCTTTACTTTTGATTAGGTTAAGGTTAGCTATAGGTTAAGATCAAGGTTACGATTAGGTTTAAAGTGCACCTGACATCAAAAATTTTTATTGTCTTATTTGGAAGAACTTTTAAAATGATAAAGTAACTTCTTTTGAAGATTTTCGTTTCTTCGCTTTCTTTTTGAGATATATCAGTTTGTTTGATATGCAAATGTCCGGAATTTACGTCACACATGCATAATGACTTATTGGAGAAATGTGTGTATCTCTTTCATTCTCGAACGAAATCCTTTAAAATCAAGAAGTTTGGTGTTGTGGGAGAAACACGCACACGTGTTATTCACACTTTAGTGTTTTTATTTGATGAACGCAAATATATATAACATTCTCTGATAAGTCATTATGCATGTATGACGTAAATTCCGGACATTTGCATATCAAACAAACTGATATATCTCAAAAAGAAAGCGAAGAAACGAAAATCTTCAAAAGAAGTTGCTTTATCATTTTAAAAGTTCTTCCAAATAAGACAATAAAATTTTTTGATGTCAGGTGCACTTTAAGGTTATGATCAAGGTTAGGGTTAGTTCATGGATTAGACTAGTTCTTGAAAATGGGAAGGTCATTTTGAGTGATCCTTTTTAGTGAGGTGCACGAGAACTTACCTTGTTCTATTTTCTTTTCTTCTTGTTTTTTTGCTGCAAGAGCGGCCTTCCTTGCTGCAACCCTCAGCTGCAAGATCACACGTAATCCACGAAGAAACAGATTCTGACTGGACGTCTTTTCAGTCAACGCAGCCATTGCAGGCAAATGGAGGTCATAGGTAACCGACCGGATATGACGTTGACTTGCATTACGACGTCGAGACCCTCTAGTACCAGTCCCCGCTCCAAGGCGGTGCTCTGTGAAAAGTCTGGCAGCGGAATTTCCCGATGATACCGGTCGGCTAAGGCGTTGAAACGCAAGTACCTGCTGTAGAGGTTCTTTATGAGTTTGTTCATTTGGCGAGATCGTACCGTGTGTTGCGTTGTAATTCTTTAGCTCATCAAGAAGAATTGAAATATGCTCTTGCAACACATGTCCTAACTGACGCACACCCATGAGTAACGAGGAGAGAACAGCGTCGCGTGTATCAGCGTTTAACCTGGAAACGTGTAAGAGTAATGTCGTGGCGTCTTCTAGACCATCTTCTGAACAAGCACCAGACGTTAGAACTTCCACAGCTAATCTCAATTGCGGAGCCATGACAACTCTCCAATTACCATCTTCAAGGGACACGAAAGGAGATTCAACATCGCGGACTGATTCATCGTCGGTCCATGTCTTCGAGTGTGTCATCTCCACATCCATTGGTTCATTGACGGTTTCGTGTACAGCATCTGTAGAACCAGCGTCTACAGAATCTACTTCACCAACATTCTCAGGTTCCGCATCAGGTTCTAGTCCTCTTGGAGACGTCTCGACAACCAGTGATGAGGTCACAGACTCCGGGGTTCTTGCTCTGCCTGCGTTGCCGGTTGTTGATTGGTTATCGTGCGATAACGTCATTGCCGAGGAGGTGTCGACAGGTGGTGTTAAAGTCTGGGTGGTTTCGTCACTGCCAGCACTCTTACTCTCTTCAGAAACATCAGGCAAGGACAACGAAACAACAGATAATAAGCGAAGCAAACTATCCATGAGACTGGGATTCTTCCGGATGACGGGGTGTGAAAGAAAGGTCATAAGGTAACCTATTGGTGCAGTATTAAAGTCAGTACTCTTTGCAACAGGACACAACTGTTTACTCAATGATGACTTTCCTTTCTTACCACCATAGGACCCATCTAATTTGATCAAAATGTTCCAGAACTCTGCTTCGCTTTGATTATTCCCACTGGCTTCACCAACAATAGTACCTTCAACAGTACAATTTTGACTGTCCGCTTTATCACTAGAAGCACTAGAGCTTCTCGGTTTCTCTGTACAGCTGGGCTGAGTTTTAACTTGAACCGGCGTAAAACTAGCAGGAAAATGTTTCGCTAAACATGCAAGAGCATCGACAACATGCTTGCAAACAAAAGATGCGGCTTGAGAGTTTATAGAGACGTTAGTCGCACACTTCTCTGCGGTTGACTTTCCATTTTTCTGTATGTTAAAGATCCTAGCTCGACATCCTAGTGCTGCGTCCACACTCATATTAAGCCATGATGAGTTAACAGACGATGCAGGCTCGTTTAGAGATGACTTCTCTCCATTTCCAAGTTGATCGTCTAAAGTTCTCGACGATGACTTACCACTGCTCTCAGACTTCTTTCCAGGGCCTTTACCTCGCGAGTGTGCTGTTCCCGCAGGGTGTGCTGTTCCCGCAGGGACACAGCTACCGTCGGCGTTTTGCCCACTAGTCCTTCGTAAAACTGATATCAATGACTGAATAACCCAGAGACGAGTCTCCTCGTGGTAACAAAAGTTCCTGATCACTTTGTGCAAACGATTCACGTTAAGACGTGGTTCATCCAGAAACAGCAAAATAAGTAGACATGCCAAAGCTTCATTATCCAGAACCTGTCGTCCAGTCATGGCGGTCTTCTTGTCTTTACCAAGCCCAGAAGCCGTTGAAAACCCGGGGGTTCTACTACCCCAACCACTTGTAGGTGGCAGGAGCCTGGAGAATTGCAGACCACCTCCGCGACCTATACGACCAATACGACGAGGAAAACCTGAACGACGAAGCAATGTAGAAATAGCCGAAGCCGCAGCTTCACTTTCACCAAGTGCAAAACGTTCCTGCATCATCCGTGCCTGACGTGCTTCAAACTCACGTCTTAAAGATTGCGCCTGAGTAGATAAATCCTCGGGCAAAACACTGAATTGGGAGTCGTCCATGTCTGTTAAAATTTGTTGACGAAGTGATGGTGGTAAGTTCCGTAAAAATGCTCCGGGATCAATGGGTTCTTCTGGTGGTAATGTTCGTACCCTCTGCCTTTCTTGCTCTAAACGCTGCTGTTGTAATACCTAGAAAGATCAAAGTTACAAAAGTAAATAACTACTCAACTGTAATTTTAGCTAAAAGAAAACTAGAGTCAAATTCCTTTGATAAGTAATTCTATAGATAAACATCACTATCTTCATATATTGATCTACAGAATGGCCAATAGGCCGATAGTTTTATCAGTGGAGTCGCTTTTTTATATAAACTGGATGTTATTCTGTTCACAACTCGATGGTCAAGTAGATGTAGACATAGATTGCACAGCCATGTTAGTGACACTGTGATAGAGGATGTAGAAATCTTCAATAATTACGGTTCAATATCTACAGCAAGGCAGTTACATTGGAAGTCACAAGTTTAAATGAAAAGTCAATATTTTATTCTACTTTTATCAATACTATACAGTTGTGTTGAAACTCAATTTCTTTAACGTTTACATTCTGGCCAATGTTCCCGTCCGAAACTATTTCCTATTAATATAGTTGGACGATCTTCCTACCTCATCTTGGACATCTGGTGGTAGGGCAGCTAAGAACTCCGGACTAACATTCAACGTCCCGGCGGTATCACCACCACTTGAAGTCGACGGTCCAGATGCTACGGGAGGGGTGGGTCGTAAAGCCAATTGTTCAGCTAACACTTCACGTCTGATGGCTTCAGGCAAGGCTTCAAGAAAAGATGGATCTACTCCTTCAGGAATAAGAACACCATCAATCGTAGCAGGTCTGCTTTCTCCACTTGTCCCAGGGGTTTCAGTTCCGAACAGAGAAAGATGTTCTGCTAATGGACGAGTAATCACGATAGGTTCATCAGGAGTGCTGGTGTTTCTGCAGGTTTGCGAGGCTAAATATAAAATTAAAAAAAAAAAAAAAAAATCATATCTAAAATCATATCTAAAATCATATCATATCTAAAATCATATCTAAAATCATAGGGGGATAAACACAGACAGACAGACAGACAGACAGACAGACAGACAGACAGACAGACAGACAGACAGACAGACAGACAAAGACAGATAGGTAGTTTAATTAACAGAGTTACATTGCAGTTGAGACTGAATTGCGTAACTTTAGAAGTAGTAGATTGGTACTATAGAATTACATAAAAATGACCTACTATAACAACATTAACTTAAACTATGTACAATTTTATGTATAAACTGCATAAGACTTCTATATATAAATAATGATATCACAGACAGACAGACAGACAGACAGACAGACAGACAGACAGACAGACAGACAGAGGAAAAATTCTCCAGCAAACATCCTGATTACAAAGTTCATACCTGCCGCCGCAACATCTCCTGTTTCCATGATTTCTACTCCAGCTGCACGTCGTAGAGCACGTTCAAACGGAGACGTAGCAGGTCTAGGAGGTTGAGGTGGAGTAGGAATAAGAGGGGTAAGAACATCTTCCACAAGTCGACTTTCACGAGGAGGAGCACCAGGACAAACCACAGGAGTATTCACACCAAGGTTTGGTGTCACCATTGAGCTGTGTACTGTCGGTGCAACTTGAGGTGGTAGCACAGGAACTATGGTTGGTGTTTCACTAACTGCGGCTACGTTGGGCTCCATGTGCATTTCATCACGTGCTTGCTCAGGAGGAGTCTCTGGTACAGTACCAGCACTATTGCTGCTTTCTCTTTCTGCATAATCTAAAGTCAGTGATCCACTTTCAACACCACCTGAAAGCAAAGTTTTCATTTTTATTTCTTAAATAACGACCACTGACTAGCCGGGGCAACTGCGCCAGGGCCCCTAATTACAAAAACTAATGACAATGTGTAGCTGGACGATCACAATTTATTTGTAACATATGGCGGTCACGTGCTAGTATGTGAAGACTAGAAACAAAGTTAAAAGATACGACTTACTTTCTGTTTGGACTACTCCTGTAGTTGGAGTGTTGCCGCTTGCCGCCTGTTCGTTATCAGAGGCGTTTTCTGTTTGCGTTGATGTACTGTCACTAGTAATTGATTCCACTTGCATAGGTTCGCCACTGGGTTCTCCACTGGGTTGAGATGCAGTCTCTACTTTCGTAGTCTTTATTTCCTCTAACAAACATCGCCAAAATTATACATTATATTATATTATTATATATATTATACATATTATATTATATATATATATATTATACATATTATATATATATATATATATATATATATTTATATATATATATATATATAATATATATATATATATATATATTATACATATTATATATATATATATATATACAATAGTTCTTGTGGGTTACCTTTTGGTTTTTCTTTTTTCAAAGCTTCCTCAGTTTTCTTTGCTCCCTCGTCTTTTTTCTTCTTTCTTTCAATCTCTCTTAAGTTCTCAATCTGTTCTTCTAGATCTTTCTCCAACACAGGCAACACGTCCTTCTTCACCGAGCTAATACAATGATGCACACTCCCACCGTCCAGAATCTGACTTTCCTGTGTCCACAGATACAACGCCGACGAAATATTCGATAAAATATTCGAGTTAGATGCTCCTAAAGAGGATAAAAAAAGACTGTGGTTGGAACTTGGAAGAAACATGTTTTAGAAAATTATTTATTTACAGACAGGAAAGATAGTGTGAGAGTTATGTTTTCGAGAACGAGTACCTGGGACAGACAAAATTATCTCACTCTTATAATATAATATGAAGTATTTCTTTCAACAGAAGAATTACACACCTTCGGCGAAAATATCCGTGAAATCTTCGTCACCTAAACTTCGCTGACCTCCACGAGTAATCAATCTGATGTCGTCGTCGAGGAAAAGTCGACCTCCCAAGCGCGCAAGGTCTACGCAAGAAAAAGAAACGGAATGAAAATACGGGGGATTAGTATTCATAAAATAATAGCTCATAACATAAGATAAATATTAATAGTACCATGTTGGTTTAGGGGTATTCGCAGTTGAGGTGACCGTGAGGTACTAGGTCTGAGTCGTATTCTGGAGGATCCGTTTTTAGTATCCGCGAGAGGTTGGACGAAATGAGATTGTACTGTTGTCATACCATCGGACATGCCTGTATGATGAAATACATCATAGAACTGCTAACCCCAAAACAACTTAGATCTTAACCCTAACTCCTCACCTAATGGTTTTCTTACTAACCTTAATACTAATAAAACTAATACTAACCTTAATACTAATAAAAGGATCGTCCAGAAGACGACTCAGACCCAAATAATATTCAAATAATTTCACGCCCAAATAATATTTTCGTAAAAATTCGCATACACAAAACAATGCATACCATGAGGATGAGCGTAATGAACGTGAATATGGGTCATGTGACCACGGCGATTGCGGTCACTACGAACAACACGAACATGAGAGGCACGATTAGCAGTAGTAGTGGTGTTGGCTCTCTCAGAGGACTGCTGACGGGAAAGGAGAGGATGTTCCACACTGAAATCCAACGAAGGTGCTGTACTACTTGCTGAAGAACTTTGACGATTTCCAGGAAAACTGCGAAATGAAGAACCGCTTGCACCGCTTGCTAAGATAGCTGCTGGGTGAGCGTGTTCTCGAATCAGGCGACCGATGGAACCTAAAGAAGTTAGAAGAATATTTGAAATAAACACCGAAGGACAGACGTAGAAAGAGAATAGGGGACCTTAATCCGCCAGAGACGAGATATGATGACTAGGAATACATGTACACATACCTTGTCTGGCTTCATCTAACTGTAAGAACAGATAATCATTATCATTTCCATGACCATGGACATGATGATCACCTAGTCCTCCTCTATCATGGCCTTCAATCTCACTTCCATCTTCTTCTTCATCGTCCTCCTCCTCCTCCTCGTCTTCTTCATCGTCCTCATCATCATGATCTTCTCCTTCACTTTCTTCTACTTCATTTTCTAACATTATAACACCATTATAACTCTCCACCACAACACCTTCATCACCACCACCTTCATCACCATTGCGCAGGCGACCTTCTACTTCCAATTCCTCGTCTTCACCTAAAGAAATTGAAACAAAAAACGTTAAAGTACCCCTGCGACGAAATATCACATTACGTTTCCTCGCATTTTTTGTTACAGAACATAATTTTAGATTAATAAATGTTCGCATTTGACAAAAAATGAACAACAAACATTCTATCACAAGAAATGTAACCTCCAAATCGCCCAATTATGGAAATTATAATTAAAACAAGTTACAATAGAAAGTTTTCCCAAGTAGCTTTATATTCATACACAACTAGTCACGTGTTGAGTCTTTGGCACCACTTCCTCTAATCGCAACCTAAGCGTCCGGAACATGTTCGAAAAATGGCGGCCGTATAATCTCGTACAAAAAACAGTCTAAAAGGGCGACTTCCCATGCACGCAATAGCTTGAAATTTGGCAAGTTAAGTAAGAACACCATGCTCTTTGGGTCATCACCTACCTATACTATCAAGTTTTGTGATTGGTTGATTAAAATAATAAAACAATAGAATCAACCACAAAGAAACCAATGTCCTAACCATAACCACCTTTGTTCCATATAGTCAATCACAAATCCTGTTCATTTTAGGTACGTATTTACTGTGCTCTTTACAAATAGGTAAACATTCGGGATACCAAAAATTTGATCACAGGGGCGGACACTTTAAGTTTAGATCTGTTGAACTGTGTTGGACGGCGCTGTATTATGAAAGTATATCAGATGATCTCAATCGTAGTACGTATGACCTACGTTTGAACATACTTCGAGGACATTTTTCAATATTTTAAAAGTGCCTCCAAAATCTAAACATTATGTCGATGAGTTACCATCAGATCTGTGGTCTTCATCATCGTCGTCCTCGTCATCATCCTCATCATCCACTTCTGCCACGTCTTCGTCGTCTTCCTCATCTTCTTCATCTTCTTCCTCATCATCGTCATCTTCCTCATCATCTTCATCACCTTCATGATCATCAACTTCCACCTCTATCCCACTAGGTTCATTCTCGTTCCCACGTAACCCCTCTTCACCTGTTAGTTCTACGTTCCTCTCATTCATATCTTCTCGGTGGATCTCGATTAACACTGCATCTGAGACAATAAATTAAAAACAAACATTTAAATAATATTCAAAAACTAATAATCAATCAATAACCTATGAACTACCACATTACCTATTAATGGGCTTAAAGCAATATCTTCGTCATCACTTTCAGCCACTTGTTC
The DNA here is from genome assembly GCA_035772405.1 of Chrysogorgia sp. JL179-B06. Classification (NCBI taxonomy): domain Eukaryota; kingdom Metazoa; phylum Cnidaria; class Anthozoa; order Scleralcyonacea; family Chrysogorgiidae; genus Chrysogorgia; species Chrysogorgia sp. JL179-B06. The sequence continues at coordinate 5,646,751 of JAYKKM010000450.1, read as the reverse complement.
AGCGAGTTGACTAGCTATACTACCATCTTCCATCGTGTTTTGTAGATCACTTTCATCTATAGATAGACAAATTAGATAGACATACATACATGACAGATAGAGACAGACAGACAGACAGACAGACAGACAGACAGACAGACAGACAGACAGACAGACAGACAGACAGACAGACAGACAGACACAGTATAAACAAGCCTTAGAAACATTTTAGAAGACTTTGAAATATCAGTTAGACAGTACCTTCTTCCTGTCCGACCATGTAGGTGTCTTCAAGTTCTCGTCGCATAGCACGTCCTTCAATATGGAGATCTCCTGAATCTAATATTAAATATATCAAATATTGAATAAACAAACATACATAATGACAAATGTAATGAAACACTCTTCCTGGTGCTTGATATACCAGTATTACATAAACTATTAGAAATATCTAAATAGAGACTGCATTGGCTTTCTTCTGCCACCGTCCCTCCACCTTTGTAAATAAATTATCATCACACAAGCCCTTACACACCTGAATCACCACGAATTTGTTGTTCGCGCATTCTTTCTTCAGCTAGATTGAAAGCGGTAAGGTTTTCAGAGTTTGGAAGAGGCGTAGTGACCATGGTTCGACTTCTTGTCTCTCCCTCAGAACCTAATGGACACTCAAAGGACTCCTCTTTCTTTTGGCCGGCGGTTGAACTTGGATTTGCCGGAGGAGGGAGGTTAACAAGGTTCGATAATTTTTCCAGAGGTTTCAGAAGCCAGTTAATGGTTGCCACGGTATTAGGACTCGAGAGATCAAGACTTTGAGATACATGTGCCAGGTCAGAGATCACACCTTTTTTGACAAAGAGTTTAATGGTGTTATTCTGTTGCGCAGTGTTGCTGTTCTGTTGATGCGAGCTGCAACTAGAGTCGATGATTCCTGACACTAACTGAAAGAGTGCTTGCAGACGGCTGTGTTTCAGTAGAGATTCAGGCATGGATAAACTACGTGTAAGTGCGTCTTTAAACTCACTGACAAGGATAGCTTGGGCATCTGGACTATGATTACATGCAGCCATTACTGTGAGTAACAAACGAGCCCTGTGTGAGGTGTCTGCAGAAACTGTGGATTGATCTGATGGTAAAAGATAGTCCATGATGAATGCTAAAATAGGCATCTAAAAATAGGAATATATAGGGTTAGTATTTTGTTGAACCTGAGAGACTCCAGTACGAATAGCATGCACTGGGTAAATTTAATATCTAGCGAACTAAACAACGTTTTCAAAAGCTTTGAACTGGAAACATCATATGCTCCGATGTCCCACCTATTTGCTATAGTCATGTATTGTATTTGAGCTTGGAATTTGCGCAATCCTCCTTATATGGAATATGTACTACCCTACCCGCTACACAGCCAATGTACACCGCGATGATGGTATGGTATAGATTAGTTTCATTTGATTCATGGTTTACTAGACATGTCATGTGGTTTCATTTCTTGGAGAAGTACGGGTCATTGTCTGCGTATAATATATTGATGACTTGACTCTTATAGTACCTTATGCCGGGCGTACAGATATTAATGTTATATGTTATTTGTATTTGTAAAGGGGGTCACCAATCTTGAGGGAATCTTGAATTCTGTTTTTGGTTTACCCTAATACATTCAATTATTAGTTGTAATACTTTGCAATTTTGAAATTAATGGTTGTGAAATTAAACATAAACTAAACTCATACACGCATGACTTTAATAATTTTCTAGTTTATTTCAAACACACCTGAGATGTGACTTCTTGTTCTGGTTTTTGTATTTCATATTCTGCAATGAGCTGTGCCAATCCAGAATAAGACTTCACTAATTCACTTAAAACGCCAAGCACATAGTTTTTATTCAATAATAATTTAGAGCCAGCATCTAATTTGTCTTTGTTTTCATTCTTTTTCTTTTCTTTGTTTTCTTTAGATGAACTCTGAGAGGACGATGAATCACCATCTTAATACAAAGAAAGAATTATAGAACTTACAGAAACTGCAAGCTGATATTTTCCGCTTTTTCTACGCACAACAAATGAAACGTAATAGAAATATAATGGTGTTGTGCTGCGTAGGTAGTGTAGAAATACAAACAAAACTTTAAAAAGTTCGTGTACTGCCGAAATAATGTGTAATGGCTTTCATTACACTATACAGTAATAAAACAATGGCAGCTGGGTGACCGCAACAGCATAGCCAATTACTGCGGACCCAGTTAGTTCGTTGGCTAAAGTGTTCCATATTCTGGTGGCTCTTATCAAGTACGATCTTTGGTAGGTAGTTGTTTTACATTTGCTTTTTATGTACTTTGTAACCGTAGTATTGCTTGAAGATCTAGTATATCTACCGGTGGTATGTATACGTGGAACAACACACAGCTCCACAGTAACTAAGCCGTGTTATTTTAAAGAAAAATACCATGCCTATTGAATATGCCAATAACAAATGGGAAGTAAGGATAATGAAAGTAGCCTAGAGCTATAGCTATCAAGATAAGTAAATGAAAATTTGACTGCCCCAACCCGGAATCGAACCCGAGGTCTCCGAATCAACGCATCGGCGCTCTTGAGTTTGTTCGAACTTCGTGACAAGATCAATACTCTGAGACGCCCAAACATGCACAATAATTTCAGAATTTTCAATTTGTATTAGAAAAAGAAATAGTTGAAGGAATCTGTACAATACCTATGATCATATCTTCGATATCTTCAGAAGGTAAAGGTTCACCAGTCAGATGCCTTACTAACGAAGGTGTAGGCCCACCATCCAGCAGATCACCAAGTTCTCCAAGTGTTCGTCCTACTTGACTTTGATTGTGACCTTGACTTGAAGTTTGACTATTGCAAGACGGCTCCTCGGTCACCAACGGAACACTTTCCGATGCTTTTAAACAATCTGGATCTCTGCACAACGAATTCAATAATTCATGGACAACACTTCGTACACTTTCCGATATCATGGGTATTTTGGGTGGTTTCTCAATAGGAAGAGTATTGACTAGGATTGCTTGATTTGGTGGAATGGTAATTTCGTTACCAACAGGTCCTCCACGTCTAATTTGTGCTGGGAGAGAGTACTTCAAAGATTTCAATAAAAGTTCTTTGAATACTTCTGCATGACGAGTAGCAGCTGGACTTAGAACCCTCAAAATATAATGAATTTCTCTTGTTCCCAAGGAGTTAGACCCAACGCCACTATTAAGACTACCAATACCGTTAACTGTAACAGAACGGATTACTTTCTCCATCGTATGTCTTAAGGTATCTTCATCTTCAATAATGTGTCTCAATAGTAGAGTAATCAATAATGAAAAGCCGTCAAACATCGACGATCTTTTTAAATCCAGGATATGATGAGGTCCACCACAGTCAACAAATACTCGCGCGAATCGACTGTCACGTGTTAATCTCACACACAAACGTACAACTGCATTCAGTGTACTACTCTCGACTGGTATTGCAATGAGAGAAACACAAGACCTGCAAAAATAGACACGGAATTAAAACATGATTCTTTTTCTGTTACAGTTTATTAAAACATAATTCTTAAAAGACCTGAAGGACAACATCGTCCGTAGTCTTACTTTCTTTTATTTCTCTTTTTCATATTATATCCTGGCATTTTAATTAGTTTTCTTAATTTTAATACATTATACTCTTTATATTACTTACATAGCTAAATTTATAGATTAATATTATAATATAAAAGTATATATAGTATATACATGTTATAAAAGTATATACAAGTTATACTAGGATTTTTATAGTTAAAGCGTTCAAGAATAAACCAATTCGTAATGTCGACTGCGCATCGAAATGACGTGTTCTGCGTCGGGATAAAACTTATTTCAATTCATAACATCAGGCTAAAACCACAATAGACATTTGCATTTCTATTTACACACCCAGGCTGATGTTATGAATTGAAATAAGTTTTATCCCGACGCAGAACGCGTCATTTTGATGTGCAGTCGACATTAGGAACTTGCTTATTGTATTTGTTAAAATATCTATTCAACCTACTGCACAAGATATTCTTTCTGTTCGTCCTGTATATGCAAAAGTGGTCTAGCTTCGACAGGATGCTCTGAAAAGAGATACAAGATTATAGTTCAATTTTAAATTCCTTTCTAACTGACAATAAGTGATCGGTAAACTTGATCATCACCTGTGTTTTCTTTCACAACGCCGCCAGATGTTCCATCACATGTACTACTACTTTCCTTCTCTTTTTTCTCGACTTCTTCTTTTTTCTTATTCACAGGTGAAGTGATAACTTGCAACATAACAGGTCTGCGATTTCCAGAATCTTCGTTCACCTGAAAACAAGATAAACTCGTTTGTTGTTCACAGGCATGAAATGTTGTTCTGTGTAACATACTATAGTATAGTAGTTTCTTTACCTGTATCATAGTATCAAAATGAACAACATATCGCCTTCGGCCAGCAGTAAACCTAGAGAGAGAACAAATAAGATTAATATAAAAGAAAGCCAGCAACAGATGTAATTAGATCATTTATAAAAATGAGAGAATTGAACTAGAGAAAAGTTGAAATAATTTCCCTAATAAACGAACCTCACTGATACATCACCAGCTCGATAAGCTGCGTCAATAGTATTGTTGTTACCATTACTGTAATTATGCCAGCGTCCACTGCGATCATCAAACCATTCCCAAACATTACCAGTACACTACAAAAACAAATATTAAAGAGTGGTTCTACGATGGATAACAAACTCATATTTTTTTAGTGTAGTTTAGAACTTTAGTAGATTTATCACTCTTTTATAGGTAAACGGAATATCCCAATAGGCTAGAGACCCAAATGATAGGGGTTCCGAACGCCTACGATTTAAGGTCGATATCTGAGAACAATAATGTTAAATAATATTTAATATCGCGCCAATATCGGGGCGCACATATTCTATTTTAAAAACGCGGCAAACTGAAATTGAACTGAAGAATTCCCAAATGACATATTTCCTATTGATTAGGACTTAGATAAACGTCATCTACCTGTTTGCCATTTCAATGGCAGCGTTACAAAATTGACGTTTTACTACGTAAATACAGCCTCTTTCCAACAAATATCGAGATGAAATTTCGCATTGATTTCACTTAACTCAGGGTGAATTACATGTGTTTTAAAATTTTCCCTCCGAATGTCTTACCTTATCGTGGGCACTCTTTCGAAGGTCAGCGTCCACGCTTCTCTCGTACAAGTCTACCACAAGTAGCAACGGCGCAATCCAGCTGAAAAAAGAACAGGGTAGACTTTTCAGTAAGATCTTTCATATAAACGCCATTTGTATTTTGGCTGGAGTATTCCTTTAAATATTTTTCGACATATTGAAGTTATTTTATTCCTTTAGTTAGGTTTGTACACACTATTATACTACTTTTAACATAACATATTAAGTTTACCTTGGAGTAGCTGGATTAACACCACCAGTCTTTAAATCAAGTAAACATTTCTCAGTTATTCGCAGCAATCTCACCAATGTTTCTAGTATTCCAGACTCCATGATTAAATATGCACACGGAGATTTAATTTCCTTCAACAATAATGAAGTAAAAAGGTGTTAAACACGAAACTAAACAAATCGATTTGAATCTCAAAAATTGACCCAGTACAGACAATATATGCATACCTCCAACACTAAACTTAGAAGATGTAGCATAGATTTCAACAGACATGCTTCTTCTTTCCCACATAATCCAGTCATTTGGTCAGCAGCTGAGCCATCCATACTTATGTTTACAGCTTCATAAGTACCACACAAGATTACTGCAGCTTCTTGGATCTAAAGACAAGAGATAACAACCAGAGATGATTTGAAAACCGTCTTAACAATTTATATTGTGTTACTAAATAGTGACAAAAGCAGCCTCATCCCGTCCTAGTCTCAACATAACAATTCAGTTGAATATAAATATTTTAATCATTGGCTGCATACTTTGCATAGGTAAGAATCTTTATGATTTAAAGGGGAACTGTATCCAAAAAATAAATAACTTTTAAATAAAAGGCCTTTAAGTATAACGTTTAGAAATGTTAATAGTTTTACGATATCTGCTCTTGTACTCGAGAAATGACGTTTTCATTCTCGTATTTTATGCCTCGACGGCTCAGACTCGATGTCCAGTGGTGGTTTCTTTTCAATTTTGATGTCATTGAGTGCAAAGAACAAAAGACAAGCACTCGATGACGTCAAAATTGAAAAGAAAACCACCACTGTACATCAATCTTGACCGTCGAACAAACTCTAAAATGGCGGCGTCCAGAAGCATAAAATACGAGAATGAAAACGTTATTTCTCGAGTACAATAATAATAATAATAAAAATATTTTTCTTAAACGCATTAAACTAACGTCTCAATGCGTTTTACAAGACAGATAAAAAGGTATAGTTCATGAATAAAATGGTTCATTTAGGAAATAAAAATGTTTTGAGTTTTCTCTTAAAATCAGCAATATTAGTAGATTGTTTTAAAAAAATGAGCAAAGTGTTCCAAAGTTTAGGAGCTGCTGCCGCAAACGATCTATCACCATAGTTGACTGTATTCGTCTTAGGTATGACAAAATTGTTAGCAGATTGTAAACGTAAGGAGCGGATAGGAACGTAGCCATTCCGTTAAGAGATTTAAATGTTATAAGTAAGATTTTAAATTTAATACGCTGTTCAATTGGGAGCCAATGAAATTGCTTTAGGACAGGTGTTATGTGTTCATGTTTCCTGGTTCTTGATACTATTCTGGCGGCAGTGTTTTGTATACGCGTTGTAATTTAGAAGACAACAGCAGATACCGTAAAACTATTAACATTTCTAAACATTATACTTAAAGCCCTTTTATTTAAAAGTAAATTATTTTTTGGGTACAGTTCCCCTTTAATTTTCTAAGATCGCTTGCATTACCTTTCCTAGTATTTGGCCAATAACACAATCCCTCCATTCTTTACCATTACGACCAGATATAGCCACAATCAAATCACAAGCTTTATAAACAGCTTCTGGGATTTCGCTAACAAGAGTTAGACATCCTGGTAACATATTGGCTGCAAAGTCATCAATAACAGAGCTGTCCAAGGTATCCTCTTCTTCTTCTTTATCTCCGCTATTTGCTTGTTCACTGTCAATATTTTCATCCTGCTTTGACTCCTCTGTGTTAGAAGACGGAGGCTAAAAAGAGAAAATGGGAGTGTCATCATGATATAAATAGACGATCAGATATAATTTGACGCTACTATATGGCTTTAAAAAGTTTTTTGAACGTACATGTAACTTTATTACTGTCCATGACCCAACGTTTCGACACTCCAATCTAGTGTCTTCGTCAGGGGTGATCGTTGTGAAGTTAGGATACCTATTTATAGCATCGATACTGGACGATCGTCAAGTGCTAATCCTCAGAAAATATTTCTGAGTTCCGGGCAGCGATCGCACCTGTAACCTTCTGATTGCCGGTGAGACGCTCTAACCATTGAGCTACCGGCTAAGACTCCCACTGGTTCACTTGATAGATGTACTGTATGCAGTTTTTGAACCAGTACATCATCGTAACCTTAGCTCTATATCGGAGTCTTGATATTTCAATGGGTAGGGAGTCTCATCGGCAATCGGAAAGTTACAGGTTTGATCCCTGTCCGGGACAAAGAATGATTTTCTGAGGAATTAATCTTGATGATATAACAGACACAAAGTGACAATATTACCTGGTCAACAGACATTGGAAATGTTTCACCCAATGATAGTGCAATGGCCTGCATCATTTGATCTTCTTCAGACATTTCAATAGACAACCCAAGTTGCTGCAAAAAAGACCAAGGTGTTGTAAAAAGGTCATGAGGATAACTTAAAACCAAGTAAAACATCAAAGACCTTCCTGAAAATCACTTTATACTGTATCTAGGTTGCTTCCTGATTAAACATATTGATTATGAAATCCAACGTTTCACTCTCTGACACATTCGTTCGAAATGTTAGACCACACACACACACACACGCACTGGATGCCAGCCTTGCAGCTGAATAAGCTACCCTGCGTCAATAAAGTTTATCTATTTCGGACATACACCAACCTTTCGGACTATGCTCTATAGCTAATATATATCAAGCATTTAAATATATATATATATTTAAAATATGTATAAGTATATTATTTACGCTGTGTGTACCTGGTTTCCTGGTATCGGTGCAGGTGCCTGAGTGAGAACATATTCAGTGGCTTGTTCAATCGTGGCAGTATTCAAAAGCGCATTCCTTGAATGTTGACGTGTAAAACCCATATCAACCAACTGCCGAAGATGATCATCATTCACATCTTGTGGTTCAGCAGCTGCTGCAGGTGTTTGACCCACAGCACCACCGCTTGCTCCCTGAGATGGTTCACTAGTCGTAGTTTTATCATTTGCCTTGACTAGTTTCTCACCATGAATAATGTGACAGAGGATTGCTAATAAAGACTGTTTCGTAAGCGCACCATAGCTCTTTAGAGGTTTACGCTTCCAAAGGTTCATCACGGCTGAAAAGGCACGCTTGAAGGAAAAACAAAAGGGAAGGTCAAATATTTTAGTCTTTAATTATCTAAAAGAGGTGCAGTGTACCAGTCACAGTATATCAACTGTGTGCCAGTATTACTTTTTAAAATATTTTGTGAATAATAATGTGAAATATTAGATGTGTGAAGTTGATCGTTCAGGTTGTTGTAGTCTTGAGAAAGACTATTGTTGGTGACTGGCGTTTCGACGGCTTTAGCGGCGGTCATCTTCAGAGTACTATTGTTAGTGGTGACTGACGTTTCGACGGCCTCAGCGGCGGTCATCTTCAGAGTACTATTGTTGGTGAGTGACGTTTCGACGGCCTCAGCGGCGGTCATCTTCAGAGTACTATTGTTGGTGAGTGACGTTTCGACGGCCTCAGCGGCCGTCATCTTCAGAGTTGACTCTAAAGATGATCGCCGCAATAGTCTTTCTAAGACTACATCAACCTGGACGATCAACTTCACACTTCTAATTATACTTCTAGGTTCAAACCATTTACTTTAATGTGAAATATAGCACTAGATATCATCAACAATTATAACCTGCGTGTCTCATATATAGCTTCAACATTCACATCTTAAGGTTCAGTTTTATTCAACAGAAACTACTAGAGTATTACTGTAGGAAGCATTCCCAACTGATTATTTTTTCAAGAAGTATTTCCAAAAGATAAAGAATTTCACAAACCTTTTGTGTGCTCATTAGGAACATTTGTGGCTGAAACACATTCTCACTCACGGTTGCTCCTTCTCCTGCGGGTAACAGATGTGGTGAGTCCATGATTAGCTTCGGATTAACTAGTTTCTCCATTAACGTGAGCCATGCATTGACAAACTCATCAGAACCTTCTGGTAGACCAGGATCCTCCTCACTGCTTGTCAGTTCATCTCCACGGCTAACTACCCACCGAAACCGATCAAACAAAGCACGATGGCCACCGGAAGAGACCAACTGTTGAAGCATTAGATGGTAGGGGTTTTTACGATCATCAAACAACATTGGATGAACAAAACCAAGAGAGCAGATATAGAAGGTTAAGTTGAGACGAGGTAGTGGACATTGTTCTGGCTCTTTCCATGATAAACCATGCATTAATAATTTAGCTAGCTGGCTGGCAATCAATCTTGCAGGTATGGTTGGCATTGAAGGAGCAACAACATGCTGAAGCCGTCTCTGCCGTTGTCCTGAACCCACAGCCAGTCTCACCAATAATGAGAAAAACTCAGCGAGCGCACGGCCAAGTTTAGATGAGGCAGCTAGAAGCTGTTTTAGAAGACGAAGTTTACTCGAGGATTTGGTTTTAACTTTCTCGGTTTCAGAACTAGAGCTCGGTTCGTCGTTTGACGATGTTACTCCTGACGATGTGGACTCATTGAAGCTGTCGGCATCTACAAGCTCAGATAACTTCTTAAGATCTATCTTGAGTGAATCACATTCATCAGTAAGGTTATCTTGAGTACATAAAACAAGCAACACTGAACTTTCCCAAACAAGAGCCGAGTATAAATGACAGAGTTTTTTCAAGGTTTCTATTCCCAACTCAGCCCCCCAATGATTTATACAAACAGTCCGAACATCATTCTGTGCTGCTCTGCAGATATGTGTAAACATGTTCACATAGGATTGTGTTGCAGCCATTGCATGAAGAAGTGGTGTCTGCTGAGCTGAATTCATAGCCAAAAACGGTTTGGGAGTTTTGATGACTTCCTGAAGTAATATCGACTGTCCTGACTGAGTTAAACTGTTGTTTAAGGGCTCGAGGGTTTGCAAGATTTCTGTCAACTGATGTAACCCTTGTTGAAGCAACTGATGCTCTTGACAAAGGACAAGAATGGATCGTCCAACAGTGCTGATGGCTTGACAGGCTGGTGAGGAGGGGAAATCTAAAGGAAGATTTGGTAATCCTAAAATCCTAATTAATGGTTCAAGGCCATTTTGTCGAACAAACTCTCGACAATGATCATCAGTTGAGTTGTTACTCAGGATGGAATCCACAAATTTCACCTGGAACGAAATGAAAAATTAAAATATTAAAACACCTGTCAGGTTAAGAAGGGACAAGCAGAAACAAAACTACATACCACGTTTAATATGTAATCAGTTAATGGAACAAATTTCTTCTTGTCAGCAATGGATTCACTACAAAACAGAGTAAAACATGAAAATAAATGGAAAGAAAATATTCATTAACTATTAAAAACATTGTACTGGAGTATAGTTAATAAAATAATTGCATTCCTCTTGAATAATAAAGTTATTTCTAGCATTGAAGTCATTCTTTCTAGTGCTAACCTGGCTGAATCATGTTCATCTGACAACTTCTCTTTGGACTCTAGTTTACAAACAGGCAAGTGATCTTCATCGTATTCTTCCTCGTCAGAAACAGGCTCATCATCATTCACAGTTCCTTGGCCATGAGGAGCTGGCTCATTCTTAGTAGACTTGACACATGTTACTTTAGGATCAAAGCCAAGTTCACAAACTTCTTGAAGTAACTAAACCATACAAAATACTGTCTTATTATTGGCTCAGAATGTGCGTGTGAATGAGAATATGCATGCGGAGCAATTATAGAATACTCGTCCACATTTGAAACCACATTTAAACGCAAATTGGTCTTACTCTGATGAAGGACTCCGCTCGAAACGTCAGTACTTCGTTACTAAAAATCTCGGCAGTTTACCACCTTTTCACTTTGCGAAATACAAACCAAGGTTGCTCTAAAATCTCATTAAATATAATGTCGAGGGTTTACATTGTGTGTACTTGTAGATTGTTATCAAATTGAAAGGGTTTTTTTACAGAACGAAGCAATTGTATATGATGAACTTTCCGTAGTCTGACCCTTAATATATACGCAAATAGTAAAGTGAACAGGTATTCAATAATTATACCTATAGATGCATGCAATATATTAATTTTATCAAAATATTAAATGTATCTCATCTTCTAGAAAGTAAGTTACAAGTATTTTAATAAATTTGCCAAATTCTGTTTCTCTAACTTACTATTAACTGCAATGAGTCGTTTTTCAAATCAGTTTATAAAAAATAAGTACGCAATGCGTACATGCGTCTACAGTTGAAGTGAAAATTGGATAAAGATTGGCGACGACCCCGTCTTGTTTTGCGTTACAAACTTTCTGATCAAAAACCTAAAAATTCTTTAAAAGTTCTTTAAAAATTCTCTGAATTTACGGCAATATTCTAGCATTGTTAGTTTTTTAGAAATATCAAAAAAAGAAATTTCATATAAATTACCACATGAGCTTGGGGTAGCTGTGGATTTGTCAGCAGATATGACATAAAGTGACGAGGTGAACGAAAACATCCTACAAACGAACATCTCGGCCGATAACATAGCGTTCTGCTACGCAGACGTAAAAATGTTTGAATTTCGACTTAATCACACCCAACCAAAGCGTGCCCCCAAGCAGGGTCTTAGCCAGGATCTGAAACTTGGGTGTCCAAATTGGCCATCGCGGCCCATAATACCCCTGCCTGGGGGGGGGGGGAGTTGCATATTTACCGGGAATCCCTCTGTCAAGGGGTATTCTAAAGGCTAAAATTGTAATATTTTGGAAGTTATCATATACGGTCAGTAAAATACCTTATGTAAAATAATCGACAAAAAAGTGCGAATAATCGACGAATAGTGCGAATAGCGACAAATAATACCGATATTTGACGAATCGTCGCTACTCGTCAACAGCGCCGATAAATGTTTCGCTGATGGCCGATTTGATTTAATAAAGCTACCAAAAATACTAGAGTAGCGATAGGTGTCCTTTAGAGTTCTTACTGGCCGTCTAAAAGGTGTCAAAATAGTAAATAGCCGTCCAAAAGCCGTCATTATCAACTGGCCGTCTTTGAAACCCAATCTATTGATATTTCTATAAGATGTTGACTTGATGTTGATCTAATACCTTAATGATAGCTTTCATGGCATCAGTCTTTAACATTGGTTGATGACGCATTAGTTCATCCATCGCTGTTCCCAAACTCGAAGCTGTATCACCTGCTAGACAAGGTCATTCCAGGTAAAAAAACACAATGAGGAATAAGACTGGAGGAACTGATGGCGGATTGCAATTCATGTTTAAATTGACAATGTCCCACAAAACATTCATATCTCGCAAAATAATTTCTCACTGAAAATTTGAGGATTTTGACGCCGTATTGGTTTTGAAAATATGATGTCACTGAATGATTCTTTATCGGCAGTGGAGTTGTTTTGATGGCGATCACATAGTGATAGCTGTTGTGAATGCTCTTTGAACGAAAATTAGTCGAAATAAACTATTTAGTTCCTCATGCAGGAAAGTAGAGGAGCTTCTTAGGCATAATACGAGATAGAATCACTCAGTGACATCATATTTGAGAAACAACTAGCCATATCTTCTGAACTAAATTGATACAGTAGGAATGCTGAAACTTTGGAAATAAACTAAAGTCAGTAAGATCTTTCATATGAACTACATTTGTATTTTGGATGGATTATCCCTTTAACAATATTATTACGCATGGTTTGGATGTCAGTAATACTGTTGATATAACAATTATTGCCCTTAAACATAATGTTTCCAACAATTCAACCACTTTTCTTACCTAAGGCATCTGAGCTTCTTCTCCTTTTCATTGCTGGTAAATAGGCCGGCGAGAGAAGGACTTTGAAAAGTTTATTGAATGGTTTACATGCCATAAACGCTTGAAGACCACGTGCATTAAGGCACAAAGCACTCAGGATATTAGGCAGAAATGCAAGAACTTCACGAGTGGCAGGGATCTGAAGGAATCAAAACTAAGGTTTGGCCAATGTTCTATCATCGTATTAAAAAATGCTGAAATTGTTGAGTACTTACATCTTTCACAATTAAAGATTTAAGAACAACTCCAGTTAAATCTTTATCTTGAAGCGATGATAGTAATGAAGGCTCATGAAATACATAAACTGTAACCACATCAGTAGCTAAATGTTGAATGTACAGCATTGTTTAGTGTGATTGAGTGTGGATACAATACGTTTATACTACCATACTATACATAGCTTTAGTTTTGCAACAAATTAAAACAACACAAAATAGTAAGCTTTCTTACCTAGCAAATATAATGCTGGACCATAATATTCAACATTGCTGATAATATATTTAAGTGATGTGGGAAGAGAACCATCCATTACTGCTTGGAAACAAATTAGAAAAAAGAGCTTATTGGTATCCAACACACAGCTACATGTATTTAGTTTTTCTCCTTCTTAAAGAGATCGTGTACAGTGTACTGACACTCTCCTCCGCACAGGCTTCTTGAGTTTTTTTGTAGACTTTGGGCAGATATAGTTTGGGCAGCGCGCTTGCTTGCAATTCCGCTCCGCATTCTCTCCATGCGTCCCCAAAACACAACCTGTGACTCAGTGAGCTCAATAAAAGCGAACAGCCCACCTATAGTATAGTGACTCAGTGAGCTCAATAAAAGCGAACAGCCCACCTAATCACCTATAGTATATATAAAAGCCTCTGCGTAGGAGAGTGGTATGTTGAGCAATGTTTGTGCATTGCAAAAGTTGTACACACCTGTTCTCACACTGTCACTGAATGATGGATCCGAGATGGCTTTCTTGAAGAAATTAAGGATGGACTTTAATAGAGCAGCTCTTTGAGGTATAATCTGACATTTGCTATGTTTAGAGAAGTCCTGTGATGAGCTAGTTCCATCTCCTGTACAACACTTGGTATCATCAACATCCATAGCATTCCCTTGTACCTCGCATGTACTGCTACCACTTGCTACTACAAACGAATGAATAAAAAATTCAAGATCCTAACCCCAGACCAAAAGAAAAAAGGGTTGGAGAATGCAGGATCTCGCTGTGTTTTTTTTAAATTTGGAATTTGAAGAGATGTAAACTTTAATCTTGCATTTGTAATAGTGAAATAAACAATTCTTCTGCCAATATGGGAAACTTGTCATCATATTGAGTGTTGTGAGAATTCATTAATATTAGAAAATCCAGTAGACATGTGTACGCATTGCGTACCTATTTTTCCTTATTTTTGTAAAAAATACAAATATAATAATCTATGCTGCATGGTATAATTATGGAACAATAAAGAACTAAAGAAGTTAAAAGTGTTTCTGCTGTCACCAGGTAGTACAACGTCATTTGGCTTCAGTAAGTAGCCATAATGTGACAACCAACGATACAGTAGATAATTATTCTAGCATTGTTTTACGACCAAGTACCACTACCATAGAAAAGTAGCCTGGAGATACCATCAATGCAGTTTATTAAAGGACATTGGCAACAAAAATTATGTTTGTTTAATAAGAAAGAACTCGTAAAATGATAGAGTAACACCTTTTACAACTTTTCCGTATTTTACTTTGTTTTTTAAATATTTCAGTTTGTTTGATATGTAGATGAGATGGTCTCTGACATCATGTGCAAGGTAAATAATTTTCACTCATTAAAAAATGTCTTATATCTCAGTGATTGCTAAGTTTACAACGTTCATTATTATGAGGAGTTATTATACACACATTTTCAAGTAAATTTGTGGAACAAACTTGAAGATGTAACTAATATTTTTCACTGCGATATAAGACATTTTTAATGAGTGAAAATTCTCTACCCTGCACCTGACGTCAGAGACCATTCATTTAAAACAAACTGAAATATTTCAAAAACGAAGTAAAATACCGAAGAGTTGTAAAAGGTGTTACTATGAGAATGAATGATCACAAAAGATAAACTGATATTTTTAAAAACAACTTCTGCCAACTAGTACTGTATAAGAAATGCTTGGAGACCAATTAGGTGTGTCCTGATATACTGATGCCATCATTTGGTGATTTCGCGGAGGATAGATGTCTAGGATTATATCATGTCAAAACAATATCTGCTTCATACCTGTTCCATCTGTGTCCATCAAGGTGTCACTACCACTATTTTGGTTTGCCTCACGTGATGGTACAGTTGCTGGTGGACTTGTTTCCATAGCTTCAGTGCTACCACTGCTGTCTGCTGGACTGGCAACTGTAGAGCTTTCACATGCCAATATTCCTCCATGGTAGGGCTGGCATAGCTTGATTTCTTGCTATAAAGGAAAACAACACACACAATGCTCAAGTATAGTAACTACATGACAATTCCTGGAGCCAGATTATCATGAGAATCTGTTAAACAATGCTGTTGTGTGCAGTTGATAATAAGCATATATAACAAGCCTTCAATACAGACTATAATAAGCATGCATACCAAGCCTTCAATACAGACTCAGATGGTCAGGGACTGTGACATCTTCTAAGGTTAAAGGTTTGATGTACATGTTCATTCATTTAACTATATCAACCAGTCTCTAATTACATGCACCATACCTCCAATCTACTTAAAATTATCGCAAGTCCACCATGATTTTGAAAGCCAACCATGTCCAAATTGGTTATTAAGTCAACAACTCTAACTGCCCTTGTCACAAACTGAAAGTTACAGCAAAATAAATTTACGAGATTAGTTTCCATTAAATTCCATTGGCACATTTCTTGTTAAAGATATGGTAAATAAACATACATGTACAATGTACAGGAATGGAAATAAAAATGCATATGATGTCTCAGAGTCAAAATTGGTGGTTTGAAAATTTTAAAAATTTAAAAAAATCACTTCACAATTTGCAAGATTTTCGAAGCTCACTTAACAATGATGCTCCAACTTTTTCAAAGTCATCTTCAAAATTTATAAAACCAAGGGTAGAAACTTCAGGGGAGTATTGCTAAGCTTTTTTTTAGTACTAGTTTGGACTCTGCTGCTCATGTTAGATGACAATGCTGAGAGGATCAATGGTTTTTAGTTTATTACACAAATCAATGGTATACATATGTTGATTATATTTGTATTTACATTATGGTAGATGTGAAAGGATCAAGGCTGAAAGGATCAAGGCTGAAAGGATCAAGGCTGGGATGTAATAACACCTACCGTTATACAATCTTCTTCGCCAGGCCATTCAATCACTTTAAGAAGGGATTCCATGAGACCACATGAAACCAACGCCTCACCCCCTACTCAATATATCAGAAAAAAATCACATGAATAGAAATAGATAAAATGTCACATGAATGATATCTAATTTAATACAATGTGTCTCTGGGTAATTATGCATTGCATGCTCACAATCTTAACACTAACAGCAGCCATTTTTCGGGTCACAAAATTTGTTTGTTGTTTATATCTCTCAATATCTGCTTAAATAACATACTGTATGTAATGATTACTGTAAAGTGCAGTGAGGTTCAAATAGATACCTGATTCATAGCTTGCCAAGTGATACAAAAATGAGAATAGGGCAGTTGCAAAGCCATGAGAATACAACATCATTTTGGAATCTGTAATATGTTATTTCACAGCATTATTATAATAATAATCAACTTCATTTGAGGTAATCACACAACAGGAAAAACTGATAAACATGCAACCTCTAGCTAGATATACAAAAAAACGTGTGTACCCGTCATGGCCTGTATACAATTTCTGACAAGGGTCGGAAGAAAACCATGATAAGAATTAGCTCCAGTTGCTTCAATGATAGAGGTAAGTCTAATAAAAACAAATTGTTAATTGTGATAGATACACCACTTTGACCTCGTAGTTCCTTACACAAAACCCTAAAATCTGCATGTTATCACACCCTCCTCCCATGTGTTCCTAGATCTCCCTTTCCCCTTCTTCCAGACACTTCTAAATCAATGATTGTTTACACCCAATTTTCTTGATCCACCCTTGGCACATGACCAAACCAACCAACCCAGCCTACTTCTACAGTTACAGTAACACCCCTGATGTACAGTAACACCCCTGATGTACAGTAACACCCCTGATGTACAGTAACATCCCTGATGTACAGTAACATCCCTGATGTACAGTAACATCCCTGAGACAAGCTCTTACAGTAGCTCTTCTGACATCTCAAATCAGTATGTTCAACTCTTGTTCACAAAGTTTCCCTTATTCTTGTAAAAATACAAATATAATTATCTATGCTGCATGGTATAATTATGGAACAATAAAGAAGTTAAAAGTGTTTCTGCTGTCACCAGGTAGTACAACGTCATTTGGCTTCAGTAAGTAGCCATAATGTGACAACCAACGATACAGCAGATAATTGTTCTAGCATTGTTTTACGACCAAGTACCACTATAGAAAAGTAGCCTGGAGATACCAATCAATGCGGTTTATTAAGAATAGGAAATGCAAACAATATCTTGGTCTACTCACCTTGAGTTTCTCTCTAAATGAATGATGGCAGTCAAAGTTCGTAATGAAGCAGAACTAATTTCCTATTTAAAATAAAGCTATATGTTACATCAAATTACAGTTTCTCGCTGGCTGAAGTATGAAAGAAACGAGAAATAGATTGGGCATGTGCCTCAGTGAGATAGCATCTTTTGTCTTTTTGCTGCCAGCTAGTGTGGTAGTTGATAACCCACCCTCCCACCCATGGCAAGGGACAAGGGGTGCTATGTTATGTAGTACATTAAGAATTACATGAGAATATTACCATAATAAATACATTTAAAAAAAATCCATCTGACCTGAAGAAGGACACATCATCTGAGATGTTGCTTATGAAAATACCAAGTACTCTTACTCAATAATCATATACACTGTACTAGCATCTTTAATTTTTATTCTTATTAACACATAAAACAAGTAAAGTACACAATCATTGTACAATGCACATACTGCATATCTTGAGTTTGGGTCATTAAGTCGAATTGCATCAACAATTTCTTCAACAAAACCAGGGTATAGCAACTGATTGACAGTGTTTTCTTGATTACTGGTGGAGTACACTAAAAAAATAATTTTCAATAATTTTAGAATCAATAAATGATGAAAAAGAGTAAGACCTTTATAAAATATTTGGACCTAAATCTTGTGAAAGTTCATCATAGTTACCTAGAATTGATATGGCTTGGAGTCTTGATTGAAGACATTTTATCCTCTTGGGATAATTATGGAAATGTTTAGCTAGTCGAATTCTTGAAAAAAGTTTGATCTTGAAAAGTTTAAAAGGAAAATGAAATTACCAACTGTAAACATTTATTACCGGTAAATCTCAAATCAATAATTCATGACCAAAACAAAGGAAATCAGCACCAAGACGGTGGTTTGGATATCAGAGGAAGAAATTACATAAATTAAGACAATTTTCACCTTGATTTTCTCTTAAAATATTGATTTGTTTGAGATGTAATATGAAACACTCGGAAGAGTGTTTCATCAGGATATCCAAACACCTCGAAGTTTGTTAAAAAGTTTGGCTTTGCCTCGATTTTCAACAAACTTCTCTGTGCTTGGATGTCCTGATAAACACTCTTCTTCGTGTTTCATATTATTACATCAAATATTATATTGAGAAAAGTTTGAAAGGCGAAACTACCAATAAAGTAGCAACTATTGTAACTACTGTTTAGTTTAATATTTATCTGACCTGATGAAAGACACATTGTCCCAAACATTGTCATTGTATTTCTCAACTTATTGAAGTTCTATTATATCTCTTTTTTATACAACCTCTAAAATATTAACCAGCATACCCTTTTTTCCTCTGGAATACAATGTTTTTTCAGAACTTTCTCCATAATTTCCCCAGGGCTTTCTGTTAGCTAAAATATGTGTTTTTAAGTAAGCAAAGGATTATTAAATAATTTATATATTCAGAACAAAATAATTAAAAAAGAAGCACCTTGATAACTAATGACTCAAAATCAAGACAAAGTGGATTAATAATATATATAAAGTTACAGGGTAACTAAAATTACATCAAATACCAACATGTATATCTATTACCGGTATTTTAGAAATGAATTACCTTGTTAACACCTTCAAGATGTACCACAGATAGGGCACAAGTATCATCTGAAGTCTAAAAGTAATATAATATTATTGCACAGAAGCACTTGTGTATTAATAAGTGAAATAGGTTGTGCTGCGTAGACAGTGAAGAAGAAATTGAATACTCTAACGTTTAATGTTTCAAGAGAAGGCCCTTTGTCGGAGTGATCCTTTGGTCAAAATGTTAGATCTCCAAGACACTATTTTGACAGCACACCAACTTTTAAAGTAATCAAGATACTGACATTTCGAACAGAGCCCTTGGTCTTACTTTCATAAAGGGCTCCGCTCAAAACGTCAGTTCCTAAAATCATGGTAGTTCACCCCTTTTCACCAACACACTGCCTAAACAGCACTCAAAGTAATCAATTTGTATGCACAAATGGTAATATTTGTCCTTTCCTTTTCTTAATTTAGACTGTTGGTGAACAAAGAAAAACTCATTGGTTTTCAAATGAGGATTGTATTTATTTTAATTTCGATTTTGATAGTGTATTTCATTTTTATCTTTATTGAGGATGTCAATGGCACCAGAAGATGTATCATTGGTTTAAGGAGTAGACTTAAAAGATTACATAAAGACAATATGATTCTCTAATAAACAAAAATTATCATACAATGATTGGGTCTTCGTTACTACGATTGAAAATTCTTGAAGTAATCTGCTGGGTAGTTATAAAAAATCTTACCACTTCCAACACTTTATTTTTATCATCCTCTTTCTTGACATCAGAATAAAATTCAAAATGAACATTACAAGCACTTTCTGGGAATTGCTGAAAACAAATGAAATTTTAAATAAATTTTACCAACCTGAATATAAATGAAGTTCCTTAGCATTCCACTAAAGAAATACCTAATGGTTTGTGTGTTTGGATTGCCTGATGGTTGATCCAAACACGCTGGGATGTTGCAAGAATTGAGAAAAAATAGGGGCTCGATTTATTTGCCAGGTCAACTTATACACAGCAAAAT
Organism: Chrysogorgia sp. JL179-B06; assembly: GCA_035772405.1. Lineage (NCBI taxonomy): Eukaryota > Metazoa > Cnidaria > Anthozoa > Scleralcyonacea > Chrysogorgiidae > Chrysogorgia > Chrysogorgia sp. JL179-B06. The sequence continues at coordinate 5,626,332 of JAYKKM010000450.1, read as the reverse complement.
ACAGTATGCAACTTTGACACCTTGTAGCTATTGCTACTATACATTTTTTCTGAAACTGCATACAATATATTTTAACTCAAATGACACAGTTACACAACAAAATGCCTTGTAAAAATCTCTTATACTGATAGAAATTTCCTCACTTCTGCAGGAACATCTTTAGAACATTGAGCTAAGCCAAAACTATTTTCCACACCTCCCCAACTCTGAAAAAGAGATACAATTCATCAATACATTTAGTAATTTGAAATACTAAATAGTAATTTGGTTTGTAATATTAAAATATTTACTTCGGCTAGGCAATACAGTCTTTGATGAAGAGTTTTTCTTTGTTCGACAGGTAAACGAGAAATGAAGTTGGATCTTTTACTATGAAAGATAATTCATGTTACACAACATTAGTAAAATGGAAAAAAAAATTGTAAACAATGAAATTGAAGAATATACAATATAATAATATAGATATATGTCATTACCTGAATATATACAGCACATTTAAAACACATAATACTATTTCCATATCATTTGCTGCCAACAAAGCTATAAGATGCTAGAAAATTCATAATAAACACTTATTACACTATAAATCAATGTTCAATGGGGCTTCGGTGGTCTAGTGGTCAGTGCCACTGCCTCCCACCTCTGAGGTCAAGAGTTTGAATCCTGTGTTCGGACATTTGATCGCACGTGGAAAGAGTTGATCAACACTCTGCCGAAAGTCGTGGGTTTTCTCCGGTTTCCTCCCACAGGGAAGTTGACAGGGCGGGTTAGGATAAATAGTTATAGGAAGACTAATGATGATAAAAACTGTAAAAATAAATAGCTAAGGTTAATTGATTGGGGTACTGGGTACTGAATATAATAGAATAAATTGTCGATGTTGTAGAGCGCATTTGATCATATACACATGCTAATTTGCGCTATATAAATAGTAAACATTAATATTCATAATTATATTAATTTGCTCTTTGTGAACTCAAAAAGATTTATTTTACTTAAGTAAAAAGAAAATATTTAGCCACATGAATGGCAGCTAGATGACCAAAAGCAGAAAATCACAATTCATTAAAATATAGAAATAATTATTCAAAATGTATCTGTTAATAATGTACTGTAGTGTACTATAATATAATAATTTTAAAGATGTTATATCCATATTGTACCTCCATTGAACTATAAATGTGCCTTGCATACGAATGTTCTACAAGTAATCCTGTGAATTTTAATACATTAGATATATTTTCCTTGTATTTCTTGGCCTAGAAATGAAAGAAAGAATATTAGTCAAGGAATTTAGTACTTATGAATAGGCTGAGGCGGTTTTTCAGTATACCGAAAAAAAACGTGTTTTTTTCAAAACCGGTTTTACGGTTTTGCTTGTATAAGAAAACCGAAAAACCAGGAAAACCGAAAAAAATCGCGGGTAAAAACGAAAAATCCGATTATCTCACCTATCTCAAAAATTAATTTAAATATGAATTGGCTAAAACGTGGGTGGACCTCTGCGAAGACAGGTTGCTTCCTATATTGCGTATTTTTGTAATGTTGTAAACTTTTCTTATCAAAAAAAATAATTTCGTGAAGTAAAAAACGTGTGATTTAATATTTTATGTCTACAATATTTTTATGAAAAAAACCCGTTTTTTTCTTGACGGTTTTCGGTTTCGGTTTTTTTATTAAACCGCCCCAGCCTACTTATGAAAGTGTTGTATTTCATCAGAGAGTGAGACAAAGTCAATAGACATTTCACTCTCTGATGAAAGGGCCTTCGCTTGAAAAGCATTAGATTTCTTACACAATATTTTTGCAGTAATTTAAAGTATTCAATTTGTACTTTAGTAGTTAACTATTGCCATGTAATTTACCCATTGATATGCTAAGAAAAATTCATTTTTTGTCCAAAATAGAAAACAAATAAATAAAATAACCTGTTCTTTGTTCTTGAGGTGCAGTTGGTCATACACAAGAATCCACTCACTTCCCTCGGCATGTTTTGAAACATTGCCTAGTATAGTATCAAACTTATCCAGTACATCTATCCAATGGAAAAGCTCGCACTAAAAGGAATGGATAAAATACCTTTAAGGTGGCTCAAAATTCTTGCAAGATATCAACAAACTTGCATGACTATTTTTGTGCACAAGAAGTCTAGCCAATCAATTGCTGACACCATCTTGTGTCAGTCAGCATGATGCATGCAAATTGCCAAGTGACTTATGCTGCAATTTTGGGTGTCCAGCCTTTTATTGGATCACAATACACAATTTCAAGGTTATTGCCACCATGTTGAAATGGGGGCAAAGAGACTGGGACGATTGCGGTTTAAGAGAGTATAATAATAGTCTAAAAGATGCATGATTGGCTAATTTTTGTGCTTTTTACACTTTTAACATTTGATTTGGATAGTGTCTGCGCCTTTTACCCTGATACGATTATTCCTGGTAAGAAATCTTCATATATATGTAAATTTCATCTTGTGATTGGAAAGACATATTCTGTACCAGAAATAGGATAATATCAAGCCAAACATAAATTTAAGTCCAAATCAAATGTAAAAAAGTGTAAAGAGCATGAAAATATGGCAATTTTAAATCTTTTAGACTGTATTATACTCTGTTAAACCACACTCGTCCCAGTCTCTTTGCCTCCATTCAACATAGCGGCAATAACCTTGAAATCGTCTATTTAAATTTAGTTTTTTGCACATAAACATAAACTAAAATAAATTGAAAAGCACAAGGTTATAAGAAATTTGAATTCCTAACTGTGATGGAATTTGTTTCAAATTTCTAGTGACATGTTTAAGAAAAAATTATTTCTCACAACTGGGTTAGCATATTTGATCTGCAACCGGCAACATTACAAAACTTTAACACATAAAAATAATACATGCTTGTGTTGCCAACTGCGAGGGTGGGGTGGGTGGGAACAATTACTGCTCACATAATGATGGCAAAAAACAAAAATATACTAGCCTACTAACACATATCTTAATATCACTGCCTCTCGCTAGGCTCCCAGTGTAAGAAACTCCAATTATTACATCTTTAATAATCTGGAGGAATCTGACAGTGTGTGCAAGTCTGATCATTCAAATGTGTTTTACACCAGTACAAAGGGCATTTGAACAAATTTTTTTTTAAAAGTTTGACCGGAGGATAATTGCAGTTGGATTTTGCTCATACATTATGCTAGACCTAAAATGTCAAGTAGTTTATTCAAAGTTTTGTATACTTTGCCAAAGTGCCAAGTCTGAATTCCTTTCAAAATTTCTGCCAAGTCTTCATCATCAGCATCTTTGAGTTTCTGTATCAGCTGTTGACAATTCAAAGGCTAAATCAAATTATATAAAAAGATTAAACACTCAGACGGATAAAACATTGAAATGGCAAGTTTATTCACAATCCAAAAAGTCACAGTACAGTACTACAGAATTTATAATATGTGGTTATAAAATATCGCACATGGCCATGAAAATTTAGAAGAGATTGTCTTCTTACCAACTCTGACTGCGGCTTTCGTAATTTGCTTCGGTCAATTTTCATTTTTATTCCTTTATCAAAACGTCCATATTAAGATTAGCAAAAACATGGGCTGCAACGACCAAAAATCTTAAACCTCTCTCAACAGACGACAGCATCAAACGTAAACTACCATTATTGGCAACAAGAAAGCAAACAGGTCAATCCTTAATGTGGTATCAAAAACCAACACTTCTCTTGCTTTATCACCAATACTTATTCAACAATTGAGTAAGATGCTACGAGACAGCGTTTATTCCTTCTTTGTTGTACAAAAAATAGCCAAATCTTTGAAGAACCTAGAAGTCATGGCGCGGATCTCTAACGTTGTTCAGAAAACGCGAAAAAGCACGAATCTCGCGATGAACGCGTGCTCGTCACCAGGCCCAACATGACAATGCAAAACCAATTTGGGTAAATATTTTCGTATGGTTTATATTACTAGGTAATATTCTAAAATATGAAGATTATAACGTGGAATATTAATGGTATACGATCTGTAAAAAGGGAAAAATCATTAAAATCTCTCTTTGACACTCTGGACGTTGATATTATTTGTTTGCAAGAGACCAAAGTTACAAGTACGTTACAAAATTTAATGTTAGGCCATATAAAAAAAATTACTTGTTTAACGTCCACCCATTCCAACTTTTCCAGGTCGGGAGGGAGGTTTTTATTTTTATTTTTTTATATTTCAAACCGTCATGACAAAGCAAACCGGATTTAAAATTTCAATCAACCGTGGTTACACTTTTGTCTGATCATGGTCTCATCGAGGTGCCCGACACAATGGAGATCGTCAATGCTCAAGTGGACAGTAAAACATGAGTAGGGTATTTCTAAGGTGGAAAAACGATAGTTTTGATAGTTTAAACTATGTTTTGTGCAAAATAAAAAAGAAAAAGAAAATTGAGGTCGGGGACATTTCCCAGGTCGGGCGGGGACGCTAAACAAGTAATTTTTTTTATGTGGCCTTATAATGTAACATATTTTGTCTCGATTTTGATAAACTATCGTGAAATAGTCATTACAAAATAAAATATAATACGAAAAAGAACATATTGAAATCTCAAGATACTAGTCAAAATCTAGCATGATCTTTTGACTAATTAAAAACAGGTACGCAATGCATACATGTCTCTACTGATTGTAGCTAATATGTAGCAAGAAGGCAGTCATTGATATTAACTATTAATAAAAAAGAAAATAGAAAATGAAATAATTATTAAAAGAAAAATTATTTGAAATAAAAAGAGATAATGATGTAATTATTTACAATGAATTTTGGGTAAACATCAAGTGATTAACTACGGTAACTCTGTTCAAAATGCGGACAAACAAACCAAAATTTGACTCACAAATGATTGCAAATGAGCTATTTTCTTTTGTTATGGTCGCAATAATTATGGGGAAATGCGGACAAACATGGATACTGACGTCATCTTGACAAAGTGCTAATGCTTCAGTAATTCAGTGTACGAGGCTTCTCAGCAGACAAAGTTTTGAGATTTGAAGATATTCTTTTTCGGATTATGTTTTGTTTTATATTATTTCAAATTGTTGGCTGGTAATTTTTGACATGACAATATAATTTCCTTATCTTTAGGAGACATGCTTGAAGAAGATACAGCAGTTATAGAAGGTTACAACTCATACTTTAGCTTCTCAAAAGGTCGTAGTGGATATTCAGGTATGTATGATAACAGCTAGTTCAGAATACTCATGAGTCAAACTTCATGTGCAGTGGTCTGCATCTTTGAATGATTTTTTGCTGATATAAGGCTTGGTTTTTATCTACTGTACACTCTTTAGCTATTATATTGCTGAATCATAGCAGACATCTTCAATATTGAATTTAATGAACACTTCTAATTTAATTTTTATTTATTTTTTAGGTGTTGCAACATTTTGTCGTGACAATCTTACCCCAATTCATGCTGAAGATAAAATATTTTTACCAGAAAATTACCAAGAGTTCGATGATGATGATGACGATGAAGGGAGGTCTTTAACAAATGGTAAATCTGATTCAGACCAAGATGCATAAGAGATGTTTGCATAGACCCTATTAACAATCACATATTGAAGGATTAATATAGTTTCTAATTTTACAATTTTTAATTTACTTGTGTAGAATACCTTGAATCGTTGAATGCTGAAGGTCGTACCATTTTGACTGAGCATCTTGATGCAGATGGAAATCATGTAGTAATCCTGAATCTTTACTGTCCAAGAGCTGATCTAGATAATCAAGAAAGGACTCGGTTCAAACTACAATTTTATTCTCTTGTGCAACAAAAATGCAAGAGTTTATTAGCAGAAAACAAGTATGACAAAAGTTGCTTGTTGCTCTGCATTAAGCTGATAAAAAATAAATACATTTTTACGTAAAATAGATTACCCTGTTTGTTTACTTTGATTTGTTTTTTAAACATTTGTAGACATGTTATCGTGCTAGGAGACTTCAACGTTTCTCACAAGTTGATTGACCATTGTGACCCAGATGACCCTGTAAGTTTGCTAAAAATATCCAAATTCCTTATTCCATGTCAATTATTATTAAATACATTTATTCACTTTACAGGAAATATTTGATTCTAATCCTAGTCGCCAGTGGGCAAGGACATTTGTATTGAATGATGAAGACATGACTGATGGTACTGACAGCACAAAGTTTGTGGATTCATTTCGATATTTTCACCCAAACCAGGAGTCAGCTTTCACCTGTTGGTCCACAGTGACTGGAGCTAGACAGACAAATTATGGAACTCGTATTGACTACATCTTTTCTAGTTTAAAGTTCTTTAATGAACAATTTATTGACTGTGTCATCAGGCCAGACATTGAGGGGTCAGACCATTGCCCTGTAATAGCCACTCTGAAAAGCTCTTTCAAAAATTCTGGAAAACCACCACCACTGTGCACTAAATACATGCCAGAGTTTGCTGGAAAGCAACAGAAGTTAAAGGTGTTTTTTAAAAAGAAGGAAATCCATACCAATACAAGTGATGCAGCAAATGAAAGCTTCGAATGCACTGAAAGTTTGTCAACCAAAGACGAGAGAGGAAATGCTAACAAACGACTAGGATATCAGTTGCCAACTAGTCAAGCAAAACGCAAAAAAACTGTTAGTAAAAAATGTTCTCAAGGAAATATTTTTAAATATTGTTCAAAAACAAAAAGCAAAAATGAAACCATGGACAACCAAATAAAAGTTGATAAGCAAACACAAAACCAGGAAGAGCCTTTCGATTGCGAGAAATCTAACATTGAGAAAGAATTACATCAGGGTACTCACGTGCAAAAAGGATCAGTTAATAGTTTAGGGGTAATGGAAACTTCACAACTATCAAACCATCCTTCAAGTGAAAATTCAACTGCAGTTGTTGCTCAATGGAAGAATCTTTTACGAGGACCACCACCTGCTCCTCTTTGCTCTGGTCATAATGAACCTTGTGTTCTTAGAACTGTGAAGAACAAGGGGTCCAATCATGGGAAACAGTTTTACTGTTGTGCTCGACCACAAGGACATGATAGCAACAAAGAAGCACGATGCAAGTTTTTTAAATGGATTAATAAAAAATAACTTTTTTGCATGGTCTCACACACACAGGGGCGGATCAAGCATGCGCGGGGCCCCTAGTTGGCACATTAGTGGTTGCTTCACGCCTGCCACCCGCGGGTCCCCTGACACTTTCCGGCGTGGGGGCCCCTGCCCAAAGTGCCCACCCCCCCTTGATCCGCCCGTGCACACACATACTGCTATATAACTATGTACAACATTTTATAGTATCTTCATTAAAACTGATTTGTAATTGTTTGGTTTTGGGATGATTATATTTTTGTGGTATGGCTCGTAGAAATAGACAATTCCTCAATGTCAAGCCATAGGTCATACTCATTGAAGGAATTAAGTATCCAATGAGAGTTAATAATATAATTATTAGTATAGGAATTATCATATGAGGGATAAGGTGATATCAGTTTTATCACTCGAGGACAATATCATATAAATTGTCACAAGTGAGCACAGCGAACAAAGGACAATTATGATATCGTACTGAGAGGGATAAGATATCACCAACTAGTGCCTTTATCAGGGTCCCAGCTAGGGACATATCGTTTTTAGCACTCGCTGTTATCAACCTGATAAAAGCACTAGTATGTGATAATTATCAATTATTGAATGAGGTTGAGCATGATATGAAGAATTATCAATGTTTGTGTTATCTGCTGAAGGCTGAGGCAGATAACACAAACTGAGGCCTTGATAATTCTTCATATAATGCGAAAACCGAATTCAATAATTGTTTTATTATTTATTTAAAAGATTAACTTTATCAACTATTTAACAACTGGAAAAACGTCATAGCGTGCAATATTAGTTTTTCATATTGCACCAGGTGACATCAATCGTGCAATAATCTTTTGACATACGTGTATTGCACCATTGATGTCACAACTCCATATTTGGTAGGGCAATGAGTTGATATGACGATTTCACCGTTGGCTGTTAGCCAATCAGCGAACACGAATTCTTTTAAATATCTAAAGAATTGTGATTGGCTAAACGAATCACTTGGCTTTAAACGAATCATGATTGGCTAACGAATGTAAAACCCAGGCCCCTAGGGATTTCACCGAAGTAAACAAAAGTTGCAGCACACGTAGATATGAATATGGAATTTGAATCGTAAACTTTAATAGATTAGCTTTAATATGTTTATAATTTCCCACAGTATCGGTGATAATGTATAGGGTATACTTTATTGTTTTAATTTTGGCAAAGTATGTTGAGAATTTTGATATATCTAGGCTATTTTCGAAGCGAAATGTAGCAGCTTCTTCCACAACGAATTCCTCTACAAGGTACAGCTACTTTGAGGAAAGTGAGCGACTGAGGTTGCGAGACAGAGCGAAACAGATGTTCTACTTTGGTTACGATAGTTATATTAAATATGCTTTTCCAATGGATGAATTGGATCCAATCCATTGTACTGGAAGAGGACCAGATTATGAAAATCCGTAAGTGTATACAATTTACAAATCGTTTTTTATTTGGTGCGTCATGTTATGGGTTAAACAAATTATAAATTGAAATTTAATTATTTATATATATATATATATATATCTATAGATAGAATTGAGCTACGATAGACCATGTCTATATGCTTTAATTCCCAATGTTTTGGCGTCTGTTTTGCAACTCACGTTGTGCGATGTGTCTGGTGATATTATGTATACGTGACATCAAGACGTTTGCCAAAAATACCAATTCATGTATTTCGTATTTCTAGGTCCAATATTAATATAAACGACGTCCTTGGAGACTATTCATTGTCATTGGTAGAATCGTTGGACACCTTAGCAGTAAGATATTTTATTGTTATGGTTAGCTTTGAATTCTGTATTATGATTCTTTAAAGTCTGAAAAATCAATCTATTTAATTATTTGTCGTAGATACAGGTCCGACACGACATCAGCCTAAATCCTAAACTTAACCCTAAATATCCCTATTCCTACCCCTAAATATCCCTAAAATTGTCGGATCTGTATCCACTTCCCTAATGATTTGAAAATATGTTACATTGCAACAATATAATGATAATTAATCAACATAATAAAGAAAATATACCTAATGGTTTCCGTGTTTGGATACTGTAATCGAATTATTATTATTAGGTAGGCCTCAGCAGAGCTAAGCCTTACAATGCTATGATGCCTTGGCAGTTGATGGATGGCCGGTGGGCGAAACAAATCTCGATCCTTGAATCTCCTCATATGCCCTTTGCCACAGTAGGAAGCAATAGTAACCTAAAACGTCAAGCCTACTATCAAGGTTTCCTATTTGACCCATAGGTGGAGTGCAGTTTAATGTCATGCCCAGGACACAAATGTGATCCAAACACGCAGGAAGTTGCAAGACTGGAGAAAAGCGTAAAATACACGAGCCGCTAGGCTAGTGTTTTTTAGCTTTTCGAAAGTCAAGCAACTTCCCAAGCGTTTGGATCACAGTATCCAAACATGGAAAAACCATCAGGTGTTTCTTTTTTGGCTGGAAAATTTTGTGTTTGGATGGCTTGATCCAAACACAGGTATTGACCAATCAGAGCCTGCGTAGCATACATGTTATAACCATATTATAATAACCATCTTTTCATAAGTGTATCATGAAATATAATTCTTATATTATTTTTCCATCAAATATAGGTTATGGGAAATAATAGTGAATTTAAAAGAGCAGTAAAATTAGTTATAGAAAATGTTTCATTTGATAAAGATAATACAGTACAAGTTTTTGAAGTAACAATAAGGTAAGAACTATCAACTGTGTGGACCTGAACCTCATTCTTTATCACAATACAGAGACCAGCTGCCCTGCCAAGAGACGGGGGTAGCCAGGGCAACTGCCCCATGGCCTGGGCCAAATAAGGGGCCTGAAATGATAACCATCATGCAAATCCTACACATAGAATGAAGCTTCTAGGGCATTTAGGGGCCCGTGAAAGACCATAACCCCACCTTCCCCTGGGCCTATCTTGGCTCTCGGCAGTCCTGACAGAGAAACAAATAGGAAAGGGTTTTTATGCCTCTGTATACAGTTACACAGTTCTGATTAGGCATTGCAAGGTCATGGGTTCAATAATCAATTCCAGCCGGAACGCCTTGATGTTGCATTTTTCACAACTGGTCCCGGTGGAAACATGCAGTCATGCTTAGAGTCAAACTGGGAGCACTCTCCTCACATGCAGCCAAGGCAAAATGTTAACCAGCTAACCGAACTGAACTGAGCTGCTATTGAACCCATGTTGCAGAGGTGAAAGGCATATGTGCTATAATACTGAGTATTGTGCCATGCTAAGGGATGCATAATATACTACCAGTATTGTAGTAATCCTCATTTGTAATGTTTCGTTGTAATTAGTGTTGCTCCATAGTGTTGGTCTCACTGTTTTAGAGTCTTGGGTGGCCTGTTATCAGCTCATTTAATTATCCGAGACTCCAAGCAGCCATTTGGTGACATGATACCAGCAGATTACGATGATGAACTTCTGTCAATGGCACATGATTTGGCCAATCGGTTGCTTAGTGCATTTGAAAATACAGCTTTAGGGATACCCTATCCTAGGGTGAGCATTGATTATTTTGATCATATCAAAGTGTCCTAATTAAATTGTGTTATTGTAACAAATCTACTTAATTTCCAGGTTAATTTGAAACATGGTGTTCCATTGGCTACTTCCTATACAACTTGTAGTGCTGGAGTTGGAACTCTTCTTTTAGAATTTGGTACATTAAGCCGTCTTCTTGGTGACCCAACTTACGAGATCACAGCTAAAAATGCTTTGAATGCAATATGGAAATACAGATCAAAAAATACTGGATTATTAGGTAATGTTACAAAGTGGGAAGACCAGTAAAAAAACAATTTTGAGTAAAAAATTGTGCATAGGTCTAACTTATTTCAATATTTCAAGTGATTAGATCCACCATCAGACATCCTTTTAGTATTTTAACACTGCCAATTTACTGAATATAATTACTGAAAAAAGTTACCAGCTGATAACGTTGGAACAAGCAAATAAAGTTTGTAATTCTTTCAAAACACTATTGCATTTTTAGGAAATGTCATAAATATTGTGTCTGGTGAGTGGATAGGTAACATGAGTGGTATTGGGGCAGGAATGGACTCTCTTTATGAATATTTACTGAAGGTAAATTGTCAGATATTTTTAAACTCAATTAGTATAAAATGCTGTTCAGTGTTAACTTTTTTTTTCATTGATTGCATTCTTAGAGTTATATTCTGTTTGGTGATCCAAATGATTTGAACAAGTTTATTGACCTTTATAGAAGTGTAAAGATTTACATGAGAAAGGGGTATGATTATTTATCCGCGCTTGAATATTTTGGGAATCTTCTGCCATTGTGTATACCCTCACTTACAGTATATAGGTATGTATTGTAATTATTTGTGAATTACTTTGGCTTATTTCTTAGACGTCAGCTGTGTAATTCTGGAAATGGAGATGTCCCTATTTATGTAAATGTGAATATGGATGATGGAAAGATGTTGAACACCTGGGTTGATTCACTGTCAGCTTCTTTTGCTGGAGTACAGGTAAGTTCTGTCAGAGTTGCTTTGTTTCTTTAATCTTTTGTATAATATAGACCATTTTTGTAATCATGCTTAGAAACAGAGGCGGAATAAGGTGCGCGGGGCCCCTGGCATAGATTCAGCATGGGGCCCCTTGCCACCATTGCGACCTACCAGCTTAGCGGTTTCACCATGAACGCAAAGGAAAATTGGATTTTAAAAGATATATAGGAAAAAGATATATAATTTTCCTTTTTTCCTCGCTGCCTTAAAAAGTCTGTGCTTACCGAGGATTCCCTTTATCTACCCCACATTTACAGGGGGGTCACACTTACTTGGGCCCCGTTCTTTCTAGAAAGAACGCGTGAAATTAAAATTGCGCAACGAGAAGGCACAGACCCCCAGCATATGCCGCTTCTGCATAGGGTTAATTATGCCTTGCTTAGAAACCTTTTAGGTGACAGCACTAAACATTAGAAGTACAGGGACTATAAATCTTTCTCCATATTATATATACTGTAGCTTTTTTCTATTGATAATATCTCATTTTACTACTGTACATCTGCCACGAGAATAATTACGCCCCATCCCAAACGTGTACGCATTGCGTACCTATTTTATTCTATTGATATCTCTTAGGTTTTAAATGGTGACATTGATGATGCTATTTGTACGCATGCGCTCTACTATGCTATATGGAAACGATACGATGCATTACCTGAAAGATTTGATTGGCATTCCAGTGTCTCACAAGTCCACTTCTATCCCTTGCGTCCTGAGTTGATTGAATCGACGTACTTACTTTACCAGGCAACGCAACATCCGTTTTACCTTCATGTGGGTAAAGAGATCATGGATGACTTAGAAACACATGCTAAAGCAAGGTATTTAAGATGACTGCACCGTAACCACAAACTTACATTAAAAAATAATAGTTGCCACTGTTGCCACTTAAATAATGCTGGTTTCTTACGTATTGTAAAGCATTGTTAATATTAGAATTTTTAAGACAATTTTAATACGTAGAGCTGTTCTGACTCCCAGATGGGAATTAAACCGATATTTTCGTAAGGTAGACCCATAGCGAAGGTGAACATGTTGTTACAATACATATATATTCATTAGCTCAAAGAACTGCATGCGATCACTAACCATCTTAGTCCATGTAGCTCAATAGTTAAGTTGCTGCGTGTACTACTTTAGCTCAATAGTTAAGTTGCGTTGTAAGTTTCAATGCGTGTACTATTTTAGCTCAATAGTTACGTTGCGTTGTAAATTGCAATGCGTGTACTACTTTAGCTCAATATTTAAATTGCGTTGTAAGTTGCAATGCGTGTACTACTTTAGCTCAACAGTTAAATTGCGTTGTAAATTGCAATGCGTGTACTACTTTAGCTCAATAGTTAAGTTGCGTTGTAAGTTGCAATGCGTGTACTACTTTAGCTCAATAGTTAAATTGCGTTGTAAGTTGCAATGCGTGTACTACTTTAGCTCAATAGTTAAATTGCGTTGTAAATTGCAATGCGTGTACTAGTTTAGCTCAATAGTTAAGTTGCGTTGTAAGTTGCAATGCGTGTACTACTTTAGCTCAATAGTTAAGTTGCGTTGTAAGTTGCAATGCATGTACTATTGTAACCTTTTGTGTACCTTATTGCGCAATAAATTTTCGTGTTGCAAGTTACGGCCAAAATATTGTGAAAAGTTGAAATGTCTTGTAATATTCGTAACATTCTGTTGCCCCTCTCCTTCAGTCGCGGAGAGAGAGAGAGTTCTGTTACATCCTTGCGAGACACGTTGAACGTGGGTAGAAATACGTACATGGCGAGCAAGTTAAACGCAACATTGTCACTACGCGAAGATCTATAATTGTGCATATTTACATTCTCCAATCAGGTGCGGATATGCCACTTTACATAACGTTATGGATAAATCTCAGGAAGACAGAATGGAGAGTTTCTTTTTGTCAGAAACATCAAAATATTTATACCTAGTAAGTATAAAGTAAATGGTTTGAACCTAGGAGTATCATTAGATGTGTGAAGTTGATCGTCCAGGTTGTTGTAGTCTTGAAAAAGACTATTGTTGGTGACTTACGTTTCGACGGCCTCAGCGGCGGTCATCTTCAGAGTCGACTGACTCTCCAGGTTGTAGCCGCTGAGGCCGTCAAAACGTCAGTCACCAACAAGTCTTTCTCAAGACTACAACAACCTGGATCAACTTCACACATCTAACCTAGTAAGTATACAACGTTTCGTCTCTGACGCTGATGTTTTGCCTTTCGCTCGAAACGCTAGTCCTTATACACACCATTTCAGCAGCTAGTACACCAACCTCTTTTAGAATTTTCTGTTTTCGACTTGTCTCACTGACACATTTCAGTTGAATTAAAGTTTTAAAATGTTGGGAAGTTTCTTCATTGGAATATTCTTTTAGTACAGCTGGTTTCTGTTATATATTATTTTTTCATTTTTTCACAGCTTTTTGATCATGATAATCCAATAAACAAGCAGGCCTCAAAGTTCATTTTCACAACTGAAGGACATTTTTTCAAATTGGACAAATCTCTTTGGAAAGTTGACTCTGAGTTTTTTTCTCTAACTAAAGACGTCTTCAGCGATGTACGAATCTCTAATTTTAGCAGTTGCGGGGTAAGTAGTCGCCTGCTGCGAGTTTTCGGAAATGGCTTAAGGTTTACAGGACATATATATATATATATATATATATATATATATATCGATATTTTTGTGAGTGTTTGTTTCACTCTCCAAGATCTACTAGAAAAGCATCGGATGTTTGTCCCGTACCGAAGCCGCACTACGGCACATAATGGGTGACCCGCGTACGATCTAACAGGCGTAAACCCTTTTCCCCCGGATTGGTTTGTGGACGAGAGTGCACAAGCCGGTAAAAGCGTGCTAATATAGAATGGTATTTAAAATGATTGTTTCATTACTATACCCACTATATATATATATATATATATATATATAACGAGTATATATAATGAGTTATAACGAGGCAAACTTTTCTATTTATATAGTGTGAAATAGTAGCTGACCATCGTAACAGACCGTTACCCATGGAACCACGTTACTTACAGCAAGTGAAAACCTTGGTTGGATCACGTGACTAGCGCATGTACATGCGTCAAAGCACGTCATTCAACAAGAATGCAGATCTGTCAGACAATACCTACACTCTGCGATAAATCTATTCCATTTCGCATCCTGGTACATGTGATTTAATGGATTTACTCTTTAGAGTTACACGCCGTGCTCCATACTACTTTCGTAGGTATATCACATGCGTCAGAATGCGAAGTAAATTATGTTAAATATATGAATGCGAAGTGAATTATGATAATTTATGTTTAATAATGTAATATTTTTTTAATAAAATCTTTTTTTTTAATAAAATCATTTTTCACAACGAGTGTTCTTAATTTTTGAAAACTCAACGCTGCTTGGTGAAGACTAAAAGGGATGACTCAAAAGGACCTTCACATTTTCTATAACTACTAATCCTAACCATAATCTCAATCCTAACCCTAACCTTGATCCTAACCTTGATCCTAACCTTAAAGTGCCCCTAACCTCAAAATGTTTTATTGTCTTGTTTGGAAGAACTTTTAAAATGATAAATTAACTTCTTTTGAAGATTTTCGTTTCTTTGCTTTCTTTTCGAGATATATCAGTTTGTTTGATATGCAAATGTCTGGAATTTCGACACCATGCATAATGACTTATTGGAGAAATGTGTACATCTTTTAAATCAAGAAGTTTGGTGTTGTGGGAGAAACGCACACACGTGTTATTCACTCTTTAGTGTTTTTATTTGATGAACGCAAAGATATATAACATTCTCTGATAACTCATTATGCATGTGTGACGAAATTCCAGATATTTGCATATCAAACAAACTGATATATCTCACAAAGAAAGCGAAGAAGTGAAAATCTTCGAGAGAAGTTACTTTATCATTTTAAAAGTTCTTTCAAATAAGACAATAAAAATTTTTGAGGCTAACCGTAACCCTAACCTAACGAAAAATAAAAACCACCAAAAAACATGAGGTTCTTTTGAGTCATCCCTTTTGCCTTCCCCACGCTGCTCACCTTGTTCTTGAGTCCTCGACTATCAAAGTCTTTCATGGTTCGTAATATCAACTGTTTGATTGTAAAGTTTGCTGCTCTTTTTAAAGAGGATAGATCGTTCATTTCCAAGACATAAAATGATCCTAAAAAACAGTCAATATAACAACATTTACAGCAAAGTGAAAAGGTGGTGAACTGCTGAGATTTTTAGCGGTAAACGAAATATTGACGTTTCGAGCGGAGCCCTTCATCAGAGTAAGACGTCTTGCTTTAATGAAGGACTCCGCTCAAAACGTCAGTATTTCGTTACTACAAATCTAGGCAGCTCACCACCTTTTCACTTTGCTATATATCCTGGGTCGCCACCTATCTATATGAACCAGTCTTGTGATTGGTTGATTAAAACAATAAAACAATAGAATCAACCACAAAGAAACCAATGTCCTAACCCCTTTTGTTCCATATAGCCAATCACAAAACCCGTTCATTTTAGGTACGTATTTAATGGGAACACCTTCCCATCATGCACCGTCGCTGGCTTTGCCGCATGCAGAGAATAGTGAATATATTTTCTACCCACTGAATGGCCATCTGAGAAAAATAGCGAGTGAATACACTATCCATGTTGAAATTAATCGACTGGATAGGACTTATCCACCGGATCAGCTATCCGTGCTTCGAACAACTGACCCAGTAATGCACTCACTACATAAAAAAATATATGTATACCTAGCATCATTAATACAAAATTTCACTAGCAACTTAAATTCAAGTAACTAAGACATTATAAATTTAAAAGGCTCCTCCAGCTGGTTTGACTTAAATTGTTGATAAAAATGCATAATGGCCTGTGCCGCAGAGAAGGTTTGACACTCAAAATATGAACGGGTTAAAAACAATTCTAATACATAATTAATTTCAGCCCCGACCTGAAACCGAAATATAAAGTAAAAACGCACAGGGCATTGGGGGCTCGTGCTCCCGCCCCTTTTTAAATAAAGACTATATAGACAAATAGTATAGATTTGTACCCCTGAAAGCTTGTGTTCGCTTACCTTGACCGATTCTAAATACTTTACTTTAGCACTTATGTAAACCATTCAACAACAAACCTAACTCAAACCCTAATCGAAAAACAAAGTTTTGGCAGCATTACCCTGTTATTAATTGTTGATGAATGAACTGTCATACACTTCACTAGGTTGAATAACTTGTGTGATTTCGGGCCGGTTGACCTAGCTGAAAATTCCATCCCGAGTAGCTGTAGCCTCGGGTTTGAAATTTTGGCAATGTGTTCGCAAAACACTCGTTATTATGCAGTTTCTTTGTAATTGGCCTATAGAGTTGTTGAATAACACAAGGAAACGGAATACAGTAAAAATATTTGGCTTGAATAAAAAAGACGTGTAGCCTGTTAAAAAGCAAGAAATGTCTCAATAATGTCCTAAAAAGAAACATCAAAGGCTTTTTTTCAAAACATCTGTCACGCAATTCATAGATATCAATTCTCGATATATTTTTAGCAACTTCTTGTTGTTTTTACTTCAGCTGCCGACAAAGGTTCGTGGTTTAAGTGTAATATTTTTTTCCGAGCAAGAATACACCTTTAAGTATAGAAGCTACTAGACGTAACATTTTGATATCGATGAACCATTTTCTTTACGCTCCTAAAGCTTTGTTAAATTTGATAAAATGGACAAATTACTCCCTAATGTTATTCACGCCATTTAATAATTAATGAGCACAAGCGATGTAACCACAAAATAGAATCGTTAACACCGGCGATGGCGTATAGCAAACGTTTTTGTGGCTACTCCTTAGTTTTTCATAATTGTCTGTTGTTGTTTTTAGTTTTAATTTAGTTTTCCCTCCGTAATTTAAGACAGCTTTTCGTAAACCTAGGTAACAAAAAAAATTTTCTTAATGTTTAAGCTGTTAATGACTATCAATATAGCAATGAGAATTACAAGATAGCGCTGTATATTACACTATACCACAAGAGCTGGGCGCAGATATTGCAATTTACTTGAGAATCTAGTTATATATACAGCACACATGGGTCGCAAGAAACACATGTTTTAATAAAATAATAATACGATATTCAATTCATCGAGTCTTAGCTCTCTCGTTGTGTGATTATATCGTTTAGGATAAATTATTAATTTTATCGACAGGTTGTTGTTTGGTAATTCATTGATGCATACGCTGAGAATGGCACCGCCTTACATTATTACCCAACCCGCATGTTGCGAGCTAAACTAATATAGCACTTGTTCATAGTACCCTGAAATTTTATTTATTAATGAAGTGTTGAATAATTGAAGGTTAACAAAATGCAAGGCTGTTGAGTCACATCCCTTTCTCGACTAAGAGGCGAGTGTACCTGAGTGCACGACTTTACTTTAAGAGAGATAAGGTAGGTTAAAGGAAAGGAGTACTTAAGAAGTATTTTGGTTTGTATTACGAGTAGGAATATATATATACTGATACAACGTAGAATAAAATAATATATTAAACATTTACTGGTTTTTACGCTTTCGAAATTGTTTTCAGTCTCAGGTGATGAGCTCTGTTGAATATTTTAATGTATCTATCTGAGTCTCCTCATTTAGAACATTCATTTTTGAGGAATTATTAGTGGGACATTTATTAATCGATGAACAAAGAAGTCGCATCGAGTATTATATTTTCTTGTAATTTGTAACTTCACATCTTGCTGGGCCATGTGTATATAATAATATTACAATGAAATAACGACATACTATTTGTAGATTATTGGCATTGCGTTTGCAATATTGAAAATGTAGTCACGGCTTAGTTTTTCAAATATTTAGCTTGTCGCCAGAAATTCTTAAAATGGAAAAATAAAAAAGTGAATAATTTGCAATTGTCAAGTTAATACTAGAATATGTTTTATTAATTTGTGACAGGCATGTATCTTTTAAGTCGCGAACTAAAATATGTATTATCGTTGTCTTTGGGTATCTACGTCTGGCATTCATGATCATTTAAGATATACAAATTACAGTTATGTCTTAGCTCGTTGGGAAATATCAAACTAGAAAGGATATCACAGAACTATATACTACGTCGTGCGGTTAGTGTGGAGATAAAAACTGAAGTGGATAAGTCACGACCGTTTAAGAACTGTCTAAACTAAGTTGCAGTGATTCCTAGAGCTTATAAGCACTGAGGTATATAGTTAAGAGTATAACCTAGGCTGATAAAACTAGAGTTCCAGGTATTCAGACGTTTGTCGCGAAAGCGCGTGCAGCCAGACAAATGTAGTTACATCACGTGGTTGATATCTATCAATATATAAATATACAATTATGTTATTTAGCAGGTTTATTATGGACATGGCTAACACCTGAGTTGCGTTAATAATAACACGTTTGTATGAGGTCGATATAAGGTTGTAATTTATACGAGACACATCTGAGAGAAATATCAGAAACTATACTTTAGTAATGCTTAGCACTTCCGATGGAATACCTTTCGTGAAGTTAGTGGCGGACATAAAAGAAACACACTTAGGAACCGGTCATTATTTATGGACGGGGTGGACGAAGATAAATATATTTAGTGCTGAAAAACAATTTTACCCAACCAAATTGAGATCAGAATTTTAACCGTCCCAACCATTTATAGGTAATGAAAATATTTTACCCAATCCAAGAAGAAAAAAGTTAGACAAAGCCCAATTCCCAGCATATCGTCGATACAAGTTTTAATAACAAACCCAAATAGATATACAGACAGATCCTACTGTAACTTTCAGATTATTATCTCCCTATACAGAGCAGGAATCCAAGGAAAACAAGGAGAGGAATACAATAACAAAAGCTAATGTAATGATGACTAAGGAGAACTGATGATGAGATTCCAATTTTAAATGATGAACTCTTAATTTTTTATGTAAATAGTCATAAAAATTTACCTAATGCTACCTAACCCTTCAGAGAAGTAATTTTTTTACCCAACCATTTAGGCCTTGGAATTTTCAGTTACCCAACCATTTTCTCTTCGGCCCCCACTCCGCCATCAATAATGATGGGTCCCTTAGGGACAAGCCTTCTTGAGACCTAGGTCTATTAAGAATTACTTCGAAGTACTTTCATGCATGAGTCATGATTGATTTGCTTAAAATGTAAGAACTTATAACAGGATCATAAAAAAACGCACCGTTAACCGGATTTCAATTAATAGTAATATTTGGCATTTCACTCGATTAAACTACATGTTCTAAGGATTTATGATGAAGGAAAATTTCGAGTGTTGGAATATATACATTTTAAGAAGTTGCATTTTTCGCAACTGGTCGGTTTGGTCAAGGCCTTCCGGTTGGAATTGAACCCGCGACCGTGCGATGCTAGTGCAGTGCTCTTTCAATTAATAATTCTGTACTTAGATCATCATGGAACGCGGATCAGTTGTTAGCAACATGGCAAACCATGGAGGAAAAGTGAAGAAAGAACTCACTCCGCAACCGGTCTTTAACGAAAGCTTTACAATGGCGAATTTACGCGATTATTTGTATGGACGCGAGAAAGTCCAGTTGATTGATACAACTAAACTGCAGAAAGAAAGAATTAAACATCTCCACATCAACAAAGAACCAAGAGGCAATTCATGTATGTATATTATTATTTTGTTACCTAGGTTTGGAGATTACTTTCAGTTCTAAACTTGTTCTAAACTTGAGTTTGTGAGTATCTAGTAGTGAGTATATCTAGTGGGGAAGTGCTGCCTCGAAATCCAAGGCAGTCGTGATATTGTGCAAAATTGCAAAAATAAGTGGTTGGCTTATTGAAGTCAAAGTTGTAGTAGAGGAGGTAGTACAGCCTCGTACCCATGCGTTTATGGTTTAGGTAATACCATAGCAGTGAGCTCTACATATATATGAACTCTGGGGCAGTTAGACATCTATCTGGGTAGCCTGCGAAGCAGGCGTTTCGGGGTTGGGGGAGGTAGGGGCGAGAGTTAATTACGCACCTTAGGTGAAAGGACAGTCGGGGTGAGATATTTCTGTCAGAAAATTTAGGCCTTTTAATAAGATCTAAGACCATGTTTTACTTTATTATTTTACTTATTGAATACGATTAAACTTTCTTTTCTTTACAGGGTGCGATATTTGCAACGAAAGTCCAGAAGAGTGTCCGATGCACGGTCCATTGCACTCGTTACGAAAGCTAGTTAATCAGAGCCACGTAGATTCACCCATAGATTATAGTCCTATGTTGAAATTTCCTGACGAAGTCGGTTTGTGTACGTCAGGTATACCAGGGATTGAGTACGGAGTCTGTGCCAAGGCCGCTATACCTTCTGGGACATGGATTGGGCCGTACGAGGGAAGACTGGTGCGACCAGAGCAAATTAAGAAAGATACAGAGACTGAGTTTATGTGGGAGGTAGGCAATAACTAGGAATTTTGAAAGTTAATTTTGTTCATTCGTTTCGGAGATATCTTTAAATATTGCTATTTGCAAGAAAAAACCAAGAGACAAAAAAGAAGAAAGATGCCTGAGACAAGCCACCTGTGACCAGTTGTTGTGGTCTAGTGGTTACCACACAGGTTCAAATCCTGGGTCGGACCACCACTCAGGGTCTTAAAAATAATTGAGGAGAAACTGCCTTTGCGATAATACCAGCAAATGGTAAGACTTTCAGGTCTTCTCGGATAACAACCTTAAAGGCGTAGGCCCTTGGAACCCCTATCAATTGGGCTTCTAGCCTGTTGGGGTATTCCGTTCACCTTTAAGAGTGATAAATCTAATAAACTAAACTAAACTAAGCTAAGCTTAAGGAATGTGATGAAGTGAAACGTCGATTTCTAAGTCTAATTCATTGAAGAAGAAAAAACACAATATATCTATCTGGCATGTTGCTCGCTTCGATGATAACCACACAACATAATACACAAGAAAATAACTCTTACTGTTGTTTTTCTTAGATTTTCCATGATGGACAAGTTAGTCATTATTTGGATGCTCGAGATGAGTCAAACTCGAGTTGGATGCGTTTCATTCGCTGTGCTCGTCAACGTTTTGAGCAAAATATGGTGATATTTCAATACCATGGCTGTATCTACTACAGAACCACTAAGGATGTTAAAATAGGAGAGGAATTGTTGGTCTGGTATGATAGTCGATATACGCAAGTGCTTGGTATACCTGTTTCTCTGAATGAAAGTGGAAATAGAGGTATGGGATATGAAGAAATATTATATGGCTAGCCATCGTGAGCGGTCTTAACGCAGCATTTGTGCAATCTGATTGGTTCCTGAGCTATCAGGAACCAATTTACAATGTTACAAACCGGTAAAGACTGGTCAATACAAAACAACCGAAAAGGTTTAAAAAATTGTGGAAAAATTGAGGAAATGTGAAAAAATTTAAAAGAACCATATAATCATTGGGCTTACAGGGTTAAGGAAAGTTATAATAATATTTATTCAAGATATCCACATAAAAAAATCGTCCTAATTACTGGTATACCAACTTGGAACATAAACCACTGGACGATCAACTTCACACATCTAATGTTGTTAATATTGCAGGTGTGAACCCACCTAAAGGAATCGTTACTCAAGAACGGTCCTATGGTAAGAGACGTATAAGTGATCCCGGACCTCCAAGACCTAAGAGGATCGCTGTGGATCGAGAGGTAACTGCAGTGGTGAAACAGGAACCGCGGAGTTCACAAGTCAGCGCGGTGCCTCAAGCAGCTATCGCCTACAGAAACTCCATGTACCACAGAGGACGATGGTATACCATTTCTAATGAAGAGAGCGGGAAAGGTGCGACAACCGAGACAATGAGGACAACGTTGGATACAAAGGAACAGTGCAATAAATGCTTGAGATCGTTTCCCTGCGGAGCTAGCATGTTGAAACATAATTGTGTGAAAGAGACCGCATCCTGTAATTACACATGTGCTTACTGTGACCGTGTGTACAGCACTCTAAACGAACTGGGCAAACATATGGAAGACCACGTGAATGAACGGCCTTATAGGTGTGGCTACTGTTCATGCTCTTTCAACAACGCCGCTGCTCTTAATCAACACGTGCGCATACACTCGCGTGAGTACCACTGATCTCTATATAAAACTGCACTGCGGGCTCCCATTACCTCACAAAAAGTGTCGTAAAAAGGATGACGTCACCCGGGGTCCTTACACTCAAAACCAACACAGTACGGCATTTTTACTTTTCAAAAACGACACTAGACAAAAGAAACCTTGAAACAAACTGTAACAGCTGTTCTTGATGACCAGATAACTTCCCAAAAAGACTTCAACACTTATCAACACTCAGAGAACGGATGAAAATGACGATTATCTAAACATCCACTGCTAGGACCCCAGCTGACGCCATCTTTTTTACGAAACTTTTTGGGGAGAGCCCGAAGTCCAGTTAGAGAGAGAGGTCAGCGGGAGAGAGCCAACAGTTTAGTCATATAAGAGAGGTCAATGGTGAGTACACGGCGAGGAAAATCGTAGTGAATCATGGGATAGATAAGTCACATGTTTAGTAGTTTATGAAACACTGTAATGTTTTTAATAACTTACAAAGGTAGATATGTAGACTTGAATAGAAAGCATATGTGATATAGTGAAAAGTAGTATTGATTTTCTTGGGTCAGCGATATAACTACTTGGAGCATGTGTATTACACAACAAATAACAATGCATCATGATCGTAAACTTTGTAGTGGAGTAGCAATATGTAAATATGTAATATTGATAGTGCTATTAGGTGTGTAAAACACACAAAATATAAGGAAGGAAATAAACCATATCGGTGACTGTATTTGTAAATAATGAATCAGTCTTTTATAAAATATAACATCTTATAAAACAACATAACCAATTTAAATAATTTTAAGTAATGTTCATAATAATAATAATTTATGCAAAAATAAAATGTTGTGTAAAAACATCGTGATCCTTTTGTTACATTTACAAAGCCTATCAACTACTAATAATTTACTTGCAGTCATCTCTACAAATGGAGAATTGCAAAAAATCTCTCTATCTCTATCCATATCTCTATCCCTATCTCTATCTCTAACCCTATCTCTGTCTCTGTCTCTATCTCTATCCCTATCTCTATCTCTAACCCTATCTCTATCTCTATCCCTATCTCTATCTCTATCCCTATCTCTATCCCTATCTCTATCCCTATCTCTATCCCTATCTCTATCCCTATCTCTATCTATATCTCTATCTCTATCCCTATCTCTATCTCTATCCATATCTCTATCTCTATCCCTATCTCTATCTCTATCCCTATCTCTATCCCTATCTATATCTCTATCTCTATCCCTATCTCTATCTCTATCTCTATCTCTATCTCTATCTCTACCTCTATCTCTATCCCTATCTCTTTCTCTATCCCTATCCCTATCTCTATCTCTATCTATATCTCTATCTCTATCCATATCTCTATCTCTATCTCTACCTCTATCTCTATCTCTATTCCTATCTCTATCCCTATCCCTATCTCTATCCCTATCTCTAACCCTATCCCTATCTCTATCTCTAACCCTATCTCTATCTCTATCCATATCACTATCTCTATCTCTAGCTCTAGCTCTATCTCTATGCAAGACTATACCTGTAGAAGACGGCACATTTATATACAAACAGTGTAGACCATTTTCACATGTATTTCAATTCTTCCAAGAACATACAAAAGACCTTGCAGCCATCTCTATAAATGGAAAATTGCAAAATACACACCCTAGAGATTGACATCAAAGCTACCATTAGTTTTACAGAAACGAGCGCTGAGGTAAAAAATAAATGGTTCTTTGGGGAAATGCCTTTAATAACACTAATAACTTATTCAGGAACGTGAGTCAAAGAGCAAGTTGAGAATCACATGATTTGAAATAAATAATCGGTTAGATAGTTATCTGTCCGTGTACAAGGGCAGTCATATTGCGGGTTTAGTTTAGTTCATTAGATTTATCACTCTTTTGGTGAACGGAATACCCCAACAGGATAGAAGCCCAATTGATAGGGGTTCCGAGGGCCTACGATTTAAGGTTGTTATCTGAGAAGACCCGAAAGTCTTACCATTTGCTGATATTATTGCAAAGGCTGTTTCTCCTCTATTATTTTAAGACCTTGAGTGGTGGTCCGACCCAGGATTTGAACCTGTGTCTCCCAGCTTATAGACATGTGTGTTAACCACTAGATCACAACAGCTAGTTTTAGTGAACGTGGGACGCTAGAATTGGTTAGAATTTGACGCTGTGAACAGTGAGGAATCTCATTGTGTTCATGTATTGTACCAAGGCGTATATAAGAAATAAAACGTGTTGTGCTAAAAAGGTTGGTGTACTACCGAAATAGCGTGTAAGTAGTCTAACGTTTCGTCCCTTCGTCAGAGAGTAACACGTTTCACTCTCTGACGAAGGGCCTTTGCTCGAAACCTATATATAAGAAAGTTTCTTATAGACGCCCTGCTTGTAACCAGTCAACCGGTTATGCCACCAGCAACCTTTTTCATTCAAAGGAAAAAGCAGGAAAATATAACACCTGTATTATCTGAATAAGATCAAAGGGAATCATATATCAAGGATTAATTTTGTTTGCTTGTGTACATTTATCAAGAATAACAGCGCAGCAAAAAAGGAGTTAACGTTAACATTGTCAAGCAAGAATCTCAAAATCATTGACTCACAATCTGGCGATCATTGGGATGATCTAGTGGATTTATGAAAAATTAACGAAGTTAATGTTGTAGCATTTATTAAAGAAGTTCCTTTAGGTAGCGAATATGGATAAAAACGTCTTAGTCAACACGATACGATTCTTAATAGTTTGTTTAACATTTAGCCGGATTGGTGGCAATTCGGATATTGAATTGTTGGAGAGAAAGAAAGCTGACGGAACCAAGCCATTTGAAGGGTAAAAGAGGTTTCGTAAATATATCGTTATTGAATTGATGTTAATGTTTAATGCTTAACCGCATGTGACAAAAGTTTTCTCACTGATGCAGTTTATGCCTTTTTATAAACTTGCTGAAACATTATTAGCTTAAAATACAATTAATAATGAATGATGGCTTAAATTTTTTTTTTAAATAAAAAACATCTAGCCATCAACCAATTAATTTGTTTCTTCTTTACATACAACATTCTTTCATATTAGCGATGTAAAACGACATTATTTTATATGAGTGATATCAAAGTACTGTGCTACGTAGGTAGTGTAGAAATATAAATCAAATACTCTAAAAGGTTGGTGTACTACCAAAATAGTGTGGAAGAGGTCTAACTTTTAACAGTTCCAAGAAAAAAATCGCTAAACTCCAAACCGTTCAAAACTTCGCTGCGTTGAGGAAATATGATCATATAACGCCAGCTTTGCAGCAACTCAACTGGCTACCGGTTAGGTACATGCTGCGTTTTAGGGACGCAGGTATGACTTTTAAATGTTTGAAGGGTTTAGCTCCATCATACCTTACCAATAGATTTACTTTACGATCACAAACACATAATCGTGATACTAGATACAAGGATGAGTTAGAGGTTCCGTTCTATAGAACTGTTGTGGGCCAGCGTTCGTTTTTGTTCAGGGCAACTAAATTGTGGAACGAGCTACCGGACAGCGTCAAGGACACGGATAGTATTAAAATTTTTAAACGTACTGTAAAAAACATTCTCGTTGAAGAGTGCTGGAGCACATACGCATGTAATTTTTAATATTTTATATCTTAGCTTTTTAATAATTTCACATTTGTACATATTCTATACTTCTTTTAGACATTTTATACCTCTTTTAGACTTTATTTCTGTAATTATAATTACTGAAAAGCCATATTTGGAGAAATTAGTAAATATATTAACTTTCGGGGGGAGACCCTTCGTCACTGAGTGACTCACTTCCCCCGTAACGTCAAGGGACCTCCTGCACACTATTTCGGCAGTACACCAACCTTTTACAGTATTCGATTTCAATTTTTTTTATTGTATACCATCTCTAATTCTATACTTAATTACATACAAAATAACAATCTTTCACATGAGTTGCATGTCTCCTTCTTAAGCGTATAATATCACACCAAACATATATATATATATATATATATAGCTAAGTAGTCAGAACGCCTAATTACAACGAGTATACTTTCTCACCATGTCATGTTCTTCTTTATCTCTAGACACAAAATTGTTCGAGTATTTCCTGCAACAAAAGCCAATACTGATTTTATTAATTCACTTGAATTTAACCCAGACATTGAGGTAGGTGCGTGTATGATAATAGGTGTGTCCACTATGGGCAGTGGTAGACCGAGTAGTGTGTAAACTTTGCCTTAGTCACTTATCTAGGGAAATGCGATGATCGAAATGAGAGCAACCATTCCTACACTGATAAATTATACGCACATGACAATGCTTAGACACTTCCCAAAATATTGGGCTGGGCGAAGCTCGATAGTTGGCAGTGGACTGTGGACAGCTTATACATCTCATTATTACAGTGATTACATCACTCTTTGCTATATTACGTTTATTTTTCCGTTCTAGGTCGACTTTTGGTCGCGCACAAGAAATATCGACATTCACGTTGGACCTGAAGAATACAAAAAGTTGGAGGTTTTGCTAAAACGCACGAATATACAGTTTTCTATCTTGAACAATAATCTTCAAACTAGTCTAGATGAAGAAGAGAAAGCCCACTATCGTGTCAGTAAGGGATGGCATAGCGATTATCATACTTTCGAACAGGTATAGGATGAATGAATAAATGAATGAGTGAATATATGAATGAGTGAACATATGCAGTGTGGAAATTAAAGGGATACTCTAGCCAAAATACAAATGTCGTTCATATTTTCAATCGTACTGACTTTAGTTTATTTCCAAAGTTTCAGCGCGTTCCTATCAAAATTTAGTAAAGACATGCTTGAAAATAAACGTTGTTTTTCAGATTGTGCAAAAGATAACGAATTTAGCCAATACTCATAGCACGCGATCAAAACTTATCAACATAGGAAAGTCTTTCGAACAACGAGATATCTTGGGACTGGAGGTAAGACAATCCTGATCTGACTGTGATTAAAAAAACTAGGCATACTTAGCCATCCTTAGCCATCATTAGCCCTCCTTATAGTCATACTTAGCCATCCTTAGCCCTCCTTAGACATACATATAGCCATCCTTAGGCATACTTAGCCCTCCTTAGCCCTCCTTATAGGCATACTTAGCCCTCCTTAACCATCCTTATAGACATACTTAGCCATCCTTAGCCCTCCTTAGACATACATAGCCATCCTTAGCCCTCCTTAACCATCCTTAGCCCTCCTAGGCATCCTTAGCCCTCCTTAGGCATACCTAGCCCTCCTTAACCATCCTTATAGACATACTTAGCCATCCTTAACCATCCTTATAGGCAGGCCTAAGGATGGCTAAGGAGGGCTAAGTATCGTTAGCCATCCTTAGCCCTCCTTGGACATACTTAGCCATCCTTAGGTCTCCTTTGCCATCCTTAGCCCTCGTTAGGCATACTTAGCCGGCCTCCTTGGGCATAATTAGCCATCCTTAAGTCTCCTTTGCCATCCTTAGCCCTCGTTATAGGCATACTTAGCCATCCTTAGGCCTCCTTAGCCATCCTTAGCCCTCCTTAGGCATTCTTAGCCCTCCTTAGCCATCCTTAGGCATACTTAGCCCTCCTTATAGCCATCCTTAGGCCTCCTTAGCCATCCTTAGCCCTCCTTAGGCATTCTTAGCCCTCCTTAGCCATCCTTAGGCATACTTAGCCCTCCTTATAGCCATCCTTAGGCCTCCTTAGCCATCCTTAGCCCTCCTTAGGCATACTTAGCCCTCCTTGGACATACTTAGCCATCCTTAGGTCTCCTTAGCCTTCCTTCGGAGTAGTAACAGAATAACTAGTTCAGTTTTACATTTTTAAACAGTTGAAAATACATGTATTTGTACTCAAGGTTTCTAGTACTATTTCCTACCGAAATTATTATTAATATTTCGCATGATATTGTCAAATAAAATTGAAATTTTCAGATATCAAGCGACAAAAGTAACCCAGCACGACAAAAGACGGTCATTATTTGCGGGCAGCATGCCAGGGAGTGGATAGCACCAGCTACATGTATATACATCATGGATAAGGTAACTTTATATATATATATATACACGTATATATACAGACGATACTTAGACGATCGTCATCCTATAACCTTCTGATTGCAAGTGAGACACTGGGAACATGAGTCTCGGTTGCTCAATGGTTAGAGCATCTCACCGACAATCAGAAGGTCACAGGTTCAATTCCTTGTCCGGGACATTTTCTGATAATTTGAACTTGACGACCGGCCATGTGGGGTAACATGTTTACGTTGATTTTTGCTTCAAGAAAAAACTGTGAAATTATTGGTTTATCATAATCCTTTTTACGTAAGCTTCACTATAAATCTTGTTAGATATTAGAAAATTATGGAAAAGACCCAAACACGACGGCCATGGTGGATAGATTTAACTGGGTGATTTTTCCTTCACTAAATCCTGATGGTTATGCATACACATGGAAGTCGGTAAGTCAAGTGTGAAGGACTGGAAGGACTGGGTACCAGGCTCGAGCATCGAAGCCGAAAACGAAAAATACATTAGGCGGTGGTTGGAGTTAGAAAAACACATTAGGCGGGGGGTTAGGATAACACATTTGGCGGGGGTTAGGTTATTTCGGGATTTGGGTATAATGCTTAAATTATGCAAATAATTTATTGTGTACAACGTGCAGAACGGCTTGTCTAATGGCTCTAATGCTTTACCTAAATAGGAGTTAAACGCGAACCCTGACTAATCCTAAAACTAATCTTAATGTTAATGCTTCGCCAAAGGATGTTAATTAATAATTGTAACTGCTGACTGTAAGTATTTCATGTTCACCCTGGCTCCTCGCCAGCGGGATATAGCAAAACCAGAATTTATTAGTAGCAGAAAGATGAACTAATGAGGCTTTCCAATTACACGGTCAGACCGGTCTGTCCGGCAATATTTTACTAAATTGAACACGATACGTTTGAGGGGTGCGCCTGGTCTGCCCGGAAATGTTGGGCGTAATCAAGAGGAGGTGCATTCTGGACGGACTAACCAGTCTGACCGTGTAAATGGAAAGCGCCCTAAGTGAAAGTAACATGATCTTACAGAAACAACAAGAACATCGGCTTTGGAGGAAAAACCGTCAGCCTAATGCAAACTCAACATGTCATGGAACTGACCTCAACAGAAACTGGGAATACAAGTGGGCAGGTGAGTCACCTTGAAAAGAAAAGAATGAAAATATTAAAACAGAATAAAAAGAATGAAAATATTAAAACAGAATAAAAAGAATGAAAATATTAAAACAGAATAAAAAGAATGAAAATATTAATACAGAATAGAAAGAAATATATAAATGACTAGGCAACATATTACCTATGTGCTTGTCTCTCCCAAAGCGGAACGCCTGCTATTCAGGCCTGTCACACCTGCCACTCAGGCCTTGCTACATGGTAGCCTACGCATTGACGGCGGAATTCCTCTCAGGATCGGATACGGAGCGTCTGCACGCAGGCTAGGCACATGGTGATTGTGCCACCAATCACATTCTCATCATCATCGGTTTTCTGTCGTTATGACAGGTCCTTCTTTGTAGCAGTCCGTTATAAGACTGCTGCCATGTTTTACAAGGGATGATAGATAGTGAAGTGGTTTCCCGTTGCCTTCTTCACCGCAGTAGAATTTGCCATAAGACAAAGACTAAGGTATGGACCTTTACCTTGGCTACCAAGTACCTCGCTCCCACTCATCCACCACGCTGCTGCCCATGGCTTCACCGTATCACTGGCTCGGGAGGCTTAGGGAGTACTCACGCTTGCCCAAGACGGGCTCGCAGACTAGTGGAGGGAAGGAGTCGTCTTACTACTCCATTGTGGACCCCCTATCGGGGTGTCCACCCACTGCCCTAGCGGGTGTAAACCGCTCCCTTCCTTCCTCCCTAATCAAGCTGTTGTGTAAACCCGCGCGACCGTCATTTCGTGCTCTCCCAAACTCTTCCTTGTCACTCTATGCTCGGCAAAATAGTTTATAGTTCTTAAATAAAAACTGTAGTCAAACAATAGATTACCAGTGCTGCGGAAAATGCAGCCTTCGGTTGGTAAGCACAGGGTCAACCTTTGCTTTTATTTTTGTGGTACAGGTGCAGGATCGAGTGATAATCCTTGTAGTGAAATATTCCAAGGAAGTTCGCCCTTCTCCGCGCCAGAAACTAAAGCACTATCAAAATATGTACTAGCAAACCAAAGGAATATCTTTAGTTTCATCGATATACATTCTTATAGTCAATTATGGATGTATCCTTGGAGTTATACTAAACATGATGATATAAAGGATCGATATGAACTGGTAATGGAGAATTCACTTTTAATGTATTTTTTTATGTTACGCTATGAAAAGTAATACATCATTATTTAATCCCAATAGAATCGTGTATCAGTGTTGTCTGTGCAAGCATTAAAGAGAAAATACAACACCGATTTCAAATCTGGACCATCTGGAGTCATTATTTGTAAGTTTATTTAATTCTGATTCCTTCCTCCCTTCATTCCTTCCTTCTTTCCTTCCCCTCTTCCTTCCTTCCTTCCTTCCTTCCTTCCTTCCTTCCTCCCTCCCTTCCTTCTTTCCTTCCTTCCTTCCTTCCTCCCTTCCTTCCTTCCTTCCTCCCTTCCTTCCCTCCCTCCTACTAACTTTATACTCCTAATTTCCTCTCACAGACGAAGCTTCAGGAAGCAGTAAAGATTGGTCTTATGGTCAGATGGGAATAAAATACACATTTGCTATGGAGTTGAGAGACACAGGAAAACATGGATTTCTTCTCCCGAGAGAACAGATTGTTCCAACAGGTGAAGAAACCCTGGCAGCACTGAAGACTCTTTCACAATCAGTCAAGGACTATGGACAGAAATCAAGTCATCATTATCAAGCTGATAATAAATTGAATGTTATGATCGGGTAACTCTAAATGATTGATGCACAAGAAGGCATAAACTCGCGTGTAAACCGCGTGTAAACTCGCGTGTAAACCGCGTGTAAACTCGCGTGTAAATCGCTATTACACAATTAGAAATAGTTCACCAGAAATTTCAAGCTCAATGTAATTGTTTCTGTTAATTTGTCTGAAAATTTTAATTTTATTTGTTTGTCTCTCTGGTCAGTAAGTCCGTAAGAGTAAGTGTATTGGTTGCCCCACATTTGTTGTTGTTGGTAGAAAGATACATTTAGAATTGCTTTTATGGTCAAGGACTTTGTAGTTAAGGAACTTTAGTATAAGAATATTTACTAAAACAATTAGACAACTCACTGTCGTCTTCGCAGTATGCTTCTGATGTATGGCATAGCTGCCTTTCAATTTACCTTAACAACCGACTGGAGTCTGTTCAGCGCAGAGCTCTCAGAATCATCCATCCAAATTTATCATGAAGCGATCCTGACTGTAAATATCACTACGTTGTATGATTACTTTGTAATCGGTTGTTTCAGAAGATCCTTAATCCAAAGCATAACATTAAATTATCTAATGCCCATCAGCAAAACTCATAAATATAGTTTACGTAGCAATTCTTCAAACAGCCATTCCATTATGTAAAACTGAACGTTTTAAGAAGAGTTTTATTCCATTGGCCATAAAAATTTATAATAGTATATAAATATAACAACACGTGTACATATCTTAGTCTTCGGTATAATACAACCTAAATATCTATTTTATATCTTATCATGTATTGCTTATTCAATTCCTTTTTGCAAATGAAGTAATCTTAATAAATCTCTCTAAATCTCACTTCCATGAGCGATAGTAAACTGGAAAAGACCCAAACACGACAGCCATGGTGGATAGATTTAACTGGGTGATTTTTCCTTTACTAAATCCTGATGGTGCACATGGAAGTCTGTAAGTCAAGTGTGAAGAACTGCAAGGACTGGGTACGAGGTCGAAAATGGCGAACAACTGACTGACGTGGGGCCTGGAACTGACGTCCTAAATGTCTCCATGACGGCCATCTTTAGCTTCACTTTTTGAGCCCACATTGACTGAAGTCAGCGTTTCAGTTATATACAGAATTTAGAGAATTCACAGTGTTCGAGTGAAATGTTTTAAAATTTTACAAACATCCTTTTATTAGAGAACTGCAGTAATTATTTTCCCTCATGACCACGCAAATTTTAGCACATGTTAGATTATCATAAATGATTCACGTTTTTGATTATATAATTTATTGCAGTTTTCTATATCCCATTCAAGGGTGAACATGAAATACTTATGGTCAGCAGTCTTAATTGTAACATCTTTGGGTTAACCTTTCATGTTACTCCATCACCAAATGAATCGAGGTATATAATCGTGATGAAATAACCGTTAACCCCAAAACAACTTAGCTCCTAATCCTAACCTCCCACCTAATTAGTTTTCTAACCCTAACCCCCCGCCTTAAGTGTCTTCTTAACCCTCCCACCTCGATTCCCTTGATGTTATCCAGTGATGTTTATATTGGTGATGGAGTAACATGAAAGGTTATCCCATCTTTTTGAGTATTATAGGAGAGGTGTTATAGTGGTCGAAATATGGTCCTTAACCACGCAAATCAACCACGGAGTACGCTACTACGCATGTCCAGGGGCTAAATTAATCCTACAAGCGTGATGTCTTACGTTAATCTATAGGTTTAAACCATGTGAATAGGCAGAGTAAAACTCAGGGTTAGCCGTTAGGGTAGATCTGCGATAGCCGTTTAACAAGTGAGTTTCAACCATCGTGCATTGGGCGTTTGTGTTTATCTTTCCGTACGATAACGTTTTAAGTGTTTTGAAGTGCTTCGTTGCCAACTTAACGTGGTAAATACTTCGGAAATTCGCCGAGTCTTCTCAGAAAACCCTATAGAGGCTTTCTTAGAGGCTTTCTTATTCATCCACAATCCAAATACGTTGACTCGGAACCTGATTTTTTTTGTTTGGACCTCGTCACTTGGTCTTCCACGCTTCGCGTCAGTCAAGGCTGACATAATTGTCATAAAGTCAAGAAAACGTCGAGTTTTGTGAAAAAATGTAGAAATAATTACTTTCTAAGGTATGTCTTCTTTCAATTAAAAAACAATGAATAATTTATACCAAGGATTGACAAGATATTTACGGATGCAGTTCACTAAGGGAATTTCGTGCTTCAAAAAATGGCCGACCGAGCGTGCAATGCGTCACGGTTGACACTCACTCTTTAACATGGTTGAGACATCACGCTTGTGGGATTAATTAATTTATCCCTGGACATGCGCACTCCGTGGTTGATTTGTGTGGTCGAAGACAATAATTTGGTCACCATAATAATAGTTCGAAGAGATCGATAAAGTCGGATATGTCCAATGCCTCAATGCTTTACCTGACTAACTCTGGCACTAACTCTGACTAACTCTAAAACTAACCCTCCTAATGTTAATGCTTCGCCAAAGGCTGTTAAGTAATATTGTAACTGGTGACTATAAGTATTTCATGTTCACCCTGGCTCCTCGCCCGCGGGGTATAGCAAAACCAGAATTTATAATTAGTAGAAAGATGAACTAAGTGGAAGTAACATGATCTTACAGAAAAGACATCGGTTTTGGAGGAAAAACCGTCAGCCTAATGCAAACTCAAAATGTGATGGAACTGACCTCAACAGAAACTGGGGATTCAAGTGGGCAGGTGAGTCACTTTGAAAAGAAAAGGATGAAAATATTAAAACAGAATAAAAAGAAATAAACGAATGACTGCACGTGGTCTTAGCTATGTGCTCGTCTCTCTCAAAGTGGAACGCCTGCCACATCTGCCACTCAGGCCTGCCACACCTGCAACTCAGGCCTGTCACACGGTAATTATAAGTTCTCCCAAACTCTTCCTTGTGTTTTACATCACGCTATGCAAACTCGGAAAAAGAGTTTCTTGAGTACAAGAGCAGTTCATCATCATCATCGCGTTTGTCCCCTCAGGGGGGTCGGTTCTTCTCGACACTGTTCTCCACTGTCCAACTCTTTCCACCACTTTACCATCATCTCGAACACAATCCATCCATCTCTTTCTCGGTCGCCCTCTCGTCCTTGTTCCCGTCTCCCTGCGCTCCACTGACCATCTAACAAACTCGTCCTCTTCTTTTCTCTTCACGTGTCCGTACCACCTCAGTCTGCTTTCTCTTATCTTCTCTCTCAGTTCCGCCACCTTCACTTCCTGCCTTATGTCTTCCTATGTATCCGAAGGCTGTTGTTGTCCGTCCACTGTAATCTGCAGCTGTGGTACTGGCTGATCTCGAGAGACCTCCAATACTTCCGTTTATCGTCCAAAAATTATCAACATTTCTAAACATAACTGGGTTTTGAGTTGCCAGTTTTACAGTTGCCCTTTAAATAGAGGTTTTCTTACGGGAATCAACAGATGACCTTTTGTTCCATATTGCAGTGTATGATGAACCATTGAGCTACACCAACTCTCACTGTACAGCAAATACCACGAAGCAATTAGCACTTTACCAAACCAGCTCAGTCTTCAGAAAATGCAGTCTTCGGTTGGTTAGTTCAATCTTTTGTTTTGTTTTTGTAATACAGGTATAAGATCGAGTGCTAATCCTTGTAGTAATGTCTACCATGGAAGTTCTCCCTACTCGGCACCAGAAACTAAAGCATTATCAGAATATGTACAAGCAAACCAAAGGAATATCTTTAGTTTCATAGATATACATTCTTATAGTCAGTTATGGATGTATCCTTGGAGTTATACTAAAGATGATATAAAGGATCGACATGAACTGGTAAAGGAAAATTCATTTTTAATGTGTTTTTTATGTTTACGCTATGAAAAGTAATCAATCATTATTTAATCACAATAGAATCGTGTATCAGTGTTGTCTGTACAAGAATTAAAGAGAAAATACAACACCGATTTCAAACCTGGACCAGCTTCAATCATTATTTGTAAGTTTATCTAATTCTGATTCCTTCCATCCTTCCTTCCATCCTTCCGTGCCCCTTTCCTTCCTACCTTCCTTCCATCCTTCCTTCCTAGCTACCTTCCTTCCTTACTTCCTTCCTACCTTCCTTCCTAGCTACCTTCCTTCCTTCCTACCTTCCTTCCATCCTTCCTTCCTAGCTACCTTCCTTCCTTCCATCCTTCCTTCCTACCTTCCTTCCTTCCATCCTTCCTTCCTAATTCCTTCCTTCCTTAACTTTATACTCCTAATTTCCTCTCACAGACGAATCTTCAGGAAACATTAAAGATTGGTCTTATGGTCAGATGGGAATAAAATACACATTTACTTTGGAATTGAGAGACACAGGAAAACAGGGATTTCTTCTCCCGAGAGAACAGATTGTTCCATCAGGTGAAGAAACTCTGGCAGCACTGAAGATTCTTTCAAAATCAGTCAAGGACTATGGACAAAAATCAAGCAGTTATTATCAAGCTAATAATAAATTGAATCGTATAAAAAATCCAAGACGATATCCAAAAGAAGAAAACATTAAAGATCAAATGGAAGCAAGTTATGAACGGCAGTAATTAACTCGCGTGTAAACCGTGTGCCGCGTGTAAGCTCGCGTGTAAGCTCGCGTGTAAACCGCGTTGTCACTCGCTGCTGCTGGGTATTTGTCGACCATCAATTAAGAAGCCATTTTGAAATTAGCCGCAAAGTGCATTATGGGATACATTTACTGTCGACGACGACGAGACAGGCAAAATGTTGTGTTTCCATATCGTTGCTACACTGCGACTAGTCGGCGACTGTTGTGAAAGTTGAAAGTTGAACTCAGTTCAACTTTCCTGACTACGCCGACCCGTAGTTTAATCATAGTTAAGAGCTTTATAATCTCAGCTTTTCCGTTAGATTACTAATAAGTTTACACTAATATAAATTAGCTCATCATTTTAACTCATACACATTAACGGTCACAATTAATTCAATAATTAAATTAAATTACTAATTTAACAATAATTATAATTATAAAATTATTAATAATTAATAATAATAATTATAATAATTAATAATGATTAATTAATAATTATTAAATTTATTAATAATTAAATTCAATTTATTCAATTAATTAACTCATACACATTAACGGTAACAATTAAAAAAATTTCACATGTTAAATAATGTAGTCGGTCAATCAGTTAGTCAGTCGTTGGTCGAATTGTTATTTTTTCAAACCTCTTCGCATATCAACTCATTCCTTTAGATTCCTAGCAAGTTCCACAAGTCCATTTAGGATTTCCCTTCCAGATTTCACTATTTCGCTCGCGGGAACAATAAAGCCTTGTTCATCATCAAATGTTGGTCGTAACTCCACGCTGTAGGAATGGAGAACTCCTAAAGCTCCATAACACCAGTCAGTAGCATCTCCTGTGGTAGGATCTTGAAATAAGGAGGCAGGGATTAGTTGCATAAAAGTTAACGCCAAGATGCTAACGTCAGACATTTTTAGATGTGTGAAGTTGATCGTCCAGGTTGTTGTAGTCTTGAGAAAGACTATTGTTGGTGACTATTGTTGGTGACAATAGTCTTTCTCAAGACTACAACAACCTGGACGATCAACTTCGCACATATATTCACAGTTACTGTTATGGAGCCGAAGTTTGTGTTCTAAATTACAGAAACACCTTTGACAACCGATTCATTTTAGTATCTTAAAAGATCAGAGACAGATAGTCTCTGTCACCTATAGTGAAACTATATAACGTGGTCCCAACAAGATGGCCGCCACGATCTACTTCCGGCTTCATTTTCTGAACAATAGTTGCTCGATGCAGTCTTTATTTAGAGATCAGACGCAGCCTCGTACCCAGGCGTCTTTTGGGGAAGTTGCGCTAAGACGCCTGGGTACGAGGCTGGATCAGATGAATAATTTCATGTTTCATAATCATTCATTCTGATTTACTCCAACTTACATATAACAATTGACGCAGGGCCATAAACAAATTTTTTCCCATAAACTTCAAAAATAGCTTTCGACACTCTCTCCATCAAAGGTTTCTAAAGAAAGATATAAATTCAGATTTGCTTAATAACTCACGCAAATCTGTGTGGGAGAAATGGGTGGCGGAAAGTGCGGTTTTCTG
Organism: Chrysogorgia sp. JL179-B06; assembly: GCA_035772405.1. Taxonomy (NCBI): domain Eukaryota; kingdom Metazoa; phylum Cnidaria; class Anthozoa; order Scleralcyonacea; family Chrysogorgiidae; genus Chrysogorgia; species Chrysogorgia sp. JL179-B06. Next base: position 5,588,477 of record JAYKKM010000450.1, on the reverse strand, counting down.
GAGGTAGGGCCCCCAGAAAAGCTGGAGAAACAAGATCAGAGTGAGAGTAAGGGCCCTCGCTGTTATGGACCTTGCTCTCATGTCCCGGCCGGGCTTCCCCGTTGGCAGAAGTTACTTAGAGAAAACGAGATCAGGGTGAAGGTAAGGGCCATCACCGTTATGGACCTTGCTCTCCTTAGCCAGTGTGTGCTTCTCCGTGGGCGAAGTGTGGCCGATGGGACACCACTTACCGCCCCGTTTGTATTTATTTATTTTCAGTAGATGCTTTACATAAAATTCTCTATTCTTAAATCTATATACAATAGTATGGATACTTAAGTGATTATGTGCTTAATGCTTTTGCCTTAAGGGAGGTGGGCGGGAAAGCTTGTTTGCTTGCTGAACGCCAAGGGCAGAGTGACCAGAAATGAGATTGCGTGTTTCGGTATACTAGGAGAAGTTTCCGGCTGACAGATCGCGAGAATGATATTGCCAAAGTTTTACGTAAACACTTGACTAACCGGTAACGTCTGACAGACCGTAAATTAAGTTTTGTCTGATGTTGCTTTTATTAATTCCAATTTATAAATATATAAATTGGCGTTATAAGGTGTATAGGGACTTGACGTCCGTGGTGAAAATAAAATTTATTGGAACCACTGAAATGTATTTTGAGAAATGTGAAGGTGTGATTATGAAAAATTATTTTAAGCATAAGCGACGAAACGTTAAACTCGTTGATGATTTGAGCTTGAAGATCGCGTCCGAAGAGAACTTACTTGTTTCTTTTCATAGTTCGGTATATATTGTTTTGTGTGTCCCCAAGGCGACATAAAAAGTTGACCAAATGCGTGAATATCGAGAAAAACCTTTAGTTCTTTTCTTCGATAAAAAAGATATTTTGCCAATGCGTACGTCTCTGGTTCTGAGAATGGAAACCGTCCAGCATAAAGTAAATTACAAGGATCGTCGCTAGTACCATAACCTGAAAGAAGCCGTGAAAAAAAAACACAATAATTACATAAACATTGTTAGATGTGTGAAGTTGATCGTCCAGGTTGTTGTAGTCTTGAGAAAGACTATTGTTGGTGACTGACGTTTCGACGGCCTCAGCGGTGGTCATCTTCAGAGTCAAGTAAAGAGTGTTTGTCAGGTTTGCCTATATATACGTCTAGTTAGTTTGCTTGTGTCATAATTAGTGTGAGTGGGTGTTGTGTCATGCGTTAAGCGTGGGCCAACATTGTTCCTCATCGGTTGTTTGTGTCATAATCAATGTGAGTGGGTGTTGCGCCTAGGTCTATTGTTCGTTGGTGTGTGCGAAGAAGTCTTTTGTATGGTGTTGGTAATTGTTGTGATAAGTGGTTTATGTTCCAAGTTGGTATATACTAACTTTCTAATGTAATTCGCTGTTTGTAGTTTGTGTTCAAGGCGATACATTCAGCCGAGTCCCAGTCAATATCGTGTTTTGTTTGTACGTGGTGTTTAGCTATGTGATTAGTCCTGTCCCCGTTTCTAGTAGAAACTGTTGTGATTCTTTTGCAGAAAATCAAAGTACAACACCAAATAAGTACAGTCACTTATATTACAGCAAAATAAAAAATTAGCCTTCTTGATGAGTTTTCCTACCTCCCCAGTGGTGATTAAAGTTTCTGTTTAAGTCAACACCAATACAACCTCCAGGTCCAATAGAACGGTTTTTTCGCCAAAGCCTTTCCTGTAAGTGATAGAAAAAAACATTACTAAACTCAATAAACACATGGTTTATGGAAAATAATTATCTTACCCTTAACATAGAGTACTGATAACCATCGACATTTGACAACGGCAAGATAATCCAGGTGAAGTCATTACGAAGTGAGGTCACATTACTTGTGGTTTCTCCAAGTAGCTAAAATAAAGAAGAACAGAAGTGTATAAAAAGTTGTCGAAGAAAAGTTGTGTATCTTGAAGAGATCTTTTCTAAGTGCCGACACAAGATGAGCTGATGGCGTCCTAGTATAAGAACCACATACATATATACGCACACACATACAAGTCTTTTTTACCTGTCTCACAATGTACATGCATGTAGCTGGACTAAGCCATTCACGAGCGTGAAGTCCACAGTTCATGAATATCAATGGTTTTTTATTACTCTTGTTTTGAAAGATCTGAAAAAGAAACAAAAAATAATGGTCTATCTGTGTGATATTTTAAGAAATTCAGTTATCTTCATACCTCTATAGCGTAGATTTTTCTAAACTCGTACGATGTCCCAATATGAATAAGTTTTGAATGATTTCTATGCAGTTTAGTCAATCTCCGTAATTCACGGAAAATCTAGACGGCAGAAAACGGAGAGGTTTTCAACTTGTCTTACAAAATATAAAATACCATTCTCAAATATTTATGTGATATGTGATGGTAAATAGGTATGTGATGTCATACCGGTATGAAACGGCGATAAATTACTGTATATTTTGGTTTTATTTTAGTGAAGTTTGGAATACTGTTTACTCTTGGGTGAGTGATAAATGACAAACCAAATATCAAGCACTGGAATATTATTTTTCAATAAACCTATTACCAGTATGACGTCATACCGGTAATAGTGCCATTCTTCTCAAAACGCGGTGGCGCGAAGAAATACTCCTCAATAAATCCTGCGCTATATCATGAAATTAATTATTTTCTTCAATTTTACAAAGTTAGATGATATCTCTTTCGGAGGAAAATAGAACCTCAAAAGGTATAGTTGACCTTTAAGTATAATCGTCCTTCAAAACATGTTACCTCGGGATAAGAGTGATACCGCTGGTCAAAGCTAACGGGCGTTTGTGATAACACTGGAAAGTGCTCTTTTTGGATTAACGTCTGGAGATTATTAATAAGTAGTTTAAATGAGATATTGTTATATTTCAGGACTTCTTGTAGCTCTGGAAAGTAGTTTGGCTCGAGATGAATATCCACTGGACGGCCTAGGGTGGTTGGGTAGGTCCAAAAATCAAGCTGGTAAAAGAACAAAATTATTAAAATTTCAAGGTACCACAGGGTACAGATATAAATTTGTACATAAATAATCAAATAACTTTATTTTTTAAAAATGAGTGACATAAACATGTTAGATGTGTGAAGTTGATCGTCCAGGTTGTTGTAGTCTTTTGTTGGTGACTGACGTTTCGACGGCCTCAGCGGTGGTCATCTTCAGAGTCAAGTAAAGCGTGTTTGTCAGAGTTTGCCTATATATATATACGTCTGGTTTATTACGTCATCGTTTGTTTGTGTCATAATTAGTGTGAGTGGGTGCATGTTGCGTTAAGCGTGGGCCAATATTGTTCGTCATCAGTTGTTTGTTGCGTTAAGCGTGGGATGACGACGTAACAACTAATGACGAACAATATTGACCCACGCTTAACGCTGCACCCACTCACATTGATTATGACACAAACAACTAATGACGAACAATATTGACCCACGCATAACGCTGCACCCACTCACATTGATTATGACACAAACAACTAATGACGAACAATATTGACCCACGCATAACGCTGCACCCACTCACATTGATTATGACACAAACAAACGATGACGTAATGAACCAGACGTATATATAGGCAAACCCTGACAAATACGCTTTACTTGACTCTGAAGATGACCGCCGCTGAGGCCGTCGAAACGTCACTCACCAACAATAGTCTTTCTCAAGACTACAACAACCTGGACGATCAACTTCACACATCTAATGATACTCCTAGGTTCAAACCATTTACTTTATAAACATGTTAATTATGTTGTGTAGGCAGTGTAGAAATGCAAATAAAAGGTATAAACACGGCAATATTACCCTAAGTGCTGTTGCCTTTGAGCTTAATCTTTGAAGAAACAACAATGTTTCATTGGAATGAGGAATAATCCGAATGACTTTGTGCCTAAAAATAAAAGAAAGATAACGAAGAATTAAGAATTAGAAAAATTAAAAAAGTAGTGCAAGACGTTTCCAAAAAAATATGTCTCACTTCCGCATGTTTGTGACGTGATAGCTTCATTATAGATCCTTATGCAGTTATGAGAAAAGATTACGTAAAACAAATATCAAATACTTTCCAAATTGCTTATAGTCTATTAGATATATATTATCACGGCTTCCGTTGCTCAGTGGTCAGAACACTGCACTAGCATCGCAGGGTCGCGGGTTTAATTCCAGCCGGAAGGCCTTGAAGTTGCATTTTTTGCAACTGGTCCCAGTTTGGTCTTAAAATGTATATATTCCAACACTCGAAATTTTCCTTCACCATAAATCCTGAGAACATGTAATTTGATCGAGTGAAATGCCAAATATTACTTGTAATAAGGCCTATATAGATCGTTTTCGATCGTTATAGTATATATACATAAAGCTGTCTTTTTTCATGTTTCACAGATCAGTGTTTTAAACATCTGTCGACAAATGCAATTGATACAAGACTTTTATGAAAGTATGCTTACTCGCTAAGTCTAAGACCTTATTTTTTAAGTCTGGTGACAAAAGACCTACAGGGATCTTGGCCAATCTTGGTGACTTCGGATGGCCATTTTGAACTGCACAAAATATTAGAACAATTTGCCAAATAAGTAGAGTAGTAGGAAAGCCTTTCCTACTATTAAGTAGCATAAACAGGAAGTTGTTTGACTCATATTGACCTTTATCCCTTTTGTGTTATTATCTCACGCTGCTCATACAGGTCATAATATTGACATTTTGTAACATGATACTATTATAGGTCTTGATATTAACCGCGTAGACGATAGCCTGTGCACCATCCGGTAACCCTCCGGTATATATTACCGTCTGTGAACTACGTAGACGACATCTATGACCCCAATCGAATATTCTATAAGGTCGGTGTATTACTGAAATAGTGCGGTAGTAGGTCACTAGGTCTAACATTTGTCAGAGAGTGAAACACATTATTTCGGGAGTACATCAACCTCTTAGAGTATTCGATTTGTATTTCTACACTATCTCCGCAGTACAATAATATTATGAGTGGCGTAGTTGACGTAGTTCACTTCTAAGAACTCTAAGATCTTCTAAGATCTCTTCTATAATGGGGCATTAGACACGAGAAGAGAATTATAGGGTTACAGAGGTGAACGTGAACACAGATACGTACACAGAGCCGCAGAGATGTAAACCTGTAAAGTATAGATTGACGCAATGGAACGAGTGACGTATGTTTACATGTTGAAGGCCTCAATGACGACGTCTTTCAAACAAAATAATTTGGATCTCGCGTAATTGAGCTAGTCTGCTGACCTTAGCGCCGAAGTTTGAGAACAAACAAACAAACAAATAAATAAACATATACACATAAATAAATAAATATATAACAGTACTGAAGCGTTTTGAAGGTTATAATACAAGCTTTAAATGTTATAAGTTTTAACCGTCGTCTCCGTCTTACATAATTTATAACGGCATATAGGTTCGAGGGTTTTAAAAAAGTTAAAAAAAACAAGTCAATGTTGCGTCTTTCGTGACATTTAAAAGCTACAATAAAAAGGTGAAACGTGTAATAAGATAAGTAAATCTGGTTATCGTTAATGATATGGGAATATTAAAAATCCGCGCACAACTAACGCAAAGATGCGCGCGTGCCGTGCGAATCAGCGCAATTTACAGTCCTTAGTGTGTTAGTGTTTGACGCGTTCGTTAGTACACTTCAATTGGTAGTGGTATAGCATAGTTAGCGCAACATGTGCGGTCTTTATTCTGTTTAACTCAATATTTACTCCATCATAAATATGTATAAATTTATATTATACCCGCTCTAAACGTTAGACCTGCAACATACTATTTCATATAGATGTATTGAGTGCTATATGATGCTATACATACCTATTATACGTGACTTTACGCGCGCCATCAATGCTATTGATCAATAGTAAGACAAAGAACACACAAAGTGATCTCTCCATGATCTGCTTTGACTAAACATATGCTAGAGTTTACAACTGCGTGTTTGCTTTGCCCCCCCCCCCCCGGTATCATAATCTATCCTTCCGACCTATCACATAGTTCATGAGTCCACGGCAGAGGGATGCATTCGGGTAACAGGTATTTTATTATTTTTCCTGATATTTTATTAAAAAACGCCAAAATAACTCAGGGTTTTAAAAATAATTGAGGAGAAAGTACTTCCTTTGCAATAATACCAGCAAATGGTAAGACTTTCGGGTCTTCTCGGATAACGACCTTAAATCGAGCCTGTTGGGGTATTCCGTTCACCTGTAAGAGTGATGAATCGAATAAACTTGATGAATATGAAATCAGGTATGTTTTCTTACAAGAAAAGGAGAATGATATCTCGTTTCCAGAGCCTTCACGCTGCATAATAATGCAATGTAATTGATTAGTCCACCATAATTGTCGTATTTGTGAATCCAGACATGACATAGCATGTCATTGTAGACATAAGACTAACAGACAATGAGGTAATTTCTAAGTATCGAATAAATTCAGAATTGAAAGTTCCTAGTAGCTCAGGAATAAAAGACATAACTCTGTGAATGATGCCGGAAACACCGCTAGGAAACAACACAGGCTAGTTGTGTGGGTTTTATAGGGTAGGATGACGGAAGGACGGACGGATGACGGAAGGACGGACGGATGACGGAAGGACGGACGGATGCTAGTTTTATATATATTTAAAAAGAGTCTTTTACAGTTTTAATAAAACGTTGTTTTACGTTTTTACTAGTCAGTGTCAACACCATCTCTTTTTAAATATGAATATTCCTGGCTGCAATTTTAGTATTTATCACACACACATATATATATATATATATATATATATATATATATATATATATATATATATATATATATATATATATATATATATATATATATATATATATATATATATATATATATATATATATATATATATATATATATATATAAATAAGTATAATCTGCAAACTTTGAGCTTTTTTCACAAATGGTGACAATTCATTTATGACGGCCACGCAAAACTGAAATTCAGAGAAAAAGACCCGCTCCATCTTCTGAGTCTTGGCAGCTCAAAGAGCGTTTCACCGGCAATTAGGTTACAGGTTCGATTCCTGTTCAGGACTTTTTTTGAGGATTTGAGGATTTGAGCTTGACGATATCATGAAATGTTTAAGAGAAAGGACAAACAGAATTTTAAATCTCTATCTATCTTCAGGAAGTAAATTACTTAGACTATGGATGCACGGTCGCAATATTTTTAAACTGTACGACGCGTGATATTCGGGAGGCCCGAGTTTTGAAAATCAAGCTAAGTCAATCCGTTTTTGTTCTTCGTTTACTCAGCGGTACGCAAGGAACCACAAACAGTTTGACCAGGTTTGACTTTACAATAGGGTGAAAAGCAGCTGAGGTAAACAACTGATGAAGGTGTTCATTCATGCATAATGCGGATGTTAACACAGCAGGCGTTCAGTGTCTGGCGACATCTAAAACCAAAGAGACTACCTGATCAAGTTCACTTCCCATCTGAGCTTACTTCACTATGGTCATGTTTAAGGATATGCTGTTTATTTTGCTTGGAGCTCTCTTGTTTGGATCCTCACAAGGAGGAGAATATGATGGGTAAGATTTCGTAATTGACATCATAAGAAAGTTTATCAAGTTGAGTGATGTTATTAAGCCTTGCTAGAAGTTCGAGGATGAGAAGCGGTGAGACGAGAGCCGTTTGAATGAGAGTCTCGTTGCTCTTCTTGTTAAACGAAGAGGAAAGCTTATGAGAGTCTAATAAGTAATTCCGCGCTCGAGTGTCGTTAAAATAAAATATTTACAAACGACAACGAAATAATCAGCAGAAAAACAAATAAAAATAAACAGGAAAACCGATTACGAACTGAAGAAGTATTAAACTGACTTTCCTAGACTTGCAGGATGAAACAACAACAATTAACAAGAAAGACGGAAAGCGTTTCACCTAGTTTTCAACCTCTTCCAAATCTCTCATCCAAATTCGAACCGATTGAAAGTCGATACGCTGACTGCACGAAAGTTGAACCAAGAAGATTACGAGCACAACCTCCCTATCTAGGACAGTGGAATTATTCAGGGGGAAGGTCTATTTTGCCTTGGAATTCTTCAGAGTATAGGGGCTATATCTACTAGGAATTCTTCAGGGGTCGAGTGAAAAGAATTTCTTCAAGGGTAACTGCTTTAAGACAGGAATTCTTCAGGGATAGCTATTAGCTGTTAGAAAACTATTAAATGGAATAGCCCAATCACCTCGGGTCAATCAAAATTTCCGACGAAGATTACGAGGTTGTGAGCGATTACTCATGTCTTGCGCGATCACTCATACAAAGATCTAGAAACTAGAAATTACTATCGCAAGGAAAGTGCAGCCGGGAAGGTTGAAATTTTACTCGAAGGAATTTTCTAATTCCTGATTACTTATTATTACTTACTAGAAGTAAATTATTAATGACTTTTTGCGCGATCACTCATGATCTGTTTGCTGTTGCGGCCACCCTGCCACATGTACTATACTAATTAATCCATAGAATCTTAATACTACACATTCCAATATTTGTGGCGAAACGAAATAAATAAATAAATAAATCACTCACGTTTAGCCTCCTCCGCAGGCAACTCTGTGGCTTCTTTTTTCCGAGTCAAATAGCTTCCAAGGCCATGTGCGAGCAATGTTTTGGTTGGGATTGCAGGGAAGTATAGGGATTGCAGGTAGTATAGGGATTGCAGGGAAGTATAGGGATTGCAGGGAAGTATAGGGATTTCAGGGAAGTATAGGGATTGTGAAGGGATTGATTGACGAAACAGCGTTGGAAGTTATTTGACTGGCGGGAAACTGAAGAAGAGCTAGCACAGAGTTGCCTGCGGAGGAGGCTAACAGTCATGTTATGATCCGAGCTATGGTTCATTCTTTTTTTCTCAAATGTAGAAAAGTTCTACGAATTGTGCCAAACACGGCTCAGGAACTTGAACTCTTGAGGACTTTGGAGACGGATTATGGATTGCAGGTTTGTCAACTTTTATATCATTTATTTTTAAGAAAAAATTGTTTTGGCTCCACCGATTTATATTGTCGCAAGAACAGACATTTAAATCCCTCCCTCGTCCCCAGCCTCCGCTCACCTACAAGTGCGAGACCCGCGGGCGCTTGAGAGGAACCATCGGCGAGTCCGCCGAGCGTGGGAAAAGCCTGGGTACGACTGGCGCTCTATTGCTAGCCTGCCCACACCCGATTTTCCTTCCTTCCTACAAAAGATGAGCCTGCGGAAGAGGCAGTTTAAATCCTCCAGTTTGAAATATTATATTTTATATTTTGATAGTTAATTATGTTTTAATATTAATATTTTTTGTCTCACTGACATGTTGATTCAAAACACCAGCTAATGAAACCAGTTCTAAACAATATAAGTTGGCTCCCTTATTTTACTCAGAAAATTTAGAAGAAAAAATTATGTGACAAAAAACCCATTATTGAGACTATTTAGCATATCAAAACTCTAATAGGTTGGTGTACTTCCTAACGTTATGTATTACTCGTATATTTATGGTGCAAAGCACGGATTTGCACGAAAGGTAGTAATACTGGGAGTAATACTAGGACCGCTATAATTGGCGTATGCTGTTGCGGTGACCCTGCCACATTTCTACATTTTTGACGTTGTTTTTTGTTATTATTCTTGTAATTTACCTGCAGTGGCAAATCCAATAAAATAAAATAAAAAATAATAATACGTGCAACGACATCACGCTGCAACTGCGAGCTGTAACGCAACGCCTCGACATATTATTGGTCTTATACTGATTTCCTGACTATAAATATATTTCCTTTTAAGATTGACTTTTGGCAAGAGCCATCACAAGTTAAAAGAAATGTGGATATTTATGTTCACCAACAAAATGTCACTGCCGTCGAGCAACTGTTAAAAAGCTTTGGTATGTCGTTCAGTTATTTGATAAACGATGTACAGGACGCTGTAGACAAGGAAAATCCCCCGATATCAAGAGCTGGAAGTTTTAGTTATAATCAATACAACAGATTGTCCATGGTAGGTTGATCAGGATTCTCCTCATCTAAAGTCCCGTAAGTATAACTTTTACAAAGCCGCTGCAGACTGAGAAGTATTACTTTGGATATTCAATTCATCTTATTCATAAATGGAAGCACCGTACTTTTAAACTTATTTCTTTCTCATATACTCTGCACTGTTAACAATGTCAACAATATCAACAATATTAGATGTGTGAAGTTGATCGTCCAGATTGTTGTAGTCTTGAGAAAGACTAGTTGTTGATGACTGACGCATTTCGACGGCCTCAGCGGCGGTCATCTTTAGAGTCAAGTAAAGCGTGTTTGTCAGGTTTGCCTATCTATACTTCTGGTTCATTACGTCATAGTTTGTTTGTGTCATAATTAGTGTGAGTGGGTGTTGCGTCATGCGTTAAGCGTAGGCCAATATTGTTCCTCATCGGTTGTTTGTGTCATAATCAATGTGAGTGGGTGTTGCGTCATGCGGTAAGCGTGGGTGTATTGTTTGTTGGTAGGTCTATTGTTCGTTGGTGTGTGCGCGAATCACGAGCTGAATTAAAAATGTCAAAAATGGGGACACAATGTACCCACCGACGCCAATGTTGACGCGCAACCGAGACAAGGGCCCTGCGCGCCGAAAATGTGCCGTGGACCGCGCGCGCGCGCGCAACCCTAATCCGGCCCTGGATGTTTTCAGTAAAAGGGACATGATGAAAAATAGACGTTTATAACTTTATTGTCTAAGTGTAAGTGTGATATAATGATTTAGAAGAGGATGAAAAGAGAAAAAGGAAAGGAAAAAAGGAAAGGAAAGAATGGAAAGGAAATTATGAGAAAAATTAATATTGAAAACATGCCAATTATGAAACGTTTAGATTCACGGAGAAATGAGAAGATTGGCATCTACCTACTCGAATCTGGCCACGTTATTTTCAACTGGAAGGTCTTACGAAGGAAAAGAACTACTTGCCATAAAGGTAAGATTAAACACTGAGGTATAAGAAATATCTATCACATTAATGTCTGTGTTTCTGATCTGCATGAAAAAACCAGCTTTGGTTGACTGGCAAGTCAGTCTGTACATTTTGTTTATAAACCATATGCCTCATGCATGGTGGTTTTTAACAAAATAAATAACAAAGCTGCTAAGTTCTCAAAAAAACTGGATATAGATACATAGAACATTTGTAAACTAATGACGTATTGACGACGTCATTAGGACGATGTGTCCTTCAGGTCATTATAATTTACGAGACCAATACAAGCTAACTACTACTAGACCAGCAACAAACTATCTCCTCAAGTCAGCTACACACAGATTGGCAATAGCATCTCTGTCCTCCGCAGAGATTTCCAATGCAGTAGAGGGGGTTATATGGGTTCGGATAAGGAATGCGGTAGAGGGTAATGGGACGAGGAAAACCGCTGATTCCTTATCCGAACCATATGACCCCCTCTACTGCATTGGAAGCCTCTGCTATAGCATGAAACTGCTTCATGCCACAAGCTATTAAAAGTCAACCCCATTTTATCTCTTTTAAAAGAAAACTTAAAGACTATAACCTAGATACAGATTTTAATACACATTTTACAAATAAAAACACAGACTACGTATATTACTAACTAATATAGTAATAAGTGATTAGTCCCTAACTAACTAAGATGTTTTTACTATTGCATGAAAAGTATAATTATAAATAGCTTATGGATTACTGATACCTTTTAATATCTACATTCTTATAATATTACCATAAATACACGACCACATCAGTATTGCACTGCGGTGTATGCATGTCAATTTATATATCGTGTTTAAATAAATGTTTAAGAAGAAGAAGTCAGATAGAGAATAAGAGCAACGCGCGTGATTGACTTTAACAGAAGTATTTTATTGTTTTTTTTTGTTTTTTGTAATAGATCCAGTCCAAAAAATCAGTTTCAAAGAAAGTATTTTTCATCAATTGTGGTATTCATTCACGAGAGTGGGTAACACCAGCCACATGCATGTACATGATAAAAGAAGTAAGAGGTTTCATTTCTGTATACTAAAAAGCATGGATTTTATTACTCATTCCAATCATATTTTTTATATTTTGACAATTGGCTAATTTTTGTCACTCTTTTGATGATGGACCTTCGCACGAGACGTTAGCGGTAAATACGTACCTAAAATGAACGAGTTTTATGATTGGCTATATGGAACAAAAGTGGTTAGGGTTAGGATATTGGTTTCTTTGTGGTTGATTCTATTGTTTTATTGTTTGAATCAACCAATCACAAAACTTGATAGTATAGGTGGCGATCCGACGTTAGACCCCCAACCTTTTACAGTTTGATATTTTTAACACTTCCTGCGCAGCACATTAAGTCAGTTTTATACACTCACCTCCACTTCCCTTCCATAATTAGTCAGCACCCAACTATAATCAGAATTCAATATCTCTTCATAGATGCTGTCTAAATATGGACAAGATAATTCCGTTACAAAAATGCTTGATAAACTTGATTGGGTGATCATGCCGTCACTAAACCCGGATGGATATGAACACACCTGGACAAGAGTACGTTGGAAATTAAGGGCAAAACATATTTTATAAAATAATATTGGGAAACCTGCACGTGTTTCCATAACTCGATGGAAACATAGAAAATGAAATAACAGAAATATATAAACGCCATCACATACGGCTTGGTTGTTGTTGTTGTTGTTGTTGTTGTTGTTGTTGTTGGGCGGCCGTAGCTGGAGGAGACCTCTTTCTTTAGCTGCTACCCGATGGTAGGGGTGCAGGGCGCTACTCCCTGGAATCTTATGTGTTGATTTTACAGAGAGGGAAACCGGAGAACCCGGATAAAAACCCTCTGAAGCACAGGAGAGAATCAACAACTCTACTCACACGAGTCTGAAGCTAGCTCGGACGTCAACACGGGTATACCCAGATGGTCATCCATCCGAGTACTAACCCATCCAACAGGGCTTAACCTCAGTGGTGAGGGGCAACGCGCCTACTGCACGTGCCACCCACAAAGTAAGTAGTAAGGAGAATTTGCGTTTTGATGACACTAATGAAGGAACGCCACTTCAATGTTATACTTACTTACTGTGGGTTATTTTATAAAATAAATAGAAAACATTTTCCGTATTTCCACCGAGTTATAGAGAACAAGTTTGGGAGAACAAGAACTCGATGCTTTCTCACCCGAAGGTGCAGAGTACTGGAAATTCCGAAGTCTTTTGAAAATGCTAAAACGAATATAAAACTTCGTATTTTCAGGGAGGTCGAATGTGGCGTCGAACTCGAACAAGACATAGTAGTTGCATTGGAGCTGATCCCAACAGAAACTGGAATTATAAATGGGGAGGTAATTATATAGGAATGAGGATACGAGGAATTATAAATGGAAGGTAAATAGGTAATTATAGGAATGAGGTAATTATAGGAATGAGGATATGTGGAATTTGTTATGTTTTTTCATCTTGCACATATCAATTTTTAATTTAAATTATTCCCACCCTACGAACACCATTCCCAACTTTTTCATTCGAATTATTTAACTCGATAAGGAATCCTAACGTTGCAAGTTTGAAATATTTTTATTTTCTTGTGAAGGTGTTGGTACTAGTTCAAGATGCAGTGATACTTATCATGGCCCTCGACCTTTTTCGGAAGTTGAAACTTACAATGTTGCAAAATATTTGTTTCAAAATCGAAAGAATCTCATTGGATATATGGATATCCATGCGTACAGTCAACTATGGATGACCCCCTGGGGTTATAAAAGAGCATACCCGCAAGATAATGGAGAACAGGTAAAAACCCAGTGAACTCGAAAGAAGACTGGATCGAACAACTATTGTTCAGAAAATGAAGCCGGAAGTCCGCCATTACTAAGGGACCAACTGAGGATCCTATGAGGTTTTTTGTTGGATTAAGTGCTCTTACCATCGACAAAATAAAATAATATTTCGATAAAGAGGACCAGAAGACATTTTTCAAATTACTGGGTAAAACGATTCATGGCCTACCTACAGATTTACTGCGACTTTGGTCCCTTAGTAATGGCCGCCGTTGGCTCTAATTATCCAGTGAGAGAAGCCTGATATGAGACGTCAAATTAGGTTCAAGATTTTATGCATTTAATGTTAACAAAGAAACTATATTGGCCAGACACTAAACCTATTTCGGGAGCGTCACAGTTTGATTTTCTTGCAAACTCGGATATTCTAACGATCTCTCGTCAATTTATATTATGCAAATACGCAAGCTTCAAAATCAGCTGATCAGGTACAATAGAAAGCTCAATCCAGTCCTATTTTTGAGATCAGTGCGTGTAATTAGTACTTATCGGTAGGTCTGACGTCATAATTTGTCACATAGTATCTGTATGCTAACAACCAATCAAAATCCAACCTAAATTAACGTTGATAGGTTCGAGTGGGTAACATTGCTGCAGCGGCTCTGAGAAACGCAGGTTGGGGAACAAGATACAGAGTTGGACCTTCATCGGTTATTATTTGTAAGTTAAACCTATTTTTATCTACTTCCCTCAATTATCCCCTGCCGTCCCCTGCTCTCCCCTCTCATTCACGAGAGAATCATAAATGGCGAACTCAAATACGATATTACTGATAGTTCTACATGATGTGAATATAGTTGAATGCCAAAATATTTTATGATTTGAGAGTTTTGTTTTGATGTTCTAGAAATGTTAGTTTGTCCGACATGCTAATGAGTGTGACGTAATTTAAGGCATTTGGCTTTCATTTTTTGCTTGCCGTGTTATAAACTGGTTATATATATATATATATATATATATATATATATATATATATATATGAGGATTTGAGTGAAAAAGTTGATAAAATCTCTAGTATAACGTTCAAGTACAGTAAAAACCTGCGTATAAGAACCTAGATTTTTCCAAGTTAGCTTAAAAAGGTTCTTATATAAATGGTGTTTTGCAAATTTAGGCTATTTAGGTTCTTAAACAGGTTCTTATTTTCTTAAGAAAAAAGCGACTTGGTTTTGGTAAGTGTGGTTTATTATTTATATAAATCATACATACATTTTCTCCAATGACTGCAATCTAAGCAAATACAAACCCTATATGCACTTTAAAGCTACACTGTATGTAATTTACAGCTACATACTATGTGTAAATTCAATAGAACAAAATAACGTATACAACTGTAGACATATATACACTATTTGTCTGCAGTTCTTGCTCATTTTCATTACTTTGTAGAGTTTATTTTCTTTGATTTATAAATTTTTAGTTTTGACTCTATTTGATAAAATAAGAACATGCTTTCAAATTTTAGCCTAAAACAGGTTCTTATGTAAAGGGGGGTATAAATGGAAAATCTTAGCCTAACAGGTTCTTAAAATCTAGGTTCTTATACGCGGGTTTTTACTGTATATCATTGACGTTTGAATTAGGTCTAGCAGCAGAATATTGTATCACTGATTTGACGTCACACAGTTCAAATAATTCAACTGTTCACTTCATGTTGAATGATCTATATCAGTACAGGGCCGTAGCAACCAACAATTTCATGGAACATAAATTTTTCAGAAATACTTATACTGAATAGTGACTGACGATATCTGGATGATAGAAGCAGTTGCACTGTTTCGAAAGCCAGTTTATTATTAAACAGCCTGTTTGAAGCAACTGAAGGCATCTACTCAAGCATATCTCGCACCCAGGCTCATTTCTCCTCGACGTTAGAAGGAAGTACGCGTTCTGCACTCGTTCCAAGTTTGTCCTAAATTTGGAACCTCTTCTAAGTCCCCCCCTCGTTCCAACCTCCACGAGTTTACATGATTTTCGATGTATATCTGGGGGCCAGAGTCTCTCTCCTCCCCAGAGACTTCCAATGCGGTAGATGGGGTAATGCCGGAAACGCCATTTTAGAGCCTCGATTTTCAAAATTTTCATGGGGCCATGCCCTCGGACCCCCTAGAAGGATTTGTCGCGCTATCTTCGTAGCTACGGCCCTGAAGTAATATCGTATTTGGGATCATAAGGCAGTTTAAACCAATCCTATTAACATTCTTTTCACGTAGACTCTACGAGCGGCACAACTGGTGATTGGGCAACCGGTTTCTTAGGTACGAGATACTCGTACGCACTAGAACTTCGTGACAAAGGAACATTTGGATTTTTGTTGCCAGCCAACCAAATCATTCCGACAGCAACTGAAACATTTGCAGCGATAAAAGCCATGGCAGGAGCTTTGAAAACATCTTAAGATTTAATAATTACAGGAGAGCGGCGTTCGTGAATAACTAAGTCGGCAGGAAAGGAACGAAATATATTATCATGTTAAGTTGTTAACGATATGTTCCAGGGTTTTAAGAGAATAAATTACTGCTTGGTAATAATGATTGTGTATCACGTGTTACTTTGTCTATTCTGCTGTCTCTGTGTGTTAGTATTAACATTAACAGCAGTGGCGTGACGCTCATTAGGTAGGGTTAGGTAGGGTTAGGTAGGGTTAGGTAGGGTTAGGTAGGGAACTAAGGGCCCCTGCCAAAAATGGAGTGGAAGATTATAATGAAAAATTACGGCTTAACAGCGATATTACTGACATATATTTCATCGTTATGTTTAGTCAGAACTAATTTACGGGGCCCCTGATAATCGATTCTTCCGGACCACCACCAGCCTCCTCCTGCGAATCTGCGATTTATGGTGAAGAATCATTGTCCTGGGTGGTAGATTGACCTTCAGTTGATAAGAAAGAGCTGATTTACCGATTTACCAACGTTAACTCGAGGAGGAAGGAAAGGTGTCTAGGTATTCACGATTGTTTAACATTGTACTGTATAGTGATAATATTGAAGTTATAGTCGAGCCTTCATGGGGCCCCAGACCCAAGACATGTATGCCTTACGCCACTGATTAACAGATCTGTGTTTTAACTGCTGTTAACTGAACTATATATGTACATTGTTGCAGTGAATGTGTGAGCTTCAAGTAGTTAGACAATACATAGACGATCGTCAAGCTCAAATCTTCAGAAAATATTTTTTATATATCTTTTTTATATATATTTTTATATATTTTTATATATTTTTTATATATATTTTTATATATTTTTATATATTTTTTATATATATTTTTATATATTTTTATATATTTTTTATATATATTTTTTAAATTTTTTTATATAAGAATCAGAAACATTTTCCGAGGATTTTAGCTTCACGTTCATCCATTTTATTAAGATCTAACTGATGACGTCTAACTGATCAAGTAGTACGTATGTTACATTAAGGACCAGGGGCCGATTGTGCGAAGCGTGGATAGCTTATCCGGTGGATAGCTTCCCTAATCCAGTCGGTTCATTTTCTATCCATTCAATAGTTTTCTGAGAAAAATAGCAGGGGAATACATTGCTAAAAACATGGATAGTGGTATTCACTCGCTATTTTTCTCAGATGGCCATTCAGTGGATAGAAAGTATAATCACTGGGTAGGATTTTTCCACCGGATAAGTTATCCAGGCTTTGAACAACTGACTCCAGTTGTTATCGTAACCTTGGCTTAGCGAGTCCAAGTACTCATGAGCTCAGTGGCGAGAGTATTTCGGTTTAACAGGGAGTTCGATATCGGCTTGCATGACTAGTGTCATGGGTCACAGGTAACACAAATTCGGATACGCTAAAACTAAAGGTTGGTACATGTACTGCCGAAATCGTGTGTAAGAGGTCTAACTACGTTTCAAGCTAACGCCCTTCGTCAGAGAGACCAAACAGTGGACGCAATGGCGTGAAAAACAAACCAGAGCAATACTTGAAATAAGCTCGAGCTTATATATCTACATTTTAAATTATTTCATTAACGTTTCGTTTCGATCCAAGAAAATATCGTCGTGTATGGAATTTAGTTGACAAGATTATTTACGGACAACAATGGATTGCGCAGGAATGAATGCCGCATTACAATAATACTCTTTTTACTTGATCACATACATCAGATGACGCTCACCTTGTGTATAAAAGAACCTCAAATCAGTTTTGCTTCCTTTGACTTGTCACAGTTGACGACTGACGTCACACAATCCAAGATGACAGCTCCCATGACAATAATATGCGATTTATTTTCATCCTATTCGAAAAAGAATAATGTTATTCATAGTCTAGTAGGTTTATATACTAGAGAAATAGCCGAGGTCGGAATACAGCCGAGAGACGTACCAGGTGTACTCAAGACCTAGGACAGTTGCCCACGATGCTGCAGGTGTACTCAAGACCAGGGACACTTGCCCACGATGCTGCAGGTGTACTCAAGTGCACTCAAGATCAAGGACAGTTGCCCACGATGCTGCAGGTGTATTCAAGATCAAGGACAGTTGCCTATGATGCTGCATGTGTACTCAAGTGCATTCAAGATCAAGGACAGTTGCCCACGATGCTGCAGCTGTACTCAAGATCAAGGACAGTTGCCTATGATGCTGCAGGTGTACTCAAGACCTAGGGCAGTTGCCCAATGCTGTAGGTGTACTCAAGACCTAGGGCAGTTGCCCAATGCTGCAGGTGTACTCAAGACCTAGGCAGGACAGTTGCCCACGATGCTGCAGGTGTACTCAAGACCAAGGATAGTTGCCCACGATGCTGCATGTGCACTCAAGATCAAGGACAGTTGCCCACGATGCTGCAGGTGTACTCAAGATCAAGGACAGTTGCCCAATGCTGCAGGTGCACTCAAGACCTAGAACAGTTGTCCACGATGCTGCATGTGCACTCAAGACCAAGATCAAGGACAGTTGCCCAATGCTGCAGGTGCACTCAAGACCAAGATCAAGGACAGTTGTCCACGATGCTGCAGGTGCACTCAAGATCAAGGACAGTTGCCCACGATGCTGCAGGTGTACTAAAGGAATATTTAGGCTTGTTTTCGAAAACAATTAGGAGACCTGTTAAAATTGAAAAGAGTTACAATGTACTATATATATATATTTATATTGCTGCAGTGAATGTGCGAACATGTAGTAGACAGACGATCGTCAAGCTCAAAGCCTCAGAAATATCAGAGATATCGAACCTGTAACTTGATTGTCGGTGAACCATTGAGCTACCGAGACTCAGATGGAGAGCGAAGGTTACAACTGGTTTGATATATAAACACACATATACAGCCTATGCGGCAGTCACTATATATCAATAACACACGAAAAGCTTTATGCTGTGTTAAAATTGCTTAAATGTTGTTTCAATTTCTTGAAACAGATGCGACATCCGGGGCAACAGATGACTGGGCTTATGGATTCCTCGGGCTGAAATATTCCTATGGTTTAGAACTCCGCGACAAAGGAAGATACGGGTTTTTATTGCCAGCCAATCAAATTATTCCAACAGGAGTGGAAACATTCGCAGCAATGAAAGCTATGAGTCAGGCCATGAAGTTATCATGATTCAGCATGAATTACGTGAAGCAGTCGTGAACAGTTGGAATATTAATGTTATATCATCATGAAATAATAAATAAACATAAAACAAAACTTCACATGCAGAAGTCGTGAGATTGTAGGACATAAGCCCACCGCACATAAGCCCACCGGACAAACGCCCACCGGACATAAGCCCACCGGACAAAAGCCCACCGGACATAAGCCCACCGGACATAAGCCCACAGGACATAAGCCAACCGAATATAAGCCCACCGGACAAAAGCCCACAGGACATAAGCCAACCGAATATAAGCCCATCGGACAAAATCCCACCGGACATAAGCTCACCGGACAAAAGTCCACAGGACATAAGCCCACCGGTCAAAAGCCCACCAAGGTTATTTGTGCATGGGGGCTTTTGTCCGGTACATGGTTTTATATCCGGTGGCTTCTGTCCGGGAGGCTTTTGACCACTGGGTTTATGTCCTGTTATCGGGGAATCAGAAAATTGCAGAGTGTATTAATCTCCCATACAATACAAACGGCCTTGGGGTTTTGCAGCCACTCACATAAGTGCTTTTCAGTGGGGCCCTGTAGATGTTAAGGAACTTATTTGAACTACGACGTCAACCTCAGTCGCTTAAACAACAAAATATCCATGCAAAACAAAGACAATAATTCTTAATCCTAAGCCAGTAATACCGTCAAAAGGTAACACAATCCTCGTTCTTCATGTAACGCCACTCAGACATGATTTTGCAGCTGTACTATCCATTACTGAAGATTAACTTCAAAGCAGTTTGAAAGTCATAAGATATACATCAAGCTTGCGTATTCACTTGTCCATTGTTTCTTTAAAATACTAAAATTTAGGTTGTCGTCCTGGTTTGCTTAACCCTTTAGTGTCCCAGACTCCCAGGAGTGAGAAGCATCAAACTTCTCCTACTAATATCAATGGTTAACCAAGAGCATAGAAATAATGAGAATAAAGAATATGATCAACAAAGACAAATTGACATAAAAACAACTTCTCCAAACTAGTACAATACGTTTCACTCTCTGACGAAGGTCCTTAGCTCGAAACGTAGACTACTTACACGCTATTTCAGCAGTACACCAACCTGTTTAGAAATTTGATTTGTATTTCTACACCGCCTACGCAGCACAACACGTTTAAGTACTTTTTTTAGTTAGAGACAAATAAAGAATAGTTTGTCACGTCCATTATCTCAAGTAATACGACTTTCAGGTTCTCTGACTCTAACGTGAAAACCTTTGTTAAAAACCTTTTCCGAATAGTTATATAACTTCACTTTCGCCCGCGCAAATGTAGAACACGTACGTTCCAACGTTCGTTCTTCTCCAGAATGTACAGGACATGGAATGTTTTACCGCTTCACGTGCGTGTAAAGCAAATTACTTTTACAAAATTAAAAAACTACGCTTTTTCTTATTATACGGCAGCAGTGGTTCACTTATACGACCCTGAAGACCCAAGGTCGTGGAAATCTATTTATCTCAATCTCATTAATAATTCATGAACCAAAAACAAAGATTAGCGACCTTTAGATTGAGTACGAGTACGAAGACGAACTTTTCTGCGCAGTGGAGAAACAACAATGGAAAAGAACCATGCGCAATGGTAAACTTGTCTTCGTACTCGTCTTCGTCCTCAAATCTAAAGGTCTCTAATATCAACTCCGTGACGGACAACTGGATATGTGATCAGGATTTTGACGATTTCAACCTCAAATTTCTCTGTAAATACTGATTTGTTTGACTTTGAGATGCCATTTCAAAGCCTCCAACTTGGACTGGACCGGATTTCGCCTTGCACTGCAACTAATTGCGCGGATTTGAAATCCGGTCCAGTCCGCATTAGAGGCTTTGAAATATTACGTCCAAAATGTAACTCAACCTGTGGTCTCATCGAAGCGATCCACTACTGCAACTAACATTAATATCCGGCTGCACTATAATTTTATTTATCTTTACATGGGACCGCAGTAATTGACGTACGGCGCTGTTGCGGCCACCCAGTCACGTTTATATTAGGCAAACCTAATAAGTAAAAACTTAAAAATAAACTATCGCAAGAAGTTCTCACGGGAGTCGTCATTGCGAAAGTGAGAAAGGGAAGGTTGTCAAAGGTTATGTTATTATAACACCTGATAAGGAACTGGAAACGTGTACTTATTGAGAAGACAATAGTTTTTAAAAAGCTCTTTATTTCTAATTATAGTGTAGTAGTAGAGTATCCTCGGATTAAGGGGAGGGTTGACTGGGCAACCGCCAGGGACCCGCAGATCCTCTTGCCCGCAAAGGCCCTGGGGACGAGGTTGCTAGGGGCCCGCTATGGTCGAAAAAACAAGTAGCTGACTGGCTGGTGTAAACAAACTACACACGGAAAAAAGCATGTTCTGTTACAGCATTCAACAGCGCTGATATCAGGTCTGTTCAGGATAATGTAGCGACCCATGAAGTCCTTACTGACTGATACAGCCCTGACAACCCAACAGACTGTTCCAATCTGATACCGTCAGTTCTGAACAGTCTGTTGGCGACAACAGTGTGATACAGCTATGATATCACACCTGTATCAGGCCTGAAGGTGCAACAGGTCCCTGTGGCGTTTTTGCGTGTGTAATCGACGTTCATATCTAAATACTTAAAATAAAAGTGTAGACAGTAACTACATTTGAATGCTGGTTCATCTATAATAATAGTGAAATAACAAAATTATAGCACAACCATAACAAACTATTGTCAAACCTAATATCCGAATCAAATTACTCGCGCTATATTTGGCGCCGAAAAAGTGTCGATAAAAATGTCAACGTATTTTTCTCTCCAACAAAAAAGTTACAATTTTTCTCGTTTTATTTATCTTATTTTGAATTTCATGCGATCAAGTGATTCAACTATATACAGCGATTTTCGACAGTAGTTTTCAGTTTCCCAATCCAAAACGGTGACTCTTGGAGACAGAGCATTCTCAGTTGCCGCACCAAAACTGTGGAATTCATTACCGGCAGGAAATTAGAAGCATTGATATTTTAAGTAGTTTTAAGTCAGCACTAAGACTCTTCTTTTTTAAAATTAATAGTTTTTTGTTCATGGTGGTAATATATGTAGTATAGGCTTTATCTTATAATGAAACTGTAATTAGTTTTATAAGTAACATTAAGAATATATTGTTGTAAGAGCATTGAGACTATTGTATAATGCTCCTAATACGTCTTTATTATTATTATTATTATTATTATTAAAAAAAAAAAAAAGAAAAAAAAACTATGAAAAAGTTTGTCAATTTATCAATCAGTACACTTGGAGTTTTCGGACAGTCGGCATCACTAGATTTTGTTGAAATGTTAAAAGAGCTTGAATATGACGCACGCTGTAGGAAGTATATTTTAAAGAAAATAATGAACATGTGTATAAGGAGCACGTACTATGTTTTCTGTAAACGCGACAAAGAATGGAATAACCCAGAACTAATGAACATCTAATCTGTTATTATCATATAAAATCAGTTCAAGTAGACATTGGTAAACTACCTGTAAAAGTGAGGTTTATCATTGTAAATTAATTATTAATTATCAATAAAATGAAGTTTACATTATTATTAAAGCCCGCTTTCCACTTCACTATTTCGCTCGCCGCTACACGGCGCTAATGAAATCATTGTTATCAGTTGTCAACCAATGAAAACGGGTAAAAATTATGTCATCGGCGAAATATTTCTCTAGCAGCGAGCGAAATGGTGAAGTGTAAAACGGGCCTAAATGAGGACAACGTCCATTATCATCTTGGTGTATGTGTTTAACTGACAAGAATATAAACGACCTGTTGTATCATTTATTATCCAATCATAAACGAGAATTGTACCGTCACAAACAATAACATACTTCAGAATGACATTATCATAAGAGAAATTCGTAGCATGTATACGAGGCTTTAGTAATCTTACTGTATTATTTTACTTTTCCCAGGAACGGCCATTCCACTCTTAGCACCGTCAGTTTAACCAAGTATAAACCTAACCAACAACTCTAAAAAGGATGGCGTGCTAGCGCGGAAAAAGTAAACGAAAGCCACCTAACTTTCGAGCCTTTACTCTTTAGGTTTGTCAGACTCTCAGAGAGCGAAACGTTAAACTGACAAAGGCATTTCGCTCGTAACGTTAATTCACTATTTCCGCAGTTACCTTTTAGAGTTTTTGATCTGACGCTCAGACTGCAGATCAGCATGCGGCGTCAGAGACTCATGGAGAAGTTATCGCAAGCTGCATCGAGTAATTAACCCGGAGTTCATGAATATACTTATTGCCAAATGTACACACATACACATTAATATGTTTGTTTTAAAGACAATGTGTTGTAATGAATATTGCATATTCTCGGTGGTTCGTTTAACAACATCTCAATCCTTATCTCTAAATAAATACCGCGGAAATGCTTGTATAACGAAAAAGCAATGAAAAAGTGACGAAGCCGACACCCAGACTCGATTTTGTCATTTCAACTACAAGTTAATGAGCCAACGGAGTAATGCAATAAGCATTACTACGACACACGCTGAGTAGCACAAGGCAGACACGATTCCCTAGCTAATCTTCTTGTCACATCTTCAAGTAAGACGCCCGTACTAATTAATAACTAGAAAACGGCATGATGGCATCTTATAAAAACTTCCTATCGTGGTTGCAATTTAACAAAAACCCGACAGACACGACAGTTATAGAAGAGGCTTACTGTATCATCGTATATTATCAACGGAAACAAAGTAAAAGGGTCAAGATTTGCTCTTTCAAGTGCCAATACCTCGTTTTCAACGGTAAAATCCCCCAAGTCATACAACCAAACGCATGGTCTCCCCCACGGGATGTGGTTAATAAATCGCTCTTTGGGTGGTACGACTTGATACAATTGCAAACCGTTCGTTCATAAGACATATTACTAGCAACGTCCAAACACAATTGTCGTGTATAAGTGAATGCACAGTTGGAGAACATCCTGCGAACGTGTTGCGGTGAATATAAAGCGAAGAGAGCAGTATAAGGGATAGTTACAAAGAGAGAGAGAGACGAAAAGAACACGATCTGATAAAGCGGGCTATACCGATTCAAACTGGTCTAGTCTTGATAAACGCGCCATGTTGGTTGTATATTATTTAATTTTAACAGCCACTTTGGCTGAAGCTGTATTTCGTGGTCATTTTTACAAAGGGTAAGTTGTGTCTCTATATGCATAATTTCATATTTCGCGTGAGAATTAAAGACATCATCAGAGCAGACAATCCTAAGCTGGATAACCAAACTTATCTTGAAGTGAAGGCTACGAACTAACTGTTTTTTTTTAGAACACTAGATATAAACCTGCGGTGTTATTTTATTCGAACATCACTTCACTGAAATAACTCTAAGGAGAAGATTGTACAGAACGTTATATATCATAGTCGGAAACT
This sequence comes from Chrysogorgia sp. JL179-B06, assembly GCA_035772405.1. Taxonomy (NCBI): domain Eukaryota; kingdom Metazoa; phylum Cnidaria; class Anthozoa; order Scleralcyonacea; family Chrysogorgiidae; genus Chrysogorgia; species Chrysogorgia sp. JL179-B06. The sequence goes on along the minus strand of JAYKKM010000450.1, from coordinate 5,563,607 downwards.
GATCTCTCTTTTACCTGCCTTGCTAAAATCTAGCACGATATAAAGTTCTCTCTAATTTCTGGTTACAACGAGAGAAAGATATATAGAGAGAACTATCTCAATACTGTAACTAAAGTTAATCAATATTTTAACGAATTAGGTGACTTAATTAACAGAAGATAACAATCATAATGATTTTTTTGACTGCGTAAAGACAGTTCCGCTCTAACAAGACACGTCATTTAGTCTCGGCGCGGCTTCTGCTTCCTGACACTGGCAATACAAGACGATAAAAACGTTGCGAAATTCAAACCCAACTTCAGGTGACTACAACAAAAGAACATCATAAATTTTTCACCCCAAATATGGTTCTTGTCCCTTTATATAGCATAATACTGTTGCCAAAGAAGGAATAAAGAACGAAATGGTGGGATTCACGCGGCTATGAATAACTCGAACATTTTTAGAGTATAAACCTTTATCATAACGTTGACTTTGAACGTGATTAAAAGATTTAAATGTAAAAACAAATTAAGCAGTACGTTGATAACAGAAAGTAACGATAAAATGATTCCAATTGAATCGGGTATAATCCCTGAGGACCGTCTTTTTTATACAAAACGCGTGATTCTTGAGGCAAAGCCTAGTCACGAGAGAGTGTAAATAAGTGTTAAAACTGTTGTGCTGTGTTGGAAGTGTTATAGAAATACAAATCGCGGAATAATCTAAAACGGACGTCTAACGTTTCGTTAGGTCTTGCGTAGGAGGTCTCGGTTTTAAGCGAAGGTCATTCGCGTTAGAAAGTGAAACGAAATAAGAGTGAAGAATGCGATCTTGTTACACCATTTCCCGCGTGAGTAGAAATTATCATGAAAAGGCGATCAGAAGAACAGTTTATTGCACTGAAGAAATGTATTTCTCTGTTTAAAAAGAATTGCGTGAATGAAATATAGGGTGGAAACTCTATACGTAGTATCCGTAATTATCTGTTAGTTAATTTCCTGTTAGTTCTGATCGAAATCTATGAAACAAACCATAAAACCATGAAATATATACGTTTACGTTTATGTAAAATATCACGGTTATCGTGTCAGAAATGCTTGCAGGTAGACGTATACGATTCATTTCCGTGTCCTATTTCAGCAGGTTATCCTCCGGCTCTGTTTAACTAACGTTTATCGGAATTCATTCATATACATTAAAAGTATATAATCTTCGTTCTACAATCTCAATCCAAGTAGACCAATAAGTGCCTCTCACAGGGATAAAAAAATTATCAAAGAATCATGATTCATTACAAGAAGTCTGTTAGAAGCAAAATCTAGACAAGGATTGTGCGACGTTTCGGCAAGATAATCGTATGAACAAAATCAGTATCTTGTTTGATTGTTTCTTTTTAGTTTTCAAATTAAATGATAATTAACGAGAAATGATTGCGAAATACGTCCCATGTTTACTCCGAAATTTTCTCTAAGGAACTTGTTCATTGGTAGCATTTTGTAATTCTTATAAGTATAAATTAAACAATCAGAGCTTATATTCAGCGGTCAAGCTAGAACATCGGATAGTTAGTGTCGTGTCGGCTTTAGGAGTTTCCTCAATCAAATTATGAAATACGTCCAATGTTTACTCCGAAATTCTCTCTAAGGAACCTGTTCATCAGAGCTTATATATTGCGGTCAAGCTAGAACATGATAGTTACTGCCCGCATGCCTTTACGATTTCTTGATCATTCAAATTATGATATATAGACCGTGAAATTGCGCAACACTAATGCAATAAAGGACAGTCATGCCACACGTTTTTAAAACAAGACGTCGGGTTGTAATGATCTCTGCAGGTTTTGCTTGATTGAAAAAAGATTATGTGATTAGAAAGAACTGCAAGATTTTAATCAGTTAGTCATTGTGCTCAGTGAGAGTCTCATAAGGAGACCAAAGCAAGGTTCATTATCGCACAGAATCAGGTACAATAGGTGGCTTTGAAAAGACGTTGCATGGTTGAGCTGCGGATGGAAAATTAAACAAAAATTAAATTGAATACTCTAAAACGTTGGTGTAGTGTCGGTGTGCATAGGAGATCGTCATGAGCAAAGGTTGTCCGCTTCATGGCGAAGGTCCTGCATGTATGCTCGGACGAAGGGACTTCGTTCAAAACGTTACCAGCGGCCATTTATAGAGTATTCCGCGATATTGTATTTCTACACTGCCTACGCAGCACCGAACACCTTATATAAACAAAGATTATAGTTAGGGACTTAAAAAAGAAAAAACTCAAACATCTGAGTATGTTTTGCTATATTATCTACGGCTTTGCGTAGACAAAACCTAAAGTTAAGCTGAGCTAAACCTCTGCCGCCACTTCCGGTTGACATACAGCCCCTTCGCGGCGTAGTTTGCTGTTATACAGGCGCCGTTATTTTGCTTCCTAGCGTATGTGATATAGCTGGGAAAGTAACAATAAAAGTGAAATGATGATGCAACAGTGGCTCGCAGTCAGTAATTTCACTAAATTAAATCAGCATCAATTGATATCGCTGCCGCGCGGATTAAGATGGCTCATGATTGTCTGATTGTGCGCAAAAACAATATTGCGATAAAACATCGCGGAAAGTGTTGATCCTCACCTTATTTTAGATTCATTACATAGCTTAAAGCATTGGGTTTCATTACTCCAAATCGTTTTGCCTCGACTTCCCTCTGGGACTTTAATATCTACGACGCGACAACCTCGACAACGGCCTTCAAATCAAATAGTAATTCTTCATGCGAAACAAAGAGAATGAATAATGTTTACGGTCCGCCCAAGAGTATTCTCAACACCGTCCTCGTTCTGTTTATAACGCAACTCTGAGCATTTTCACGTCTTCAGGACAACGTGAACTCGCTGAGAGGTGAGAGTTGTTCCGCCTTAATGTTGACTTCAGCTCAAACACTACAATCGTTTTAGCAGAACTGGAGTGTTTTGGAGGTCATAAAACAAGCTTCAAACATCAAATACGGTAGTCAATTTACTATGGCTTCTTTCAAATGCTTAAATTCACACTGGTTGTTAAAGTTTTGAGGGCCCCGCCGTCAGTTATCGCAATATTATTTTCACGGTGTGTAAATTGTAGTCTAAGAAGAAGATGGATAATTTAGATAAACATGGTGTTATGGGATTTTAAAAGCAAACGGCCTTTTGTGTTATATGAACTTATCTTCTTAGCCTACGCAGTAGCTGAGCCGAAAATTGTTGACTCAAACGGGGGTTGGAACTCGCACCTTCGCAGAGATTCCGATCCGGCGTTCTCGATACCAGTTAAGCTACCACGCGAACACTATGCTGAATAAACAGCGTGGTAGGTCTCAGGCAATAGCAATGGTGTTCCCAGGGTCATGGTAGCTGTCTATTAGTTTAAACTTCGTATACCACTTCGGAAAAACCCAGGCCGTTCGACTATACAACAATAAGCCGCTATTCCACGACACTTATACATTGTTTATATCTTTGAGGCTCACGTAAAACAATATTCTCAGCGGATGGTGCGTGGTGGTGTATAGATGACAAACGTCGTGTCATCAATCACGATCATTATCGGACTATGCAGCTGCATAAGTCCCGGACAGGAACTCATATGTTGAGGATCTCGGAGCTTGATGTATCATCTGTCTACTCCATACTTCACGAGGACAGCAAGAACCCGAGTTAGGACACCGTTGGAACTCATGCAGCTTCACTACATAACATGATCATATAACATGGTCATTATCATCAAATTACACTAAGCTTAAATAAATATAAAACACACAGGTTTTCTGCTAACATATGTTCCCTTTGGCAAACTAAATAATTTAGTTATTTAGTATCTGAACAAAACAATTCATTATTATCGACTTTATTGACATTTTATGAACTTCAAAAATACAATTATTCTTTCTTTTAAACAATTTTAAAACAGTTTCAGTTGCTATGTCATGTTAAGCACAGTCAACATGGCTACGAGCCTATGACATAATGTTTTAGCTGTTAACGTATCGTTTTGAAACATGGACTGATAATCTAAATAACGTTGTACTATAAATCAAGGACGACGTCAGTGAAAATACTTTTAGACTAGAATTTATCAGTAGAGTAGAGTAGACTTTATTTTAGCAGGGTAGCCCATTTAGAGGCTGCATGGTATCCAAAGGGGCCCAGCTGCAGTAGGTTTTTGAGATGAAAAATTGTTCAACGGTACACGTTCAACATTACATGCGGTCATCTTCGCTAAACTCTTCAATGATAACTCCTCTCAAGAGGGTTGGTTTGATATTTGGCCGCTGTGTATACATTCATGATAATTCCTCTTTCCTTAACTCCAATGGAGAGGAAGCTCTAGAAAAAAGTGTGGAAAACTAACAGAACAATACAATGATTGTTACCTTGGTGCATTATAACAATAAACAATAGTTTCCCCTGCCGTCCTGTGCAGGTTTGTGATATTAACTGCGTCAATTACCTATGGTTTCATGCAGCTAATCGGATAAAACAATAGCCTACTACGATATTCCGGTGTATTAAAATGAAATAAATCAAATGTTAATAAAATTTAAATACAAACAATATGTTTCCTGAGAGAAAGGTGTTCAAGTTGATAAACGAAGTGACGACAATTTCCGGCTAAATTTAATTAAGATTAGATAATTAAATTTCATTTCATTATTAGATATTTTCTCATAAGGATCGGAACTCAAGGGTGAAATAAAATATACACAGGTATAAGTTTAAGTCTTCCGGTTTACGTTTTAAGAAATCTAAAGGATTTCAATCTCATTATTGTTCTACTCATACTACGATTCCCATATGGAACTTTTAAATAAAATGTCCAATTCTATGAACGATCCAGCATTCCAGCAACCATAAGTTTACAACTGGCAATTTAAGGTTACAGTTTATAGCATAAACAACTACAATAATTTGCCTATTTAAACTCTACCACTAGAAATTACTATCGCAAGGGATAAGTGCTGCCTGAAAGGGACAGATTGGAAACTTTGTATTTGGCGACAGTGAGTTGGGGAGAATAGAAAAAACTTTAGCCCGTGTACAGCCTGAAGGATTTTCTTCGACATCATTTGCCATTCTCAACAACACAACTGTAGTGCGGACCAACGCCAACATTAAAATCACTTTACGTTTCACCCTCTGACACTTAGACGTCCTATAGTACACCATTTCTGCACCAAACAATCCGAGTTTTTAATTACAAAAGAACAGAGACTTTGAAGGCGTATACGCAGTTGGTGTGAAGGGTGCACTTAATACTGCCTTGGAGCGGAGGAAATGCCAAGGGTTAAAACAAAAACACAGCTATTGTTTGTGCTAGTGTGTCAGGATGATATATACCAGCTGCTGTGCTCTAGTGGTTCACACACAGATGTCTGTGAGCTGAGAGATCCGGGTTGAATCCTGAAACTACCACTCAGAGTCTTAAAATAATTGAAGACAGTGTGCTGCTTTTGCAACAACACAAGCAAATGGTAAGACTTTCGGGTCTTTTCGACCCCCAGAATCCCTATCAGTTGGGTTTTCTGTTCACCTAAGAGTGGTAAACTGAATAGTTGAGCGCTTAAAACATGAGCCTAAATAGGTAACCTTATCCTGCGTGATAAATCATACTCCTAACTCACGAGAATGCCAACTTCATAATAAGATATATGGATAACGATGGGAAGATTGAGATGAGTTAGACAATGAAGATAAAAACAATATAGACGCGTAATTTTTCCATATTTTAACAATCAAACAATACAATACAAACTACAGGTTTCTCACAATCTTTAAACATTAAGTTTCACATCTGGAAGACTGATTTCGAGTTTTTAACTTTTTCAAAAAGCAAATTTTCTGTTTTCATTTCTGGAATTTAGGCCGAAAATTCGGGCTGCGTCTCAGGTTATAATTCTGGAAACGTTTTCTGGAATTTAGAACATGCATGCTAAACGAAGTTTGATTGATTTCAAACTTGATTTTAAAGTGCCTGTCAGGGGTTTGCAGATTTTACATATTTGTGATCTTTGGAATCTCTTGGGAAGAATTGTAAAATATTCTGTGAAAATTTCATCTTCATACCTTTTACCCCTGCTAAAGTGATTTACTATTCACAAGAGTATAAAAAACGCATGACACTGCAGTTTGTAGAAACTGATCAATCATCGTCAGCAATAAGGTGTGGTTTATATCATCGATAAAGTAGCTGCAAATTAAGCCTGTGGTAATTTGGTTCTTATCATGAGAATATACGATACGTGACTGCATGCAGACTATCATAAACATATATATATATATATATATTGATAGACATCTAACATTATATACTCATGTAAATAACATTTGTAAATCCGCTACTTTGGCTATCAGAAATATCGGCAAGATCAGGAAATATTTGAGTAAAAAGGACTGTGAGAAGTTGGTGCATGCATTTATAACATCAAAACTTGACAGCTGCAATTGCATCCTTTATGGCTTACCAGAAGCTGAATTGAGCAAGTTACAGCGAATTCAAAATACAGCTGCCAGACTTGTTGCAAGAATTAAAAAATCAGATCATATCTCCCCTGTGCTTCGTAATCTTCACTGGTTGCCAGTGAGATCAAGGATTGTTTTTAAGATACTGATAATTACTTTCAAAGCTTTACATGGCCAGTCACCTATTTATATTACTGATTTACTAACTAAATATAAACCTACTCGTACTTTAAGATCATCTAACCGAAATCTGCTACTTGAGCCAAAATCCAAAACGGTGACTCGTGGAGACAGAACATTCTCGGCAGTTGCCGCACCAAAACTGTGGAATTCATTACTACAGGAAATTAGAAGCATTGATATTTTAAGTAGTTTTAAATCAGCACTTAAGACTTTTCTTTTTTAAAATTAATAGTTTTTGTTCACAGTGGTAATATATGTAGTAGGCTTTATCATATAATGAAACTGTAATTAGTTTTATAAGTAACATTAAGAATATATTGTTGTAAGAGCATTGAGACTATTGTATAATGCTCCTAATACGTTTTTATTATTATTATTATTATTATTATCATATCCTATGACCCTGGTTTTTCTAGCACATTGACCTTCAATTTCTTTATTACATTTTCTCAATACTTTAGGACTTAACTACATTTGTCATATCTGAATACCTAATGACTGTCTCAAGGAAAACAGTGAGATTCAGTGATTCTTGAGAATTTTGATACTCGAACATTTCCGCGCTCCTGATGGAAAGCGGCCGCAGCTTGTGATCGCTCAGATGGCAGAGCGAAGCCGGTTACATTATGTACTGATTCATTGTGACATGTATACTGTCAGTCATCAGTCTATAATTTATAATATATGGGCAAAACATTAAAAAAAAGAAAAAAAAAGTATTAAATACAGATTCAGGAATAATATGTTAGCAACCGTTTTCAAGGTCTCAATCAAGACAAGCATCTCAAAATTCAAGTTTGAATAAGCTGATATTTAAACCACATATTTTTACGCATTTCAGCTTCTGATATGGTAAACACATTTGTATAACAACTGAAATTGCAATAACTAATATATAAACAAACCAACCCTCTAGAAGCAATTTACTTGTAATAAGTTGTTAAGTAATAATTAAAAAATCAAACAGAGCTCTCCCCATGTGGTCATTCCGATCCTACAGGGAGTTCAAACAATGTAAATGTACCAACTGCTGGAAAAGTTATTAAAACGAAGCTGTTTAGTAAATGTTTTAAATGATCTATTGTGTTCAACACTCTGCCTCTGGTGGGGTAATAACGAAACCGTTACAATTGCGGTTCATCTTACAACACACCTGCCAGACACTGTTCACTTGTGAAAAGAAAACTTAACATATTACTATCCAAATAACTTTAGTAAAAGTAAAAGAAAGAGGAGTCTTCTATAATTTTGTTTAAACGTAAATCTAGATGATGTAGAACAGATGGTTCAACAGGATTGATGTCTTGAGGTGGTGGGTCGATGGGAAAATTATTAAAAGAAAAACAAAATATGAAATACGTCTAATCACTCGCTACTCGCCAACTAAGATCCCTACTCGTCCTCCGAACTACGCTTGAACCGGTTAATTACAATCTGAAGTCCTATATGGCGCTAGAGCCTTTGCTGTTTCGGCTCCAGAACTTTGGAATAATTTGCCTATAGACATTGGATCTTGTGACACTCTCTTTATACTTTTAAATCCAAGCTTAAGACTTATCTTTTCAAAATTGCCTTTGAACTTAACTAATTATTTTACTAGTTATATTAATTTAGTATTAATATGGTTTATTAGTTGTCATTGTTGAAAGCAGATCTGTATAGGCGCTATATAAATGTCCATTATTATTAGCTATAATGAAAAAGACTGTTTTTCTAATCGAGTTACCTTTATAACTAAACAAGCATGGTCTTTCGAAATGATACATTAAAAATGAGACTGATAACAGTTGTTGGTTTGCATGGGGTTGAAAACCCTTCTGAATCGGTTTCGTAAAATTTAAAAAAAAAGTCTGCATGTATTTATTTTGTCATTTTTTGTGTTAGAGATGAAGTTTTGCGGATCATTCCAAGAAATGAAAGTCAAGTTCAGGATATCTTAAACATCCACAGAACACCAGGATTAGAAAAGGTAAGACAAGATCCTTTCTTTTGAGAGAGAGAGAGCATATTTGTCAAAATGATACATAGTTGCAGATTCATGACAAAGAAACCCAGCGACAACAATAAGACGCTTTGTGAGCAGACATTTTTTTAACCAGCTGTTGTGGTCTAGTGGTTACCACACATGTCTATAAGCTGGGAGACACAGGTTCATATCCTGGGTCGGACCACCACTCAGGGTCTTAAAATAATTGAGGAGAAAGTGTTGCCTTTGCAATAATACCAGCAAATGGTAAGACTTGCGGGTCTTCTCGGAAAACGACCTTAAATCGTAGGCCCTTGGAATCCCTATCAGTTGGGTTTTCCACTCACCTAAGAGTGATAAACTGAATAGTCTAGCGCTTAAAACATTAGCCTCTGGCTACTCATACTCGTACATACCTGTAAAAATAACTCATCATAAACTAAAATCTAACAAGCAATGTTAATGTATTTATGAAAGGAAATCAAATCTAAAACCTACAAGAGAACAAGAGTGTTCTTAGGATATCCAAAAGACCAACTGATTGGAAACGCCTCTATGTTTATCTGTTACCCAGTTCTTCATATTTACACTGCTTAGAAACCGCTAAGAAACTGTGTATATATCAAAATCGAGTTAAACAGCAATGCATCATTTCCCGTCGTGTGAACGTGTTTAATTTTCTCGGCAGTTTTCAATGCGCTTAGGAAGGGGTAGTTATGATTGTCAGAAGAAGACAAAATCTAATTAATCTTAGCTTTAAAGTGCATTACACCCCCTGCTGGTAGATGATTGGTTAGGATAAGTTCTTCTTCAGAAGGAATTTAGCTTTTTAATGAAATCATCATATTCCTGACACATAGACCTTCCAGAATATGTCAGTACAGTAACTACATCTGACGCGAAAAATAATGCTTAACGAATAGATTCCATGCATTTTGTCGTTGTCTGTTCAGTTATAGATGCACAGATGACATCAGAACGTGGTAAGAACAAAAAAGTGGCCCACGAGATGATAGTCAAGTGGGTCACTGATGCTCTTACCATGTTCTGATGTCTTCTGTGTATCTATTCATGAACATACAATGGAAAATGGATGAAAACAACCCATTCAAAAGGCTTATTGAAGCTCTTTGGCGATTTCTGAGGCATGGAAAAAGATAAAAGCAGTCGCCTGACGTGACGTGACGTGATCTGGCATGAGCTGACGTGATCCGTGCATCTGTCCTCTATTAGTAGAAACTGACCATGGTCCATTACAAATGTTGCATTCTGATTGGCTACTCAACCGTTGTCTATTCGTGATAGACCACGGTCGTGATAGACCACGGTATTCGTGATTAGACAACACGTCCTTATTGTCTATTCGCTCATAGACAACTCGGACTCGTTGTCTAATTGTTAAATGGCCAACAATCAATGAGAATGCGCATAGTAAGCAGGTTATTGTATAAATTGTGATATATTTCAAAAAATATTTTTCTTACCAGTTGGATCCATGGATGCCGACATTTCGTCCAAACCATCCTGCTGATTTTTATGTCAAGAAAACTGAAGTTGCGATATTTAAAAACTTCTTGAACACTCACAATATTTCATTCAGTATCCTTGTTGGTAATGTCACTGAAGCCATCTTTAAACAGCGTACTTTGAAAAGAAGAAATCGATTTAAGGAAGGAAAATACGATTATCAACATTATCATCCACTACACGAGGTAAATACCATGATACGTGGACGATCGTCAAGCTCATATCCTCAGAAAAATGATTCTGAGTCCCGTACAGAAATATATATATATATATATATATATATTATATAATATTTTTTATTATATTAATATACTATTTGTTTATTAAAAGATTCATGAAGAGCTGAAAAATCTTCGTAAAAATTATCCTGAAACAACAGAATTAGTCAACTTTGGGAAATCCTATGAGAATCGAACTATGCTGGCAATTAAGGTAAACAAATATCATATTATAAGGTAAACAAATATCATATTATAAGGTAAACAAATATCATATTATAAGGTAAACAAATATTGGAAATTATTATACCCTCACATATAATCCACCAATCAACTGTCTCTATTAGCATCACGAGGCAGCCCAATATTTTACGATGTACTGGATGTAGGACAACTACATATTGGGCAGCAACCTTTTGACTGTTTACGTGCGAAGAAACATCTTTGTGTTAAGATATTTTGTTCGATATTGGATTCATCTTCGCCCAATATTACAAAATATTTAAGTCTCGATTTGCAATATTAGGCTCGACCTTCGATCTCGCCCAATATTGAATTCTCGACATAAATATTTTGTAATATTGGGCTCAGAGGAATCCAATAAGTAATAATATTGTCATTTTATAAAAGACTAAGAAATATACCGTGACGTCATAACCGTGTTTGTATAGCTTGATGTAATCGGGTAACTGACCAATCACAGCGTACATCTTATTTAGATTAAGGGTAAGAAAAAGACTAGAAAGAACAAAAAAATATTTTTCATTGATTGTGGAACTCATTCCAGAGAGTGGCTTTCTCCAGCAACCTGCATGTGGTTCATCAAACAGGTAAGACGACTAGAGATTCAATTTATGGTAAAGACCTTTAGTTTTTTATTTATTTATTAGGTTTGTCTTATAAATGTGCCATGGGTGGCCGCAACAGCGTACGCCAATTACTGTGGTCCCATGTATAGATAAATAAAAGTATAGTGCAGGATTAATGTTAGTTGCAGCAGTGGATCGCAGGATTTCCACGACCTTGGGTCTTCAGGGTCGTGTAACTGAACCACTGCTGCCATATAATCAGGGCCGGATTAACGTCGCGCGAGGCCCGTGGCAGATTTTCAGCGCGAGGCCCCTAAATTCGCGAGGCCCCTAAATGCGTGAGGCCCCTAAATGCGTGAGGCCCCTAAATGCGCGAGGCACCTAAAATGGGCGTGTCCCAATAGAAAATGGGCGTGTCCCAGTAAAAATGGGCGTGGCCCAGTAAAGCGCGAGGCCCTCAAAAGCGCGAGGCCCGTGGCATATGCCGCATCTGCCACGTGGTTAATCCGGCCCTGCATATAATAAAGAGCGTAGTTTTTAAAATTGTGTAAAAGTAATTTGCTTTACACACACGTGAAGCGGTAACACACTCCATGTTCTGCACATTCTGGAGAAGAACGAACGCTGGAACGTAAGTGTTCTACATTTGCGCGGCCTAAAGTGAACAATATCAGGTTTTGAGCAGGTTCTTGTTGGTATGTACGGGGTAGGTAAGGGGCCCATGGCTGAAAATATGCCGTGGTCCCCGCGCAACCTTAATCGGGTCCTGTGAACTGGACATTAAAAAGTGCAAAGAATAAACGCAAAAAACATAGGCAATACATATATCAATCCAGTATATCATTGTAACCTGTAGCTCAATGGTTAGAGCGTCTCACCGGTAATCAGAAGGTTATAGGTTCGATTCCTATCCGGGACTCCGGGATATGAGCTTGACGATCGTTCCTGTATTACCAATTTTATTCTCATATCAAATGCTACATTCTCCTAAATATTCTCGGAACCAATCTGAGAATGTCACTGATGACATATTCACCGACGTGTTTGCATTTAGCCTCAGACAAACACGGTAATTGGCCAATCACAGCGTGCGTAATATACCACTTATTTTTTATAAAAAGTATTTACAGTGAATATACGTTTCGTTCAGATGCTTCACGAGAATGATAAAGATAGTAAGATGTGTAACAGGATTACCTGGATAATTGTTCCAGTATTAAATGTCGATGGATACGCGTACTCATGGTCTGAGGTAAACATGTTGAAACTTAGACATATGTACTCAACTGGTTATAATTTCATGTTACGAGGTTCCAAATATATTAGTATATATTAGCAATATATTAGTATATATTAGCAATATATTAGCATATATTAGCAATATATTAGTATATATTAGCAATATATTAGCATATATTAGCAATATATTAGCATATATTAGCATATATTAGCATATATTAGCAATATATTAGCATATATTAGGAACAGAACGATAGACATGTTATGTATTACCTCGTTCTTTAAAAAACACCGCTTTAAATATCTGCTTTTATTCAGAAAGTTAAGCGGGGTTTTTAAAACGAGGTAATATACTAATACATAACATATCTATCGTTCTGTTGCTAATATTGCACACTTATAAGCATATCAAAATCGTTATTAACGCTTAATAGATTATTGGATTGTAAATACTAATTAACACTAATCCTAACGCCCCCCTAACGAAACACCATAATTACGATATGACAACCCAGTATCCTGCATGTCATAGCAAGCCTGATCTCTCTCTCTCTCTCTCGATCTCTCTCGATCTCTCTCGATCTCTCGATCTCTCTCGATCTCTCGATCTCTCTCGATCTCCCTATCTCTCTATCTTTCTATCTCTCTCTCTCTCTCTCCATCTCTCTCTCTCCCTATCTCCCTATCTCTCGATCTGTCTATCTCTCGATCTCTCGATCTCTCGATCTCTCGATCTGTCTATCTCTCTATCTCTCTATATCTCTGTCTCTCTATCCACATGTTGCCATTTCTTTTTGTGTCCGGACGATTATCGTACGATTATCGATTGTTGCGACTTGCGACCATATGGAAACCAAGATTTACCATGAAGAGCATATTATGTGTTAATTTAGGATCATTATCATTAATATTTCGCGAGAAATTGCCCATTAAAATATAGGTGATCAACATCAAAATTGAAAAGAAAATGCCCGCTGTATACCTTATGTCAAATTGACTATTTTAAACAGTGTTTTATGAATTATTTATTCATTTATATTTATTAAAGGTTTTGCTGTGCAAGCTGTGTTAAATTCTCAATACTCAGGAAAACTCTGAGCACCAGACAGGACTCGAACCCGTAACCTGGTGCTCAGAGTTTTCCTGAGTATTGAGAACTTAACACAGCTTGAACAGCAAAACCTTTACAACTTTACAAACATCAAGCTGCAACTACCAAACTTTACTAACTCCTAGTTATATTAATATATATATTATTTTTTATCTATGAATAGAATGGTAGGTTTTGGAGGAAAAACAGAAAACCAAACAAGGGTAGTCGGTGCATTGGAACAGACTTGAACAGAAATTGGGGTTACGAATGGGGAGGTACGTACTACTAATACACAATAAAAAATATGGGATGTGGGATATACCACACTTCTCTAAAACACACATATATCATATCATATATATCACATATATGATGTTTATATACCTTTTGGATGTGCTAGGTCATCAGGTTTATCACGCTGATGAGCCCCAAATAGGGCGAAACAGCTGTCATTTTATTTATTTATTTTTATTTATATATATATATATATATATATATATATATATATATATATATATATATATATATATATATATATATATATATATATATATTATATATATATATATATATATGGTTAGGTTATATATAACCAATGAAGAGTTATTTATGATGACATTTTTCTTCTAGGAAATGGCTCTAGCAGTAATCCCTGCCAATCATCGTACCGTGGTACAAAACCTTTCTCAGAAATTGAAACAAGAAATGTTGCTAAATACCTGTACAAAAACAGTTGTAACTTGATAGGTTATATTGGTTTCCATTCTTACAGTCAGTTCTGGATGACCCCCTGGGGTTACAAGAAAGACTCTCCAGAACACTACAGAGAAATGGTAAATATAATATTTAAACTAATTATCACACAAAGATGAGAGTCGATATAAACAAGAGTTTGTACGATATTTATCGTCCCGACTCTCACTGTCTTCTTGTCAAACGAAGACGAGATCAATGTCCTTTATCAATGAATATTATTAAATCTTACGATACAATGCGATATTAATATATTAATTATATATAAATATATTATAAATACATTATATATTAATAATATATAAATATATTATATATTAATATATTATATATTAATATAATATAATATAAATATACAATGCAATATTAACAAATGAAAATAAATTCACAAACTAAACAAGTGTTTTTGGTTACAACAACAACAACAACAACAACAACAGCAACAACAACAGCAACAACAACAACAACAACAACAACATCAGCAACAACATCAGCAACAACAACAACAACAACAAACAAACAAACAAACAAACAAACAAACAAACAAACACGAAAACGTCTAATTTGGCAGTATACCAACTTTTACAGTTTTTTATTCGTATTTTAATACTTCTTTTTTATAAATTATATATTTCAAATCGCGCTTCATATAATTGTCTTTTCTCGGGACTATTTAGAAAAGGGTAGCGGATGTTGCTGTGAAAGCCATTAACGATGCAGGCCAAGGAGCAAACTTCAAAGAACCAGGTCCTTCATCCGAGATTATATGTAAGCAAGAATTTTAGTGTCTAATATCATCATCATCATTTTGGTTTAATTTATGTAAAGGCAGTTGTTATTAATCCCTACAGTATCTGTGTGTCCTCCCCAATTTTACCTTGAAAAAGCTTAATGTTTTTATGTTTTAATATAGACTCAAATACTGGCAGTGCAAAAGACTGGACATATGGAGTTCTGAATTTACAATATTCCTATGGTGTAGAACTTCGCCCTCACTACAATGGTAGCCATGGTTTCCTTGTCCCTCCAAACCAAATCAAGCCGTCAGGCATAGAGATACTAGCTGCAATCAAGGCTATTTCTCGGCTGTTGCACCTGCACGAAGGACGAAAATTGTTGAACCAAGTAAACAATCAGCGACATAATGGCCATGATGGGCATTAAAGGTACCGCGCATCCGGGATCTATCGTGGTAACCGTCGACGTTGAAACTTTATAGTGACCTTAAATTGTTTATGCTGTGAAGAATTCACTTCGAAGTAAACTCTCTTATTTGAAATTTTCAATGTAAACGCATTTTAAAGCTACGTTTAAAACACTGCGATGATAATCTGAGACCGATTTTGCATGTTATCTAATTACGATGGTAGCAACAAGCAGTGCAGTATTCACAAGGAAGTGACCCAATCACTGACCTGTTGGCAGTTACTCATTTTATGGACTGGTCTGACATTAACTGTATGACATACAATCCAACCAAATGCAAGGAACTTATCTTGAGTAAGAAAGGACAGTCAATAAGTTTTAATATGATTTCTAATATACTACAGCATGACACCATAAAGATACTCGGTGTAACTTTTCAAACTAGTAGAAAATTGTCTAAGCCGGTTGCAATTATGCTTAAAGGGATACTCCGGCCCAAATACAAATGTAGTTCATATGAAAGATCTTACTGACTTTAGTTTATTTGCAAAGTTTCAGCATTCCTATCAATTTAGTTAAGAAGATATTGCTAGTTGAAGTTGAAAATTTGTGGATTTTGACGCCATATTGGTTTTGAAAATATGACGTCATTGAGTGATTCTTTATCGTCAGTGGAGTTGTTTTGATGGCGATCACATAGTTATAGTTATTGTGAATGGTCTTTGGACGAAAATTAGTCGAAATAAACTATTTAGTTCATCATGCAGGAAAGTAGAGGAGCTTCTTAGGCATAATACGAGATCACGTCACTCAGTGACGTCATATTTGAGAAACAAAATGGCCTCGAAATTGGACAAACTCTCCAACTTCAACTAGCCACATCTTCTTAACTAAATTGATAGGAATGCTGAAACTTTGGAAATAATCTAAAGTTAGTAAGATCTTTCATATGAACTACATTTGTATTTGGGCCGGAGTGTCCCTTTAAAGAAGCAAATAAATGTATTTTGTTATAAGCAGCCTTAGGAAGGATGTACTCAGAAGGAAACAGACCATCTATTTGTAACGGAGCTTTCCAATTACACGGTCAGACCGGTCTGTCCGGCAATATTTTGCTAAATGGAACACGATACGTTTGAGGGGTGCGGCTGGTCTGCCTGGAAAATTTGGGCCTAATCAAGAGGAGGTTCATTCTGGACGGACTAACCAGTCTGACCGTGTACTAATGGAAAGCCCCCTAAGTTAACATACGGTCTTTCAATTTATGGAGCCATAAGGAGTTATAAAAGGAAATATTCATCTGAACTTTATTCGATTTATGACCTACTAGAAATAATTGAAATGCGCATATTTTATGAGATAAAAACTCAACCACATGGCATCCATTAAGATCTCTCCTACCAACAGTAAAATAATCATCGCTTAAAGGTGCCGTCCAGTCCGTTCTGCGCATGTCCACGTTTATGTTTACACGTTTGTTTACATTGCATCATATAAACATTGAACATGAAGTATTACGGATTTTTTTCACACGCTTGAGCTTTTCCGCCTAAAAAGCGTGTTATAAGAAGCTGTTTGGTTCATAAATGTAGATAATATATCAAACTACCACTCGTGCCTTCGCCACATTTAACGAATACTCGATTTCGAACTGTCGCAAATCTATTCCGTTAAAGTTTGTTGACTTGTGGGGTCCCCAACATATGAAATATCATACATGCGCAGAACGGACTGGACTGCACCTTTAAGCTGAGAAACCCAACAGGTGCTCGTATAAGAACTGAGCGTTTTAACAGCAGCTATGTAAATAGGCTGATTTTTAAGTATAATCTATTCTTGTAAATGAAAATTGTTTTAATTTATGTATTTCTTGTAACTACTCATGTAACATATGATATGTAATGATATCAATGTCATTAAAGATTATTATTATTTTTAACATTATATGACTGGACTGCAGGCTCCCATTACCACTGACCTCTATATGACTGGACTACGGGCTCCCATTACCACTGACCTTTATATATGACTAGACTGCGGGCTCCCATTACCACTGACCTCTATATTGCATGCTCCCATTACCTTCGATATATGACTGGACCTCATTAATAATTCATAAAGATAAAACAAAGGCTGGCACATTCGCGGTTGCCTCATGTTTCACACGCGCCCGCCCCCGTGAAGGAAAAAAACAATTCAAAATAATTATCAAGCAAATTTATCAAAGTTCTTAGTGAGTTTGTCACGCGCGGTCAGGACTACGCAGTATCGACGTTCGACAGGCATTTTGTCGGAAAATGACAGATCAAATGTCAAGAAAACATCGCAAAATCAAGTATCAAGCCATGGGGGCAAAGACAGCTGTAATCTGTGAGTTTCAATCCATTGATTGCATGAGTTGCTTAAAGTGCTCACAGCTCACCACCCCTTGATTTGTCCGTGAACAATGAAGATCCTGAATGTGGTGGCATGAAGCGTGATCAAACACTTACATAAATTATCCCAACTTTCTACTTAACTATAAACACTCGAGTGTTTCACAGATTTTGACTGAACCAAAATCACGAAACATGCGAAAAACAAAAACACTCAGAAACACTTGAAATAATTACGATGATGAGTTGAAACACTTGTTTACGTCAATTACAAAAAATATCATTTGTCATAAATTGCATGAAGTTTTTTTGCATACTTGGACATCCACCTCAACTTACAATAACATACTTTCATTCCATTGTATATTAATGTCACCGCCACAGGAAAGGAAGTTATTTTAATCGCGTTTTATATCTCTTAAAGACATGAAGACATGATCTTTAATCTATTATCTTCGTGTTGATAGATTAAAATAGCCAAGGTTATAGAGAATACGTTCGCGTAAGAGCTATAATAAGCCAAGGGTACGTGTAGTATTGCTGGAATTATACTAGAAACAAAAACATATTCACATAATAAAAGAAACAAGGTTAATATCATTGATGCTATAGAGATGATGTTTATTTCTACACATTTTAAAGGTTGCTCAATTAGGTGAACGGAATACCCCAACAGGCTAGAAGCCCAATTGATAGGGGTTCCGAGGGCCTACGATTTAAGTTCGTTATCATCCGAGAAGACCTGAAAGTCTTACCCAATTTCTGGTATTATTGCAAAGGCAGCACTTTCTCCTCAATTATTTTTAAGCCTGAGTGGTGGTCCGACCCAGGATTTGAACCTGTGTCTCCCAGCTCATAGACATGTGTGGTAGCCACTAGACCACAACAGATGCTCAATTCTAAAGGATACTCAATTTTGGAAACAATAGCATCTGATCCATCGAAAAAATGCAGGCAATTTCCTGAAATGCCGACTAAAAATATTTCAGGTATAATAGATCATCATTACATTGCGGATTATTTCCCTTTTGGCTATTATCTCACCAGATTAACATTGCAGGTGAAGGTATTTTTGGTCAGGGCAAATTACCACAACACTTTTCATTTCGGCATTTTCAAATGCTCTTAATATTCCATTCATTTTTAACACTCAGAAGTTGAATAAGGCATAAACTACTCAACTATACTAAACTACAAGTGATGAAATATCGCTGATGACATACAGAGAGGTATCAAAATAAGTATTAAGTGCATACATTATATAACAATATACTAAACAGACGATACGTGGACGATCGTCAAGCTCATATCCTCAGAAAAATTATTCTGAGTCCCGTACAGGAATCGAATCTGTAACCTCTGTCTATACTCCGAGCCGTCTACGTATCGTCTGTCTGATCCGAGCTCTCCCACATTCACTACAACATTGTGTATATTAACGCAATACACTAAACATTGTCCACAATCTGAATTTGCTATAATGCTTCTTTAACCAGAACACATATTCAACTCTTATTATTCACTTTACGTTTCACTCTCTGACGAAGGGCCTTCGCTCGAAACGTTAGACAATTTACACACTATCTCGGCAATACACCAACCTTTTAATTTAGATATTTGATTTGTATTTCTATACACTGCCTACGCATGCAGCACAACACGTTTTATTACTTAGATGGTTTTATTGACATTAAACACCCACGTATAAAAACCTAGTGATTAAGAACCTGTAGGCTAAAATTTTGGCATTCAACCCGCATTATATAAGAACCTGTTGAGCCTAAAAATTAAAATAGATTCTTATTTGGAAAATCAGAATAATAATAACTGTATTTATCTGGCAATCAAGTTATCAAACTGCGCAGAATCTCTTGTAATTTCAATATAAAAATTTGATATACTGTACACAAATAATTGCATGCCTCTACTGATTTAATAGATATATATATATATATAGTTTCACAGAGTACAGTAGACTCACCATCAATAACAGTAACAGTTATCAACAACTGTAGAGTACAGGTAAAGTACTGTAGTACCAGACCCATATAAGACACACACTTAAAGACACACACGCACTTAAGACTTTTCTTTTGTAAAATTAATAGTTTTTTGTTCATAGTGGTAATATATGTAGTAGGCTTTATCTTATAATGAAACTGTAATTAGTTTTATAAGTAACATTAAGAATATATTGTTGTAAGAGCATTGAGACTATTGTATAATGCTCCTAATACGTATTATTATTATTATTATTATTATATAGACTACAGTTGTTTGACCAACAGCAAGCCCCTTTCCTCTTAACAAAATAAGAACCTATTTAAGAATCTAAATATCCTAAATTCTCAGTACACTGTACACACCAAATATATAAGAACCTTTTTAGACTAACTTGGAAAAATCTAGGTTCTCAATATGCGGTTAACTTGTTTAATGTATATCTAAATTAATTAGAACAATATTGTAGCAAATTAGATTGAAACAAATATTTGAACTGCAATATAAGTTATTTCAAAAATGTTACGTCATCCCTTATTATGTTCTGGAGAACAGCACTATTTTTAAATATATAGTAAAGTTGTTCGCAATTTGGCTAGCAAAGGATTATTTTAAAATTGAATAGAACCTCAGTCCACTACAATTCGATTGTCATTTTGGCGTATGTATTTAATATTTATATGCGGCACAATTCGGGTTCCTGATTCGTTAGTAAATGTTGCAAAACACCCTTTACATTCTCGTTACTTAATCACATTCATCAGGGTGACAATCCAGATAAATCATAGCGTGCGTGTTGGTCTTCAGACAACCGGTGCCCTTTGCATTCAAGGTATACAAGAAGTATATTAGCCAGTAACCTGAGTATCAGGCTCTTGGGGTTGGGAGGGGGGAAGGGAGGGGGGAAGGGAGGGGGGAAGGGAGGGGCGATTAGCCAGTATAGTGTAGTGGCCACTACACTTGTCTATCAGATGGGAGAATAAATATGAAGCTACTAAGTTCTCAAAAGAACTGGATATAATATGAAAAGGAGAAATAAGAGAACTTCAATGTGTCGAAAAATACTTAAGTAAGAGTACTTACGTATATTAATGAACGATGTTTCAGACGATGTGTCCTTCTTCAGATCTGATTCATAAATATACGTAAGTACTCTTGTGTTTTGTGTGTTAGGCGGCCGTAGCTGGAGGAGACTCGTAGGCTACTCTTTCTTTAGCTGCTACCATGAGAAGGTAGGGGTGCAGGGTGCTACTTCTATCCCTGGAATCTTAAGTGTTGATTTTACAGAGGGGGGGGGGGGGGACCGGAGAAAAACCCTCGAAGCACAGGAGAGAATTAACAACTCTACTCACATGAGTCTGAAGCTCCGAAGTCAACACTGTCACGGGTATACCCAGATGGTCACCTATCCGAGTACTAACCCATCCAACAGGGCTTAACTGATCGCAAAGTGAAAAGGTGGTAAACTGCCAAGATTTTTAGTGACGAAATACTGACGTTTCGAGCGGAGCCCTTCATCAGACAGAGTAAGACGAGATGAAAATGATTTTCATGAAGGTCTCCGCTCGAAATGTCAGTATTTCGTTACTAAAAATCTTGGCAGTTTACCACCTTTTCACTTTGCTATATATAAAAAACACTGTCGACGCAGCACTCTACTTTTTTTACAACGTTACAGGGCTTAACCTCAGTGGTGAGGGGCAACTTCTTACTTAAGTATTTTTCGACACATTGAAGTTCTCTTATTTCTTCTTTTCATATCAGCTAGGAGATCCAGGTTAGATCCTGGGTCGGATCCAAATCATCACAACCCCAATAAGGGTCTTACTGCCTGGGGTCTCCGTTCTCGGTAAGAATGATAAACGAATAGTCAAGCAATGCATTTAAACTGATGAACCTCTGGCTCAGATGAAAAGGGCAACCTTATCCTACGTTATCAACTTTAAGTAATTGATATTGATAGTGAATATGGGATATTGTCCTTACGTGTTCAGGAAATAATCCAAGTCAGTCTAAGACCAGCTGTTGTGGTCTAGTGGTTACCACACATGTCTATGAGCTGGGAGACACAGGTTCAAATCTTGGCCGGGACGGACCACCACTCAGGGTCTTAAAAATAATTGAGGAGAAAGTGCTGTCTTTGCAACAAATGGTAAGACTTTCGGGTCTTCTCGGATAGCGGAACCCCTATAACTGGGCTTCTAGTCTGTTGGGGTATTCCGTTCACCTAAGAGTGATAAATTTAATAAACTAAACTAAACTACGATGTGTAATTAACACACGCGGTGAGCCATCAGGAAATACATGGATGAGAAAAATGTTGAAATAATTTGACAAAAACAAAGTGAAATTCAAGGACCCTGAAGCTTGTATCAATTGAACCAACTGTCAAAGCATGAATGAAAAGTATTTGCAGTATGTGGGGTAGTAGTGGGGTAGTGCCGCTAAGGAAAAGGAGGGGTCAACAATTCGACATTTAAGGAGCTGGTCAACAGTTCAATTAGTGATACTTTACAATTGGTTTCAACAGCGTATAGTGCAGAGTACATGATGATGAGTACAAACAATTCGACTGAAATTCTCGATGTGTCTTCAACGAACGTTAAAACAGATCAGAAAAGGCAATGTTTCCTTGTTTTTGGTATCTTTCTGTGTGCAATAGGAGTGAGTTCGTTGATAGCAACCTCAGTCATACTATTAAACGAGATATCAACAGGCCGCCCGAATAGACAAAGACTCGTAATGGACGGCAAAGGTGAAGCACATGAAGTTCTCTCTGGATGTAGTGACAACGAGAAAGACCATTCAGAACTGCGCAATATATTCCAAACTATAAAAGCCACGTTTTATGAATTCAGTCCTAGGCTCAAACTAAAAAATGGCAACCCGGAGAGGAACGAAAAAAATTCATCGCCTTTCAACTTCACCCCAGAGGTATACAAACACAAGACAAGAACAGCTCAATCATTGTTGAAAAACTTAAGGAAATTTGAAGAAAGTTCACTGGCGAGAGATGCGAGTGACGAAGAACGCCATACTCTTGAACTGTTTAAGTATTTTTTATCAAATACTTTTGGTGATCCCTACGAGAACAACTATGAAGCTGGTGATTGGTTGATGGGACCGAATATTTTTTGCTGGCAACGTAGTTGTCAATTGATATACGAAATCGGTGAAGCTCTGGGTAACTTCGTGCCGAGAGACGGACACGATGTGGTGAAGGTGATTGAGTTAATGAAGAAATACAGAGAGGCATTTCAACAAAAGATTATGAATTTGAGATACGGTGTAGCAGTTGGTATAGTACCGCCTCAAGAGGCTTGTCGCGTTGGCGTGAACTATTTTAAACTTTTACACATCAATGTCGCCAAACATGGAAAAAAAGGTGGGTAGTAGAAGGAAGGAACGATCTAACTAATTAATTAATTATAGTGATTAAATTAGTCTGTTATTTTGAGTAATTAACGTAATGAAATAACATGTCGAAAGATATTTATGTAAACACGCAACAAAAAACGAGTTAGACATCTGGTGCAGCACTTAGTGAATAGCTATAAATAAATATTTTAACAACGAGCTTTTTTAATAGATATGATATAATTTGTGACATAGGTAGTGTTAATAAAATACAAATAAAAAAACACACTAAAAGTTGGTGTATACTACAGAAATAATGAATAGGAGGTCTAACTATGATATAAGTTACAGCGAATTCAAAATACAGCTACTAGACTTGTTACAAGGGTTAAAAAATCAGAACATATATCTTCCCTGTGTTTCGTAATCTTCACTGGTTGCCAGTGAGATCAAGGATTGTTTTTAAGATACTGATAATTACCTTCAAAGCTTTACATGGCCAGTCACCTATTACTGATTTACTAACTAAATATAAACCTACTCGTACTTTAAGATCATCTAATGTAAATCTTCTACTTGAGCCAAAATCCAAAACGGTGACTCATGGAGACAGAACATTCTCAGTTGCCGCACCAAAACTGTGGAATTCATTACCACAGGAAATTAGAAGCATTGATATTTTAAGTAGTTTTAAATCAGCACCGAGAAGTGTGTTGAAAAACGAGGCGATAGCCGAGTTTTTTAACCAACTTCGAGGTGTTTTCAAATCAGATAATAAATGCCTTTCGAGTGTATGATATAGCTTCTCAAACGAACCAGTATTTTAAGAGAAATTTGAGGGAAAAGTTGGCTGAATTTATGGACGTTTATTGCCATATTTACAACCAACGTCTCGGTTATGATTTTCCTTTGTGTTTTCCTCATGAATTATTAATTATGAGTTTGAGAAATAAAAGTGGTGTGCTGTGTAGGTAGTTTTAAAATACGAATAAAAAACAATAAAAGGATGATGTACTATCAACTGAAATATTGAATAAGAGGTCTAACTATAATATAAAAGTAGTGTGTTGTGTAGGTAAAAGTTGGTGTACTACAAAAATAATGAATAGCAGATCTTCGAGCTGTGAACGCCCTTCGTCACAGAGAGAATTTCTCAACTTTTTTTCCTTCTATGTTTCTATAGGAATATTCAAAGAAGCATTTGCTATAAGGATTCGAAATTCTAGTTTTTTAGAAAAGATTCCTAACGAAGAGAGGAGAAAATGGAGAGAAAAATACAATGTAACCATCCAAAAGGCTCTCATTGACAGTATTTTAAACAACCTTGGAAAGCCATTACATGATTTAATACGGTAAGCTGAACTAAGTACTAGCTTGCTTGGGTAAGTGGACTTTGTCTAGGGATAGGAATTGCGGCCCACCCCTACCATCGGATAGTAGCAAACGAAAAAGGAGCCTACACGGGTCGCCTTCGGCTGTGTGCCACCCTACTTACTTACTAAGCTAAACTAAATGTTGCAGCTGATATTGCAAACTCGTGCAAGATTATCCGAACGTTACTGTATCTTAATGAAAAACAAACGTTGAAAAACACAAAATCATTGTAACCTTCGTTCTCTATCTGAGTAGTGTCGGTAGCTCAATGGTTAGAGCGTGTAATGATTACAGGGGTTCGATTCCTGTCCTGTGGAACTCGTCGAACTTGACAATCGTCCAAGTATGGACTTGTTGTTACTCGGGCTACTGTGATAGCACCGAGTCTAGGTTTCGTCAACATTTCTATGCTATTTTCCTCTCTATGTTGCGATAATGGCTGACTCAACGATTGCATCATATTTCCCTGCGCAGGCTAAAGTAGCCCGTGTTAACGCCTAGCGGGTGTCTTGTTTTTATATTAAATCTATACTTATGATTTACCTTTACATAATCCAGGTATTTACAAGATGACTATATCACTCACTGTCCCCCAAGTAATATCTCAAGCGGCTACGCGTCACTACCATTATCTTATGTCTACACAAATGGGTACCCGGATGTAACGAGACCGACCAATGGTAGTCTACCTGGAGCTGGAGAGAAGTTCAATGGACGTCTTGCCTACGAAATAATGTTGTCGTATTTCACAACTTATGATGTAACTCCACAAGAGATTGATGAACTTGCCAACAAAAGACTTAAAGAGCTTTACTCACAGGTGCAGGCCGCAATATAGGCACTATAGTCCGCAATATAGTAAGGTGTTGAAGTATGAGGAATGGGAAGATGTTACGTGGAGTGGTGAGCAGTAGAGTGTGGATTGAAGGGGTGTGGTGTGGATTGAAGGGGTGTGGTATGGATTGAAGGGGTGTGGTGTGGATTGAAGAGAAATGGAGTGGAGGGAAATGGAGTGGAGGGAAATGGAGTGGAGAGAAATGGAGCGGAGGGAAATGGAGTGGAGGGAAATGGAGTGGTGTTATCAGCTGTTTTTTGGAGTGATGTGTGATATGGGAAGTTGTGCGAGGTGTGTTATATGGTGAGGAGTACATCCACTGTGGTAATTCTAATGAATACCCATTACTTCGATAGGTTGTAAAGATAGCCAAAGAAGTAACAAAAGCGAGGAACGACAAAACAGCCCTAAAGCAGTTTAAAGTAATGCTTTCAAATAAGAAGTTTTACTACATGTTTGGAAATCATTCTCGTGACACCACTCCGCAACAGCGACTCATGTGTACTAATGCAGAAACTGCAAAGAAATATTGTTCTGAAAGATGGAAGGCCATGAACAACTGGGTGAAGTCAGCAAGAGCGGTAGGTTTTTCAACAGAAACACGAACAAACTACAAAGATGTCGCGTGGCTATAGCCTCCTCCAAAGGCAACTCTGTGGCTTCTTTTTTCCGAGTCAAATAGCTTCCAGGCTGTTTTGGCCTAGGCAGAGAATTAAATGCCCTTCACAATCCCTATACTTCCCTGCAATCCCTTCACAATCCCTATACTTCCCTGCAATCCCTTCACAATCCCTATACTTCCCTGCAATCCCAGCCATTCCTCGTACATGAGCCTTGGAAGCTATTTGACTCGAAAAAAAAGAACTAGCCACAGAGTTGCCAGCGGACACCATGCTGCTGACCCAAACATCGCAGGCAGATTTCGAGAAGCTGTGTCGACTAGACGTCCTCAGGCCAGCGTATTAAGACTTTAAGTGCGTTGCGTAGGCAGTGATGAAATACAAATGGTATTAAATATAGTAAATGTAAATATAGTAAATAATAAACGTAAATATAGTAAATTGTTTGCTACTCAAGCTTTAACGCAAACTCAGAAAAATGTCTCTGAGATCCAAACGGGAATCGAACCCGCAACCTTCATGCTCTCCGGTTAGACTCTCTAACCATTGAGCTACCCGAGGACTCAGAGTGGCAGAGCGAAGGCTACGTTGTGTACTAGTTCGTACGTGCGACATACGTACTGTTCAGTAGTCTCGATATGTCCGTATATCTTTATCAGAATATATTAAATGTGACTTGCAGCAATACGAGTATCAGTATGATCCAGAGACTCGTGTTTTAAGCGCAGAGGCTCATGTTTTTATCACTCTAAGGTGAACGGAAAACCCAACTGATAGGGATTTCGAGGGACACCCGAACGTCTTTACCATTTGCTGGAGTTCAGAGTTGTTGCAAAAACAGCACCTCCTTAATTATTTTAAGACCTGATGCGGGTGATCCGATCAAGGATTAAACCCGAGTCTCCCAGCTCATAAACATGTGTGGTAACCACTGTCAGTATAATTTATTTATAGTCGATGACGCAGGATAATTTTGGACAGGATACTTTTGCCGTAAAAACCTCCCACGCTCTATCAATAAGTCATTAATAAGAAAGCGTATAGTCAATATCAATATGTCAATATCAATCCTCTCTCTCATTTTATGTCTGACGACTTAGATGTTAAGTCAACTTCGGACAAAACTCAGCTCAGCACTGTACCTCCGTGGTAATAAAAGCAGTTTCCCAATATGTCCCGTGGATATAGACTTTGACTACAACCCAGCCAGTGCTTACTACAGCTATACTGAAGGAAACAAGGATTGTTCATCACTCGCCAAGGTTAACATACCGTTCTTCTTGGATAAACTAGGACCAAAATATGAAGAAATGACAGTGCTCGCTCATGAAGCGTATCCTGGACATCATTTGGAAGTGAGTAATTGCACCTCAAGTTGCACTATTTCAATTTCTACTAGTATGCCAATCATTTGCATTGTAACGCGTGCGTAACCAACCATGAGATTGCGTGGGAAAACTCAAAAATTATTACCACTAATCCGCGGTACCATCAGAGACGTTGTCTGGAGGCTTGACATATCAATAGCGCCCACGCCCCATTGAATCGCGATGACGGTGGTTTATAACCAGAAGCTTATTTGCATCTTGATAATAGATAATGTCATCATCGGTTCTATGAGGGTATAAATAGGGATCCTAACTTTACAACGATCACCCCTGATGAAAACACTAAATTAGAGTGTCGAAACGTTGGGTCATGGACAGTAACTTTTAAAGTTACGTTCAAAAGACTTTTTAAAGCCAGAGTAGCGTCAAACTATGTCTGATTTATTACCTGGTTGCGTTGTGGAATTATTTATATGAAATGTACTTTGTCTGATATTTTGCATGTGTTTTCAAGGTTCAAGGAGTCAATGAACATTTTCAATTCAAATGCCAGCCCATGGGGAACTGGGTGTTAAAACGGAACTACTTCGCAGCATTTAGTGAAGGATGGGCGACGTATGTTGAAAAATATGTAGCAGATGTGGACATGAAGATTTATAAAGATGATCTTATCAGTAAATATGGAATGTTGAAGCATCAGGTATGGACAAGACTTTACTACGTGTTCCACATACACACGTAAAAACGCACAGCCTGTTTCTACCTATGTACAGCCTAAAACATGGTTGATATCGGCATGCTTGAACAGGGTTGAGCTGGCTAGCTTGAACAGGGTTGTCAACAGGACTGTTCATGGATGTTGAAACAGTATTGTTCATGGCTGATGATCGAACAGGCTTGAACAGTATTGAACACCATTGTTCATACATGATACAACATGTTGTCAGAGCATGATGAAATAACAAGGTTGAACAGCGTTGTTACAACAGCAATGAACTTGGTTGTTCTATCAAGCTGTTTTTTGCATGTTCTCACATGCATGAACAACTGCTGTCGATTCAACAAGCCTGTCAACAAACATGTTGAAACATGCTTGAACAGTGCTGTTATTTTAACAGTCCTGATCTATCATGTTGACAATGCTGACACACTGGGCATGTTGAACCAACAACCTTGTTACAACCTGTGAGATTTTTACGTGTGTATAGTAATTAATTAATTAATTAACAACATTTAAGTAATCAATGTATAGGAGTAATAACTAAGTTGACTTCTTTGACAGATTCTTGCTGCTTTAAGAGCAAAGGTAGACGTTGGTCTTCACTACATGGGCATGAAACGTCACGCGGCAATCACGCTCTACGAGAAATACGTGTGGGACAGTGGTGACGTCATCAATAAAGAAATCACGCGGTTACAAAGCGCACCTGGCCAAGGCACCTCGTACATGGTTGGCGAGTATAGACTGTCGGAGTTGAGGAAGAAAGCTGCGAGGCAACTGGGAGATAAGTTCGACGTTCGAGATTTTCATTTCAACGTGCTTGGCAAAGGACCCTTGCCAATGAATTACTTAAGTAGAAACATTAATGAGTACATAAACAGGAACCTACGCAGTTAATGATCGGGATAAAGAGGGATAACGGATGATAATATGAGAACCGGTTTCGTCATCCTGGGAGGATTTATAGCAACCTCGTACCCAGGGTTTTATCTCCGCGGGCAGGGAGAGCGGAGATATATTAAGAGCTTGGGTACGAGATTGGATTTATAGCGCCATTTTATCACGAATGCACGTGGGTGAGAAATCAACCCGAAAATCCAAAGGCTTACATGAAAGATATGAACATTACCAGAGAGATGCAAAGGGATTGAGTAGGACACTCGGGGTTCAAATCGTAATAGAATAAGTATCAGTAATCTGATAGTGATGATGTAATCATTTAGCTTCTTACTATCTTTTTAGCCGTGATAGCCACCGAGTCATATCGGGGTCTTTCTGAGTGACATTCATAATAAAGTCCTGTCCTAGTCGACTTTTGTCACCGAAACTTGTGTCGTGTTCGAATGTTATAGGATTTAAGTTCTTTTCAAAACATTTGTCTAAAATAGCTGTTTTTTCGTGGTTAAACCTCAGTCGATCAGTTTGACATACTCATTGGAACTTTATCAAATCTACTTTATTGTATATGCCCATGGTTTATAACTTGGCATACGGAGCTCAGTTCACTTTCAATTTTTTCCCCTCCAATTTTTATTTCACACAACATAACTGAATAAAATCTTATGAATAATTAATGTGGAAAAGTAGCCAGAGATAAATCAGGGGGTGGTACTGAAAGGAAGAAAAACTAGGGTCCCTTAATAGCATATACGAAGAGATATAAAATAACATCAGAAAAGTTAAAATATCTGAACGCACTTCATATTCAACTCTAACTCAACTCATTTCTAATTTTCAGTGATAATGTTGCAATAATGCCAAGCAAATAAATTATTTTTATAGATCTATTAGAATACTCTCATGTTGGCGGTCTTTAAAATTAAAGGAACAGATTAATCATGTTTTAGACAGCATAAAACACGTGTAAAAGCTAACACTAACGTATAATAATATAGCAACACAATATTTCATTAATGCTGATGTTACGCCAAATTGCTTTGCCCAACTGATCCATCCTTATTCATTCATCCGACTCATTTATCATTAAGAATTCATTCGCTGCAGCGCGAAACAACGAATGTATTAAAATATTTTTGTGTTCTCAGCTTGAAAATAAAACGAAAACTTAATAAGAATACTTAATGAATACTCTAAAAGGTTGGTGTACTGCCGAAATAGTGTGTAAGAGGGCTAACTTTGAGAGCGAAGGATCGCACGCACGTGTTACTCTTTGAGGAAGGACCTCCGATCGAAACGTTAGACCTCATACACACACTACTTCGACAGTACACCAATCTTTTAGAATATGTGATTTGTATTTCTACACTGCCTACGCAGCACAACACTTATTAGAATACTTAAGGCGGTCTGGGTGGCTGTGCAACACGCGCCATGTAAGAATAGGCGTTGTTCTAGGTCGTTGTTGCCGCACCTTCTACAATCATTACGTTGGGCTTACCTCGTTGAACTGAGAAGCACAGGGTGTCTTTCATTAGTAAACAATAAACAATAAAGGCACGAGCCATGGTTGCATTTAATAAATAGTTTAATATAAGGAAACAAGAGAGCCACGCGACTCTATTCAACGCACAACACAGGGTGCCAATGTGGTGCGCGCGTGACGAAGTTTGCATAAAATGTTAGGAGCTTCCCAAAGATGAAAAGAACTTGTCTTTGTGATTTATGGCACTTATTCTCGTATATACTTCAATGTTTGCATTACTCTTTATCATTAGGAAAATCATTATTTCGTAACGAGACTACTCAGGTAGTGTGATTTTGGGGTAATCGACATGTGAAATTCAGCCATATACATGGGGTATCATTATAATGAGGTCATATACACAATACCATATGCAAGCTGCATCTCAGATTTCTATTAAAATATTCTCTAAAGGTTTCGTGTTCAAATATATCTATAACTGAAGAGTACTTTCACTTTTCTGCAGTGAAATAGTTTTTACACCGGGAAATAAAAATAAAATAAAGAAAAACATCCTAACAAAGGAACAACGCCCTAATTACGAACTGGCAATGAGACCCCATAAACATAATATCATATTGGCGGCTAGCCTTAAAACAATAAATGACTGGATTACATTTCGTATTTCTTTACAGTCTTTGGAAAAACAAAATCTTCAGAATTTGAATGTGTGGATGAATAAAAACGGTAGTTGGCTTGGTAGGTTTAATACGACATACCTCAAATTCATAAATAATATTCATAAAGTTTTCGTTGCAAAAGAGTTGTCAGTTTTTTACTATAGGCTAGCTGAGTCATCTCTAATCACGGCTAAAAGAAATTTAGGATTATAAAACCACAAGACTGGCTTTAATCAGTATAGCGTCTCTTTTGGTTGCCCAAGCTACAGTTGAAATATATGTTCTAATTCCAATCATGTGTTCTAATTCCATGCGGTGAACATTCGATTTATATATGAAGTATTGTTTGTTTCTCTTTAGAAACATAGGTTCGGTAATATTGCTAACAATTTCCAAAGATGAGACTATAAAGAAAAACAAGGATTCTTATCTTATACTACGATGAGCATTACAATAAGATGACCAGATAACACATGGTTTTCGTCTATGTATAATTAGCGTTCATAGCAATTATACTTTACGAACATTTTATCTCGTATAGACATATAATAAATAATTGAAAAGTGATTTGTCTTTTTTAAAAGAATACTCATAACTTATTTCAGCTGTCGATAAAGAGTTATCTAAATTCTAGTAGATGAACATTCATAATCTTTTTTTATAAAATTATCATCATATTAAAGGCACGTTTACACATTGCGATTATAGTCTGACCGATTTTATGTAGTGGATTTACTCAAGAGAATATTACGATATTTGCGCGTGAATGCTTCTTTTTACTACAGTGATTACATAACATGCAGCAAAATAAGATCTGATTGATAAGATCTTTAGGCGACTATTTTCACCAAAAAATAAATTCAATTTTTTCACTCATTTTAGGTAGACCCCCACCTTAACCGCACGGTGTAAATCTAGCCTTATAGGGCATTCCTAAGATATGATATGATTTCTGTATTTAAGCAAACTATTATACTTTTTCTGTTAAAATTTTTGTTTTGAAATATTGCGTTTACGTGGCGTGAAAATTTTGCGGATTCGAAAAGTTTTTGAAATTCATATGTTGATAAAAGTATGACTCACATATATATATATATATTGATAAACCGTTTACATGAAAAAATACCCGGATTCAGTCGTTTACTTTTGACAAATGAAATCAAGGGCATCTCTATTGATAACTGCAGTAAATCAGATGACCAAAGTATCCAGATTATTTATCTCTGAGACTATTCAGACGTTGAGTCCTTTCTTTGGATTCGCTAGTGTTCGGATTCCAAATATTTACATTAGATTCCCGATTTCGTCACAAAACTTATGCGAATTCACTGCGATTCCGTGTATGCTTTTCGGCTATGGTGTAAACGAGATCAAATTATTGGCAGTATATTATTGATTTCGTCTAAAGCCGCTCGCTGCATATACGAGCTGTGACATAGAAACGCATGACAAAGATCCAGACTAGATTCTTATAATTAAAGAGATAAAGAATGAACAATTAAATGAAGTGTATAATTAGGGCGAATGTGTCTAGCATAAGCATGAACTATATTTTATATGTTAAGCTTCAAAGTCGAGAAACTTTGAGAGTTATATATATATAGTTTTTTCATTCCTGATTGACATCTTTTCATGGATCCCTTAGTTTATACCTTTCAAGAACTTTCATTCGCACTTCGCGAGTAAACAAAGAAATGCCTCGACCGTTTCATCAATTATAATTATATCGACCTCATTATGCTTCATCTAATCATTGCTATTCTTCTCTAGGCTGATATTTTTTACATTACGTTTTTTGTGGAGTTTCCATCCAACTAATAATTGTTACCTCAAGTTCACATTAAAACTGATTTTTCATGATATATGTGGTTATTTTGACTATGTCACAATCGCATTATCTCAGTGATTAGAGAGGAGACAAAATACTGCCTTGGACACAGTGGGAAATAAATAAAGTATCACTAAATATAAAACACACTCTGCATGATTAAAAAACACAATAAAAACTACCTAGAAGACTCGCCAACCTACGATCGAAACGTTACATTTCCTTCACTATATTTTGTCAATAGTGTTTTTAATTCGTATTTTGAACAATCCTTTACACAGCACACTATTTTTATACTTAATAATAGATTTCTTATCAGAGGTTCCTTTTAGTGGTTTCAACTTGAAATAGATCGACATTTACAATAGCCTTCTGAACGAGATATCAGTTTCAATAATTTCAAGGCAATTTTCTCAAACATTAGTTATGTCAAACATTTTATTTTTTACAGGTGTGCAATGCAATTCAATAGTTTTACTACAAAATATATATCGAACGATTGTCAAGCTCAAATCCAGTCAGAAAATACAGGAATCGAACCTGTAACCTTCTGATTGCCGGTGGGACGCTCTAACCATTGAGCTACCAAGACTCAGATAGAGAGCGAAGGTTACAATGATGTACTGGTTCGATTGATATATGTACTGCGGCAGTCCATGCAATCGTCTGTCTACTCACAAGTAAGCTCCCACATTCACTACATCAGTGTATATATATATATATAATATATATAGTACTAGCCAAACACTCAGCTAGTGTTATAAGGCTAATGAAATACTACTTTGATCCTAATATTATCTGTATACACGCTATATGTTAATGTTATTTACTCGTGTTTGAAATACTAATAAGTTTTTCTAATTTTTTTTAATATACAGAAGACTTTCTGAATCTCTGACTGAGAAACCTGATCGCTTGCGCGATCAACTCTAATCATTGAAATAAAAATAATATAATGTAACCATAACTCATGTAGAGTTTCTACTTTCTTATGCATTGGAGTAATTGTATTCGTTCATCAAGAAAGCATTAAAAAGTCTAATAAAAACGCGTGCCGATCCACTCTATTGTGTCGCCGGACACACACTTATGAGACTAGCGTTAATAATTAACTAATTACGAACATTCTTTTATGATTATTAGATAAATTACAGCCTCGCGCGTATTTGTGACATCCGTCTTTAACGGGACAAAAACTGAAACGACATCTTCATAATACGTATTTGAAGATCTTATCAAAGTTATATTAGAACGTCTTTCTCACCATGTGCTGGCTGTGCTAGCTTCAGACGGCGACAGGCACTGATAATATCACTGATATTATAACAACATTATGTGGTTATATACAAATCAAATATCTAAAAAGGTTGGTGTACTGCCGAAATAGCAATGTAAGTAGTCTAACGTTTCGAGCGAAGGCCCTTCGTCAGGGTCACTCTCTGACGAAGGGCCTTCGCTCGAAACGTTAGACTACTTACAAGCTATTTCGGCAGTACACCCACCTTTTTAGATATTTGATTTGTATTTCTACACTGCCTACGCAGCACAACACGTTTTATTACTCTTGTGGTTATATCCTTTTATATTTGATGACATTTTTCGATATTTGCAGAGGATATCAAGTTTGTTTTGAGACCTCTTTTGCACCTTTGTTTCTTGAGTTTGAAAAAAACGAAGTGTGTAAATTGTAAGACATCCAAATAGTTAGAACAATGAATGTTGGACAGTGAACTCGGGTGCAGAATAATGATATTAAGTACTACTTAAGTTGAGAAACCTCTCCTTGATCACGGCTAGGATTCTAACCCGAGCGACCTTCGGTTTACCATAGTCCGACGCTCTACCGACTAAGCTACAAATTAAAGTTGGGAGCAGGTCGTGGAATGATGGTACTTATTTCGAAACCGAACTGTAGTTTCGTCAATATCGAGAGAATTAACTCTTCATCTTGTGTTGTTAGAGTAACGAATGTGGGACAGCGAACTCGGGTGAATATAGTGTCTTGTGCTGCGTATAGACACTGTATAGCCGAAATACCAATAGAAAACGTTTACGGTGTTTGCTTGATCTGTATAGCATATTTTTCAGTTGGAATAAACGATGGAATAAAATTCCATATCGATCAAACAAATATGTTATAGCAATATACGTAGTTATATTAGTCATGTGAGAAGAGGAACTGTAGTTATCTCCAAATTAGTGATATAAATGTGTTATGTTGCGTTGGCAGTGTATAAATACAAATCACAAAGTGTGTAGGAGGTCTAACGTTTTGAGTGATTACAGTGTCTGTGTAATAGACAATCTTAAGGAACATGGTCTCCGCGAGTTAACGTCGAGGTAAAATCATAATAAGCCAAATTTTTAAAAAAGGATCGTGTTCTTTAATGACAAATTATACTAACTAGACAACAAAAGCTCATTTTATATGAACTGATATTAAGTTCTACTGACAATCTTCGTGGTCGTTTTTCCTATACATGCAGAAGGGTGAACTGCAAATTGTGGATGAAAGTTTCTTTCGTTAGAGATACAATTTAATAAAATATTATATCTATAATTATTAGTCCATATATGTCTCCTGTCAGGTGCATATTATAAGGAGTCTATTTTACTGTCTGTTATATGTTTTGAAGAAAGTGGAAGCTGACAATACTTTTTGAAGAATAAAATATTTTTTGAACAATACTTTAAGAACTGAAGGACTTACTGACAAGAGCATGTTTTCATTGTTAAAACTAACCCAGACATTCAACGAATAACATCATTACTATCTCAGAAGTCATCCATTAGAGCTTACTAAGCTGACTATCTAAAATCATGCAGTCACTCAGACTAGTATGATATAATAAAAATAAAATAACATTTATATCTTCATATAATGTAGATAAAAAAAAACTAATAATAATCTGAGTAGGTGACTAGAAAACCTCGTTGATAAAGGCTCAGACAAAGATAAGTCGAGGCGCGGTAAGGATTATAGTGGTGTGTCCACCGCGGTGTACTTGTGTTGTGGTAACTATATCAATCACAGAATTCCGCTTCTCGTAAACAAAAAGTGAAAAACAATGTTATTTTTAGTAGGTAACGAAGTCTGTTCTTACAACAATGCCAGTCAGCATGAGGCACTGCACTTATTATTTTATAATTGACACTATGGAGAGCATAACGTGCATAACTATAGATTTAAACCTTTAGTGACAAAATGTTAAATATATAATATATATTTTTTATAAATCAAAATGTTAAATATAGAGAGATGATGTTTAGTAAGACAGAAGAGTTTGAGATGATAGCTCACTGATGCAGCTGTGTGGAGAAAGACGAAGCCATGACTTCCTGATGACGTAAACTATCACCCCTTCCTCTCTCTCTCTCTCTCTCGTAGCGTGCGTTTAAACATTTAGAAACAAATGCTTATCGGAAGATAAAATACCGAGAGGATGTTTAGTAAGACAGAAAAGCTTGAAACGATAGCTGCAGATACGTGGAGGAAACTTAGCCACTTATATACACCTGATGACACAACGCCCACCTCCTCCTCTCTCGTAGCGTTTAAATATTTAGAAACAAAATGCTTATCCGTAGATAAATATACCGAGAGGATGTTTAGTAAGACAGAAAAGCTTGAAATGATAGCGGAGGAAACTTAGCCACTTATATACCTGATGACACAACGCCCACCTCCTTCTCTCTCTCTCTCTAGTCCAAAACCTCTCGAGCTTTGAGTTCCAAAACCTAAGACCCCGTATCTTAAAAGGAATTTCCAATATACAGGCGATAAATTATGGAATGAATTACCAAACGATTTAAGATCGATTGAAACCATAACGTCTTGCAAAAGAACTCCACTATCTCTTGTCTCGTAGTCGTAAACACTTTATTCAAGGTTTATTCTAGTTTAGTTTTTATCGCAATTTTTAAATGTAATATATAATTGTCAATTCTTATTAATCTTACATGTATATTAGTTTATATCTCGACTTTCATGTAAAGCAGTTTTAATGATAAAATATCGAGTTGAAATAATATATTATTTATTTGGTCATTGACACATGAAATTTTTTAAAACATGAGTTATACCTATCACTCATGAACATCAAGCAAAAATAGAAATGAAACTCTCTCTGGCAATTAAACGAAGGATGTCCTTCAGATATCAGAGCTATTTCCACTGGGAAAATACCAGCCCTCGCCCCTCGTTATTTCTAAATCCAAATAGACAAACATATTTGGTATAAAATATTTAGTTTTGGTGATAATTAATAAGGTTAAACGTGACGTATTTGCAGGTGGTGTAAACCACAGGGGTCTATGTTTTGGCCATCCTTCTAACTATGTTTCCTTGGCGTCATACAGTGGTACGCGTGCGAGGTATTGAAATCGTTTCACGACCGCAAAAATAATCACACTAATAAGTGAAGGAAACCGCGCTAGTTCAACGGTGCGACCTAAAGAAAGCTTTGCTATATATAATGAAAAACTAAAATCACGCCTTGTTATTTTAGCTAGGAGAACTAACACATGATGAAAGAGAAAGGGCCTCCTCGTATAGAGTAAATGCTGAATGTAAATGTTAGTAAACAAGTTATTAGCTTTGCTCGCGAAATATTTTGTTATTGTTATAGCTTGATAAGTTCTTCTGTCCGTGACACGTGCGTCTAAAAACAAAAACTAAAGAATTCTAAAGACTGCATCCGCCAAGAAAAATATAACCCTTGCGGCATCATCGTGGATATCGACAGGAAGAAGCTACCTCGTCGTCCTCGTGTATATAGACTTGTGCAGATAGTTATATTTAATTCACGGCAAAGCAGAATCTAGATCGCCTAGATTCACACTAGATTGATAAATATTTTGAAGGTTCTTAAGTTGGAGCCGCTGTTTGTATGTGTTCGGCATCGTGCACTCCATTCCATGTGTACATTGCTGAGGTAATTAAACTTAATTTGTCACTGTTTTGTCATGTAGCAATTCTGAAGATAAAAAACGATACGCCGCCGTCGTCCTTCAAACAAAAGATTTCGATCCATTTTCCAATCTAGTCTCGTCGAGACTAAGCCGAAAAAAATAAAAATAAAGTACACTAAAATGATTGTAGTGTCTGTGTTAAAGTCAATCTCGAGGTACAGCTTTCATCTCACAGCCTGTCTGTTGAACACCAGTACTGTGTCTATTGAACTCACCAACATCAAGCAGTTTGGTTTGGTTTGCATTGCTATACTTCTGTGACAGGGCAAAATTACAAAAACCACTCTCTGATGAAGGACCTTCGCTCGAAACGTTGCTCCTACACAACACTATTTCAGCAGTACACCAACCTTTTAGAGTATTTGATTTATATTTCTACACTACGTATAGGAAAACACGTTTGTATTACTCATCTTAGAGAACATTCCATCAAGTTTAAATTACTACCGAAAAGGTTTAGTGCATCGATATATGACAGGCGGCCGGGATCAGATTGCTTTCTGACTAGAACGCCATTGCTACTCAATGAATTAATTACACCTTAGTTGTTACAACTTATGTAGAAAATCTGATTGTCTTAAAACGGCTTGAATTCCGGATGTACCTGTACCGTTATTTGAAATGAAACTATCATCAGTTCTGAATTTTACAGATGTATATATATATATATATATATATATATATTACAAATGAGTGATGTAAATGTGTTGTGATGCTAAGGCAGCGTCGTAAATACTCGAAAAGATTGGAGTATACCACCGAAATAGTGTGTAGGAGGTCTTATATAATGTTTCGGGCGAAGGATCTTTTATGTTTTACGGATGTTATATACTCATCATTAAAGAATGCCGCTTTTACATGCAGCTAAGAGGGGAAAAGCACCATGCGGACATCCGCTTAAGGATGTTATATTTTTTCGTGCACTGACGGTGGAATCCACAGGGTGCCAGTGCTTACGAACATAAAAGATTTATAGAGAGCAGCACAGTGCGCAAGAATTCTTAAGTAAAATCATCCGAGAATATCTAAGTTGACCTTGGTTTTCATCCGATGATTCAAACCAACGTCTTGCTGATTATTACAAAAGAAACTGAGCTTCGATGAACTATAGAGTTCATATTTGAACCAAATTGGCAGACCTCCAAGGACAGCTGCCTCGTTATCGAGAAATTGTTGCATCTTTCGAAGAAACAAAGACAAGAGAACTAACACGTTATAAACGAAATCAGGTTATCAGATCTATATACAGTTAACCCTATTGTTCTTAACAACTCTCGTATAGTTTCGAAAGAAGGTAAACTCAAAGAAGGAGAGTAATTATAAGTAACGTTATTTACATATATATATATATATATATATATATATATATATCAGAATGACGTTACTTATACCAGAGTAATGTTCTTTAAACCGGCCAGTAATGTTATTTATACGGCCCTAGCTTTAACTCCAACCGAAAATCGTATATACATTCATGCAATCATCACCAATATCAATTTCCTTGAAATGGTTAATAGTAACGAGAGAAAAAAACGAAAAAATCTTTAGAACATGTCTCTATCAAGGCCAATGAAAATTCAGTGTCAAAACTTTCTAAATTTCATGAAACTAACCTAAGGGCTAAGAGTGTCACATTTGATTCGATTATTGTAAAAATCAACGTCAGTGGACTCGTGTAGAACAACAGAGATTAATTAACAGTATTTTTTGTCGGCGTTGCTGGGCTGTCTAAGACAGACCCTAAAAGTCTTTCCATAAAAAAGCTATAAGCAAATACACAAGATCTATCATCAAATATTTACAAGCTTCTTCATTTAATCGATTGCTCTAACCGTTTTCTATATTAAACCCACGTTTCTTAAACCCTGCAGCGAAACCCTCAAGTGAACTCCTCGCCTACGTCTCTTTGTCCAAAAATAAAAGAACAAAAAACACATTTTTTTATCGCCCAAGCTACGTGATATTTGGTTAAAATAAAATTATGCTTTTATTTAAGGATGCGTGGACTCCGAGGGGGATTTTTGAGTTGGAATATGGAACGTAGAAGCGGTTGCATATAAAATGTAAATGTGTTTGATAATTACGACTTAATTGACACAGGGGCAATGGGTACGTTGAGCTTATTGTACCAAATTATATTTAGATTCTGTGATTGGGTCCTTTGTTGTTCCCTTAATAGGCGCGTGTTCAATTATAAGAATGAATATTTTTGTTTGTACTGCGCTCTTTTCAGCAGTAACATAATGCAAGGTCGAGACAAAAAGAGCACACGGGTTCTTAATAAGACGCACGCGTCGTTACTATTAGCTCAGATCACAACTAGCTTTCCTAAAGTGAACACCTCCTGTGTTACACACATCTCAAGATAAACTCAAGTAGGATACAGCTCAGTAGACACACAGCATAACAGGAAAACGAAGACGACGTGATTCTTATCTCTGACAACACAGACTGAGGAAAAAAATAACATCGTTGCCTCCACCTCCACAAGTGAACGCCTTCGTCATCATGCCTCGATCTTTTTTAGTCAAACTCCGAGCCAAGAAGCGTACTGCAGTTAAATATAACAACCTGATTAAGAAAGGTAAGGAGATCTGTTTCTCTAATATATTTAAAATAAAACCGTTTCTTCCTCTACAGACTAGATTCTTTCCAAAATATCTTGCTTCAATAACCACGTAAATTATGCATAGCATCAGTCACCTGACGAGTTATGGTCCTTTAAATTTGAACAATTGTTTCTTTCCACAGAATGGATGCCTACCGAGACGACGCAAAACCGAGATGTCTCACCAGCAGTAAACTTTAGTATCCTATCAAACGACTTCTTCCAGCCCGTTAATTTCAGTGTTTATCATCCAGCACTGACCTTCGGGGCGAAAAAAGGGCAGTGCCGTCCAATCGCGAAGATCTTTGATCCGTTATCTTTGGATACATCTTGGCCCGCGACGGTCTTCCGACCTACTGTTATTCAAAACCCACTACGCAGTTCTTCCGTAAAACAACTAAAAAATGACATGAATCAGAATATCTTACTGGGACTTCCTTCAGAAGAAATTATCCCCTCTCCTACAAAAAGCGATGACTCTTGCCCGGCCAGTCAACCGTTCTTCCCAGCGTCCTTTCTACCAAACAACGACGAAGTCAACCACCTCCACGCCGCTACACACCTCCACGCCGCTACACACCTCCAGACAGCGAACGCCGAAATGAACGTACCGAGAAAAAACTTCCGAAGAAGACGCACGAATGGAAACAAGACATTCTCGTGTGAAGTTTGCGGGAAGGTCTTCAACGCTCACTACAACCTCACACGACACATGCCTGTACATACGGGCGCGCGCCCGTTCAAATGTAAGGTGTGCGGGAAAGGCTTTCGGCAGGCTAGCACGTTATGCAGACATAAGATCATCCACACGAAAGAAAAACCGCACAAGTGCAAAGAATGTGGAAAGGCGTTTAACAGATCATCTACGTTGAATACCCATATGAGAATACATGCGGGATACAAACCCTTCGTTTGTGATATCTGTGGAAAAGGATTCCACCAGAAAGGCAACTATAAGAACCATCGCCTGACACACACGGGCGTTAAACCGTTCAAGTGTCATATCTGTGGCAAGGCGTTCCATCAGGTGTATAACCTCACATTCCACATGCATACCCACAACGATAAGAAGCCGTTCACGTGTGAGACATGCGGTAAGGGTTTCTGTAGAAACTTTGATCTGAAGAAACATATGAGGAAACTTCACGAAGTTAAGACCTCGTGAAGAGAACAGATGTCTATAATATTAATATAGAGGTAAACCAAACATCGTGTGTTAATCAATATTAAAATGATAACGCGTTGTTATCTCTACATGTAATTATTTATTAAACTAATTTTATTAACTAAAAACTATAGGAGTTGGTATGTATATACTGTATATATCAATATATATATATATATATTACTCTCTATATGTATATTAACATATTTGAGTACATGAATATTTATAATATTTGAATAATATTTTAATGACTTGAACGATTTATGTTTAGACTTTGTATATATTGTTAAGAACATGAAAATATAAACAAATGTAAGTAAGTGGGTGTATAATAAAAAAGTTATAACGAATTGATTACCCTTGAATTGATGGTCTATATATCGAGTAAACACAGAAAGAGTACCTGTAGTGGATAATTGACTACACGAATGTAATTGTTATATTACAAGTAATATTTGGCATTTCACTCTAAACTAAACTAACTTTTATTTATACTGGATAACCCTATCAGTCATTAAACTGTTCTTCCTAGAGGTCTAGCAAGGGCCACCCTCATTGGTTCAGTGTTATTACAGGAGGAAACCGGAGTACACGGAGAAAACCTGCGGTGTTTGGTAGAGTCAAAGTGGAAGCACTCTTCTCACTTGCAGCCAAGGCGAAATATTTAATCTCTCATAACTGTACTGAGCAGGAATCGAACCCGTGTTGCAGAGGTCAAAGACACGTGTGCTACATCATATAGTGGCTACAATGTGCATATACACTAAACTACGTTCTTACACTCGAAATTTTCCTTCACCACTATTACATGACCTATAATAATTTTGACATTCAATCCAGTGATGAAGTTTATAACTAATTGTATTTTATTCACGCGAATTAATTTATTTATATTGAACACTCGTGGATGTAGCTATTCAAAATCTCTCTTTCATTAATAACGCTATAACTGTCAACGTTATAACGCAATTTTTCAGTCTGAAACAAAGAAAAAAAGAGGGCCGCTTCGCAGGCTAGGAAGGTTCTTGAACTTCCAATGGAAATTCTACCTTTTTACACAAAATCAAATTTCGAAATCTTCATTCGAATTTTAATGAATCAAAGATTAAAACGCAGATTAGGCGCTGTTCCATTACAACGCAATTTATCTCGTACCCAGTCTTATCTTCGCAGCGGGAGCGGCGATAAGACTCTGGGGACGAGTATTATTTGCACTCTCCTCTCATTACTGGTGCTAGTTTAAATTTCTACGAGAGTCTATGAGAATTTGGGAGAGATGATTGTCGTTTTTTCATCGAACAAAAGCCATAGAAACGTCTTTAGCCCATGCTGCATGCGTGTTGAATTTTCTCTCATCTTTGTTTGACCGGAAACAACGAGGATCGAGAAAACCCTTTTAGTTGCATGTCTACCGACCATATGCATAGTTAAAACATTATGCAAATAAGCAAGGCTGCCAAAATGATCGTCTCGAGTGAGGGCCTTTCGACTGACAGTAAATACTCTGATGAATTGCCTATAGTTCGCTCGAAACGCTAGCCTGCGTCGCAGGCTATCGAAACGCCAGTGACAGCTCATTCCTTTGGTAGTTTACCTTTCTTGTTTTAACTACTTTGCTACACACTACCGACGCGGTAAGCTAATCTTTTATATTATTTAAATACACCACCAGTCTGAGCGTACTATGTTTACATACCTTTGTAAAGACGTCGCCCGAGGGTTATAGTTTCCAGGGAGTGAATATATGGCAATGGTATGTATACATTACATCATGTCCTGTTGACTGATTGGAAAATCTAGCAATCTCAAGTATCTTTCCTTTCTTTTCTAGACTTTAAAAAAGCGATAATAACACATGTTTTAAGAAAGCATTCTTTCTAGTTTGCCATAAAGATTATATTAGCAAAAACCGGGGCAAGCTTTGTACCAATTGCTGTTCCTTTTTTGTCGGTAAACTCTGTCAAAATAGTTACCAACAATTAGTATCAACATTGCCAAATTAATTTCTACCTCGTGATAAAACGTGTTGTGCTCGGTATAGGGTGTGTAGAAACACAAATCACTGATATCTAAAAAGGTTAGACAACTTACACGCTATTTCGGCAGTGCACCAACCTTTTTATATATTTTATATATTTTAATTTCTACCTCTCTAACTCTACTTGATCGAAAGTACACAATCATACATAGTTGACTGAAGTAAACATTAATCCCAGGATTTTATCTTTTTGGGACCCAAACTTCTCTTGATAGACCAAACTTCTCTTGATAAACATATTTATTTAAAACGCATCGATCCGTTTTTCAAATCTTTCCAGCAAAAAAATTATCTGTTAT
This sequence comes from Chrysogorgia sp. JL179-B06, assembly GCA_035772405.1. Taxonomy (NCBI): domain Eukaryota; kingdom Metazoa; phylum Cnidaria; class Anthozoa; order Scleralcyonacea; family Chrysogorgiidae; genus Chrysogorgia; species Chrysogorgia sp. JL179-B06. Next base: position 5,519,643 of record JAYKKM010000450.1, on the reverse strand, counting down.
TGACTTCCATAAATTAAAGTGTAAACCAACCAGTGGCAAAATACAATATATGATAGTCACGAGTCCCCGCTCGCCATAAAGTCAATAATTGACTTTATTTCATGATTGAGTCGGTTTTCTTTGAGGTACCGCAGGCTGTATATAGCATATAGCCCTATGAATACTAATTAGATAAGAAATGAAGAAAAAACTAGGAAAATCTTTGTCCAAAGTGGAAAAATAGACACAACTTTGTCATAAAGCTCGCTAGGCGGGGGCTTAGGGTTAGAAAACTCGCTAGGCGTGGGTTAGAAAACTCGGGGTTAGGATCTTTGCGGGGGGTTAGGATCTTTGTTGTTTTGGGGTCGGTTACAATCCAATAATTTACTGCTTACAATGCCACTCTCCTCTGCAGAGGCTTCTTGCGCTTTTTTTAGAGTTCGGGTAATACTATAGGTGGGCTATTATTGGGCTCACAGGGTGTTTTGGGAACGCGTGGAGAGAATCGGGACGCGGAATTGCATCCGTCTTCCCATCACTCCCCGCGCGCCCTCCCAGCCCGCCAGCCCGTGCTGCCCAAACAATTTGCCCGAACTCTAAAAAAAGCCTCTGCGGAGGAGAGTGTTACAATGCCGATAGCGCTTTTGAATTTCGTTTTCGCGCGGACAGCTATTTCACCCGGTAAACTAGGAGGCTGGTACGAGGGCAATGTATGTGCTCTTCATATGGAACATCCCACCTTCCATATATGGAATACGTAAGGTAAGTTCATATCTGTATTTGAAAAAAGTGTGTTTGACTAAAAAACATGAAATGGAGGGAAATATTTAGGTAATGCCGGACTGTACTTGGGCCTTTACTCGTAAACACTTACTAGTAAACAAAATACCACGTGAATCACCAGCTACCCAAAACATACAATTATTGTTTAGTCTCTTAATGAGGTCCACAGTTAACACAAAGAAAGCTTTGTAGATAAATAATAAGGCGTTCCTCCAATAGATTTTTTATTGCCATGCTGTCCATTTATCTCCTTCATATGAGTCGGATTTTAAAGTGTTGAAGAATTATATAGAAATCTTGAGTTCGATTCCCGATTCGGGGCCTTTGGGGCAGTCAGATAAATATTCAAAAACACTGACCTAACATAGAGGATATTATCTTCGAATGTTGGTAAATATCTCGCGAGCCGAAGCGAAGCAAACGATGTTTTGTTTTATTATGGAAATCGATAAAGCCGTTCCTGACATGTGAAGATGTCATTTTTTTGCTGCTAGTTGTGTACCAGACACACAGAATATTACATCATTGAAATATTTAGTTTAAAAGTCGGGTTAGTATCCTGTATTTCAGAGTTAGGACTATATAGAGTTTTTATTTGGGTTATGGTTGAGGTTTTTGTTCTTGTTAAAGAGTGAGTGTCAGGGTAGTGCTTTGCGCGCTTGTGTTTTTGTTTTCATACGAATTGATTGCAGTGCATCGCATTGTTAGAACTATAATTTGCATGTGAACTCTAGATTTATTGAGAAATGTTGAAATTGGAGTCCGACCCTGACTTCGGGGCGTTATGAAGTTAATGTTCAAGACGATTTGAACAGTTGCGGTTCGCTTGTTTGTGAACCACTGCGGGCCGCGCGCAACGCCGTTTCTGACGAACAAGCTGGCCAGGATGGTTTTAGTTCCTGAATCTTTGCAAATTCAAATGAACAAAACATCAGAAGAAACAAAATATATTTCTTTACTAGTCACTCATCAAACACTTCCATTCGCAAACTTATTTGCGCTGTTTCAGCAGCATAACCCGGCCTTCCACGCTTCGGAGGCGAAGCGCTCGTAGCAGCTTCTATGTATCGAAAAGATTACTATAGTAAATGATCAATTTTACGAAAAATATCACAATAATTGATCACTCAGGTATATTTACTTCTTAGAAAACTTGAAAATGGATAATTTATAAGAAGGATTGATCAAATATCGACGGATTCGTTTGTGAACTGAAATAGGCGTCCCATAAAATGGCCGCCAAGAAGAAAACAAGCGCGCAAAGCACTACCCTGACACTCACTCTTTAAGCTTCTGAATCCCGAGGAAATAACCTTGATGGATTGGACACAGACTATGTCATAGACACATGACTTCGGCGTTTAGTGCCGTGGGGGGTCTCGCGTGCTCGCTAATTGGAAAAGTCGGACAAACAAGACTAGCTACAATAAAGATGGTGGAAACCAAAATATGCGCTTGGGGAACGTGTGCTGACGACTCACGGCTTCCCCAACTCATGAAGAGAAACGCTAATGGTGACGAAGTTTACTTTCTTCATTTTCCTGGTGCTTAATATCACAAAGAAAAAACTGAGAACGGTGGATACGCGCTTGTCACCGAGGAGATGGGTTCGTCTGCACCAAGCATAGCTACATATGTATGCTACATATGTGTGAATACACGATGAAGATGCCAATATCTCTCACGAGTGAGCGAAGTAAATGAGTGACAAAAATAAAATTCGTATCTCCTGCAAGCGGCCATGTAATCGGTTCTGTTTATTATATTGAAACTGATGAAATATCCATGATTGATATCTTCATTTGCTTATATTTATCTTAACATGTGAAGATGTTCACTGAATGGAAGCCGAAAACCCAAGTATTTTATCAATATCCGGCGATGGTTGCCGCCGAGTAAGACCATAGTTGTAAGACGTATGGTAAGATACAAGACAATCAAGCAACATGCGCGCTGACTATATTATACTTCGCGGTAGCCACACTGTCTTTGCAACAACACTGACCAGCAAATGGCAAGACTTTCGTGTCTTCTCGAAAAACGACTTTAAACGTAGGCCCTCGGAATCCCTATCAGTTGGGTTTTCCGTTCACCTAAGAGTGATAAACTGAATAGTCGTACGCTTAAAACATGAGCCTCTGGCTCGGATAAATAGGGCAACCTTATCCTGCGTGATCAACTCTAAATCAATCATACTCATTATCGGAAAACTCCTCAGGGATAGCACTTCCCTGGGGTAGCACTTCCCTGGGGTAGCACATCCCTGGGGTAGCACTTCCCTCGCGATAGTAACTCCTAGTCTATATAGTAATAAAACTTTATTCTCACTGATTGACTCGACCATGTAATTATCCTGATTAAATAGCGCCTCGTCATTTAACAGGGCCTATATGAAGCATTCTTCACTATAATGCCACGCTGGTGGTATCCAGCTAGCATCGGAATGACGTCCAATTAGCGAAAAACAAAGCAAGTTGAATTAACGCTTTGACGGCGGTAAGTAGCGAAATTAAAAAGAACTTGAAACACAATTAGAACACAGCCAGCGACATTGTTTACCACGTGCTATAGAAGGTTTACTGATCAATAACATATTATTCAAATGGTCGGAAAAACACATCGTGGAGTTGACAAAAATATAAAATTTCGTTTGCCCGCAGGGTAATGTAGCCACTGCACGTTAAGTTTCGGCTATATTTCATAACATATTGCTCGCCGGACACTTAGTGTTCCAATTTTCTAATAAATATTGAAACAGGTATATTGAAGTGAAAAGGTGGTGAACTGCCAAGATTTTTAGTGACGAAATGCTGACATTTTGAGAGCGGAGCCCTTCATCAGAGTAAGAGGAATTATTATATATTAACTCTTCCCTGTCCGGCTGAAAAACATCCAAAATTGAACCACCTCTTTGTTCTATTGATATCTCTGGAAATAACCATAACTGTTGCAAAAACTATACATAAACCGGCTTTTACCAGTGCTTTTAAATTTCCCAAACAAGACACATTATGTTAATATACATTTGCATTATCATAAATTAGGGTGAAAAACGTTAATTTTTCTAGAAAAGCCCATCTTGCACGCCCACATAGCATCATGACAATTCAAAATGCCACCAATCGCAGAGTTTTTTATGAAACCAAATCAAAGTTGTTGTGTGAGTGGATTTCATGTGCTTGTTGATTTTCAACTCTTAATCTTGCATTACCATGTAAAGTGGCATATGCCAGACCTGGAGATCGAGAAGTGTGGGGAACAAAATGATGACGTAATCGCAGACATCGCTACAACTTGGCGAAATGGCTTGGAAACCAGGCAGAATAGCTTGGTTTCCAGCAGAAGTGCTCCACCTAATTTAATGGTTGTTTCTGGTAGTGCTAACCCTAAAACTAAGTCACAAACTTTATAATCCCAAACATGCCCGAAAACCTAACCCAAAGTATTATGTGGACCTAACACCCACCCCCCAAGTGTTTCTCGCCAGATTTAGAAGAATTTCAAAATTCTAATCGTTAACTTAACTTCTAAATTCTTTACCATCTTCTTCAATACATCAAACGAGCTTCTCAGTAATTAATTATTGAGAATGTTAATTAAGTGGAGGTCACCACCAAAATTTTTTTTCATAGCCCCCACGAAGCGCCCTTTTGGAATATGGAATGAAGGTAGTTCTGAAACTATTAAAATATGGGCTATTACTGTTGGAAATTATGCTAATTAATTTAGTTAAATTATGCTAATTAATTTATATAAATTATACTAATTAATTAATTTATATAAATTATGCTAATTAATTTATATAAATTATGCTAATAAATTTATTATTTCCAACATGAACCCTGCTGATAAAAATGCCTTAGAAATTGCTCCATACCATATTTTCACAAAAATTATTCTCAGAAATTGATGGAAACGCACTTCTGAGCCTTGTGGAATTAAAAATTTTTCTTGGGGAGGGTTTGCAGCTTCTGAAAATCTCCCCCCCCCCTAACTTGACAAAGCTCGCACTTCCTGGTTATTTTTGCTGTCCAGGCAAACTGTTTTATGAAAAAGTAATATGAAAAATACCAAATATATGATGATTAATGGTGATACAATGCGAAATATAAATACAAAATATACTAAGGCTGTAGTAAACTACCAAACAAGTATCGAAAGACTGACGTCTCAAGCGAAAGTTGAAATGTGTCACAATTTGGGACTTAATAGCTCATCAGAATGAGATGGTGGTATCAATTAAAATTGTTAAATATTGCTTCGAAAAACGGTAGCTTCCTCCTACATTTTCCAGGCTTTTTAAGTCAGTATATTACAAGGAAAGTAGCCGACTGTGCTGCGTAGGCTTTCGTATCAGAGTGAGACCTGTCAGACGAAGCCGAAGGACTCCGCTCGAAACGTCAGTATTTCGTCCCTAAAATTTCGGCAATTCACATCTTTTCGCTTTGCTCTATTACCATAAAAGATTCCTAATGATGGCAGAGATGTCAATTTTCAGCAACAGTAAACTCAAGACATCCAATTCTCGACGGTAAACCTGTAGAAAGTAGGCAAAAAAATTTCCAGGTCCTCGTTTGCACCATTTTTTATTTTCGGTTTTTCACTGTGAAAAACTTACCAGTGGTATAGATTTTTAGCTCAGCAACATCCTAACTGCTGTCTCTTTTTGATGAATACCCAAATTATCTTAGTTTCTCGTCAATATTCGATAAAAAAACGAAAAACCTTGACAGAAAAAAAACGTCGCCATAAATCTTCTTCCCCAAGGACACCGACTGGCGCGAATTTTTCCCGCTCTTTCAATCGGAATCGGAGTACGACGTGACATATTCGGAAAATCCGGAGCTAAGAACTGAAAAGCCTGGGTACGAGGTTGTTATTTACAAAGATGACGCAAACTACATAATATATTTGCGTGAAACATGTCGCTCTCAAAAAAATATCACAAGAGTGAACAATTATGAATGCAGAGACTGATATTATATAATATTGGTAGACTTTATAGATATTAGGCTTTTAGTTGAAGATTTTAGGGGTAATAATGGACATTAATGAACATCTCGGACTAAATATAATGACGGTTGGTTGTGTATGACGTAAAAGTCCATAGTTCATTGCGTGGGTCTTTCCTTTTAAACAAGATCCTACCGGCAGGAATTGCATTTTATTCCGACGGTAGTCGACTAAATAACGATTCATTTTAGAAAATATATGAAATGTTTTCAAGTTTGACAAAGGTTTCCAAGAATAGTCCGTTCGCTAGCCCAGTTCAACAGGCACAATGCGCTCCCAGGGAACAACAAAATATTACAATGGCAGCTTCAAGTTCAGGTCAGTTTCAAAATTAATATTCATGCTTCTGTCTGTTTTGATCTTGTTTTAAATACCAGTTATTGACATTATTCCCTTACACATCTCGTATAAAAGTAAAAAGTCGATTATTTCATTTGTGATTTGTTCATTTGAATCACGTGTTGTTGGTGCTACCAGATTTTTTACATATTTTAAAAAATCTTGATACATTTTGTTTTATTAACATTTACATTGTTCTCAGATATTTCTTAATGTACAGTAAAGGCTGGTAAACCAAAGAGACTCTGAATCTTCCATGTTTTGGCAGGCAGGGGGGTGTTTGAAATATGTTATTAGATATTTAATCATCTTGAATGATCTTGTGTATCATACTATCATGGGTACCGTAATGACATTATATTTGTTTGACACCAGCTTGCCATATTTTCGTAGCATGTTTAATGTGTTATACCTAATTTATAGAACTGGAACAATATTTGAGCTTATATTATACCTCAACTATAAATCATCCAATCAAAGAGCAAGATTTGTACCACATGACCAGTCAATTTAAACTCAAATTCCACACTGTGGCAGTGTATAATAGTGAATTCCCATATGTGGAGGGGTATAATAGTGAATTCCCCTATGTGGAGGGGTATAATAGTGAATTCCCCTCTGTGGAGGGGTATTCGACTCGAGTATCACGTGGGAAACCAAATACCACGCGCGAAAACCGAATAACACGCATGTGAACCAAGACGAGCCTGTAAACGATGGAGGAAAAACAAGACGTTTCTAGACAGCATTCAAGATTGTTTCAGTATAATATATCATCCCTTGGGGTAATATTTCATTGAATTCCACTCACTCTGGGTCTATAAATGATAACTACCACTGGGTGAGGTATTAAACGATATATTCACTTGTCACATGGTACAAATCTAGCTCGCTGATTAAAAATTTACAGTTGAGACAGCTTTGTGTCATCTCATGGAACCCATCTTTTTTTAGAACAAGATAGCTGTGCATTTGGTAGCTCTAAATATTATGCATTGTGTGGATTTGGTGGTATTTTAAGTTGTGGCATAACGCATACTGGTATTGTACCACTTGATTTGGTAAAATGCAGAATTCAGGTATGATAATTATTTTGCTAAACATACTGTAATTAATAAAAGAAATGATTCTGCTCAACTCTAAACATTTTGCAGTATTTACAGCCAGGATTTTTTTGTTAGGTTAATTCTGCGAAATATCCTAACCTTGGAAAAGCTCTCCGTGTTACAGTTCAAGAAGAAGGTATCCGTGGTCTTGGCAGAGGATGGGCACCAACACTCATTGGATATTCTATGCAAGGCCTTTGTAAATTTGGTTTCTATGAAGTCTTCAAGATATTCTATAGCGATCTGATAGGCGAAGTATGATGATTTCCACTAATTGCAAAATGATCCTACGAACAATCCACTACTGAGATTACATTTTAGAATTCTTAAAATATTTTATCTAGGAATTGTCGTACACATGGCGTACCTCGCTTTATTTAGCTGCCTCGGCAAGTGCTGAGTTTTTCGCAGACATTGCTTTGGCTCCTATGGAGGCTGTTAAAGTACGTATTCAGACCAACCCTGGCTGGGCTAATACGCTTAGAGAAGGAGTACCAAAATTACTAAAGGATGAAGGTATCCGAGGGTAAGTTAATCAATGTCGATAGATGGATGATCATCAAGCTGATATCCTCAGAAAAATGATTCTGAGTCCCGTACAGGAATCGAACCTGTAACCTTAGTGAGACGCTCTAACCATTGAGCTAACGAGACTCAGATGGAGAGCAAAGGTTACAATGATGTACTGGTTCGATTGATATATATACTGCCTCTATGTGGCAGTCACTATATATTGGTAATGCTTGGATGTGTTAATCCTTGAGCTTGACGATCGTCCATGTATCGTCTGTCTACTCCAAGCTCTCCACATTTACTACAACATTGTGTATATTAATTAATGTCATTGTATAAAGTGTTGGTATTCATTGAAATCATTGTACCTGTTTCTCTTTAATAACTATGAATCTGTCTTTTTCTAGATTCTATAAAGGTCTACCACCACTTTGGTTGCGGCAAATTCCCTACACAATGATGAAGTTCTCTTGCTTTGAGAGAACAGTTGAGTACATTTACCACTATGTGGTGCCTAAACCAAGGTAATATGCCACTCAAATAGAAACTTATCAAACATTTCTTAAGTAAAAAGTCTAAATATTGTACTCCAAAAGTGCCTGGTTGTAAATACATATTTGTTTTCAGGTCAGAATGCTCTAAAGGGGAACAACTTGTGGTTACCTTTGTCGCTGGTTATATAGGTATGGACAATTATTACTACCAACTTGAATGAAATTAAGAAAGGTGATCCATAAAAGTCTTAATATAATAATAATGGCTTTGTGGAAGATAACAATGTGTGCTTTGTTTCATAGCTGGTATATTCTGTGCAATCGTCTCTCACCCAGCTGACACTGTTGTATCAAAACTCAACAATGACGTTGGTAGTTCACCTTTACAAGCTGCTCGGGACTTGGGGATGAAAGGTATGTTGTACTGTAGAGACCATAAATTACCACTCAAACAGTTGTGGCTTTGCCGATAATCCTTAGAAAGGAAAGACTAAAATATTTGATATTTATTTCTAGGTTTATGGAAGGGACTTGGTCCTCGTATCCTCATGATCGGTACTTTGACCGCTGCCCAGTGGTTCATCTATGACTCAGTGAAAGTATTCTTCCGTTTACCTCGCCCACCCCCTCCAGAAATGCCAGAAAGCCTCAAACTGAAGTTACAACAGGCACAGTAAAATAACTCAAGAAGCTACATACAATTACAGCAGGCGCAGGACACCATGAACCCCCGGAACTAGGACTTTTTTTAAAAACATGAAGTTTAACAATATCTGTATTTAAAACAAAAATAAATCGTCATTTCAAATGTTGTAGATCTTCGTTGATTTTTAATAACTTAATTACCTAAGTAATAAAGTTATTACATCTTCCATGTTCTTATCACATCAATAAAATTCAATTTTCTAACAATAAGAATACAGTAACTAATTGTTTTTATCTTTTCATGATTTTCAACATGCACAAATAATTCTCTTAATCATTGTTCAAAATAGCCACTCGAGATTTCTCCAATCTTCAAAAGCGTTTTTCCATATTTTGTCTAAGGTGTCATGACATTAATTTATTAGAAATTATTTTAAATCAAATGTAATTTAAATGTAATTTAAATGGCCTTGATGTCAGATAACAATTTAGCCATAATTGCATATGTATCTCTGGCGTTGGAAATTTGAGCTTCGGTAAATTTGACCAAACTTGATTGAAACGACAGTACACGCTGACGTTGAAATCTGGAGAACTGAAGAAAGAATTTATAAACACACTGTATTTATAAACACACTGTTACAGGAAGGAAGTTGAGAAGAAGTACTGTATGGTACATTTAGCCAGGATTTCAAAAGTGGCCATCCAAAAATGTTGATGGCCGTTGACGATTTTAATGCTGGAGGGCATAAGGGTTGAGCAATAAAGGGTTGAGCCTAGACCGGTATACAATACTAAATTACAATAGCCTCTTTGTGCATACTGGAGAGACGATGTTCACAGACCATATCATAGTCTCATTGAGGTAGTTCTCAGGATTCAGAAGTTTGACAAGAACAAAAACCCTAACCATAACCCAAATAAAAACTCTAGATCTACAAACCCTGAAATAAAGAAATACTAACCCAACATTTCAATATTCTGTGTCTGAAAGACTAAAATAATTACCTCTTTTTCAGCTTTTTCAGAGATATCATTAAAATCTTCCTCTGCTTTGGTTTTGGCCTCCTCAAGCTGAACACAAAATAACTAATTTACCTCCTGAATATATTGGTTTATTTATAAAAATATTGTACAATTATCTCCTTGAATGCTACAGTACATTACCTCTTTCTCATTTTGTGGCTTGGCTTTTTCTAGTGCTTTGGTAGCATTTTCAAACTTAACAAGCTTTTGTGTCCTTTGCAAAAACATACTCTAGTGCAAAATTTTGAAAAATCAAATCCATGTTAAGTTATCACTTTATGTTATCACCCTATACCCACAATGGTACATTAAATGTACAAACTTTGTAATGGCTGTGCTTGTAATTGACAAACCTTAGCACTTTCCATATAAATGGTGTATATATCTGCAGTAAAACCAAATGTCCTTTCATTATTGATAGCAACCACACTGTGGGATTCCTGTTTATGAAAATAATCATAAAAAGTATTTACTTTTATTATAGTTTAACATGTTTAGTTTTAAAATATTTTCTGTCAACTTTAGTATTTTTTACATAGTATACGTACTAACCCTGCTTTTATCAAGACAATTAGCAAACTCGGAGAGCAATCTAAAAGAAAGGCATGCATCAGCTTGATATTACTGTATAATCATATGTTTCAGGTTTCTGCTAAGGCAAGCTCCAAGGAAAGATTGTGTCTGATGCTGTAATCACTGCAAAGCTACCAAAAGTAACATACTGCCTCTAATAATAACAACAATAATAATAATAATAAAGATGTTTTATAAGCATTATACATGTACAAGTTTCAATGCTCTTATAACAATACATTCTTAAAGTTACTTATAAAACTAATTACATTTCATTCAAAAACCAAAAATACTACAAAATAAAAGGGAAGTCTGATGATGTTGCGCAGCAAGCAACGAAACATTAGCAATTAAATCTCTTTTATTATGTCTTGTCTCAAAGTCATTTGCTGGGCTCTAATATTTATCTTTAAATTACGTTTTCCACCTGGTATATCTATTGCCACAATACTGAAAGGGAAGTCTCTAATTAAGTGCTGACTTAAAATTATTTAAACAATATCTGAGACCCAGTAACTCTGTGGTTTAGAAAGTTATAGGTTTTATCCCTATCTGCATTTTTAATTGCAATTTTTCTAAGTACAACTTCACCTGTTTAGCTCCTTTGAGTTGGTTCCATCAGTAATACTGTTTGAAATTATTGTTGCAAATGCACCAAGATCTGAAGCCACTTCTGGATATGAAAGTAAGAAATCATTACATAAGTTGATTATTTTTGTTTTACTATTAATAATTTAATATTACTGTACAAATTTATACAAAAACATTAGGAAGAATACAAAACCAACAAGTACAGTGATTATAATAGTCTTTGAGTGTTTGCAGCATATTGTAATACAAAGACTATAGCAGCATGATAATTGAACACATTTTATTGATTTGAATACAGATCAGCAGATGTACTTACTATGCTGTGAGTTAACCATCCTCACAAAACTCTAAAACAAAAAGATTATAATACTATAGTCAATAGCTTTTAACAAACTGATTTCATATCTTTTTAACATGGAATGAAATATACTATTTTGTTGCTTTTTAAAATTATTTTAATTTAAAAGCTAATCTAGTTTAAAAACAAATTTAGTATAGTTATACTGTATATTATTTTATACCTCTGAACAATTCTTGATCTCTATGCTGTATTTATTTACAAAATCTCTCTTTTCTTGAAAATCATCATCACTGTCCTAAAGGAATATTAGGAACAGTTATCACTGATCAGCATTGAGAGTAACTGTACTGTGTCGGAAAATACTTAAGTAAGAGTACTTGCGTATCTTCATGGATGACGTTTCAGACGATGTGTCCTTCTCTCTTAGTTAAGTATTTTTCAACACATTGAAGTTCTCTTATTTCTCTTTTTCATATTATATCCAGTTCTTTTGAGAACTTAGCAGCTTTCGTATTTTTTCGTAGTACTGTACCTGTACTACCTTAAATAGTACTTTATCTGAATACACTAAACTTCATTCCAAAAAAATATATTACAGCCAACTAACCTTATGAGAATGAAATCGGACTTCATCAACTGTTTTTGACAAACTATTCAGAATTCCTTTTTTTACTTTTACTCTAGGAGGAAGCTTGATTATGTAAAATAAATAAATTATGTTAACAAATAAACTTAAAACTATAATACATGTAGTATCATTTCAATATAGAAAACAGTTTCCAAACAAAAATGTTCATCTTCAACATTAGATTTTGAAAGCAACTTACATCTTCATCAGTTAAAAATTTCCTTAAATTTTTATCATTACAAAATTTTGGATGAACCAAGAGTAATTGAATAAACCTGTTGGTAAATTACACAAAGAGGAAATAAAAATAACTGGAGATGATTAAATTTTGTCATATATGACATAAATATTTTGTTCAACTAAGTAGAATGTCTTTTGAAACATTCTAAGACTATTAAAAATATCTTACTTCTCTAAACTTCGACATTCCTTTGTGAACTCGTCTCCAAGCATACTTTTAGTCTTGTTACCTTTAAATACCAAATAACTCAGACATTCTTATGTTTTAAAAACACCTCTCAGAAACAACTATGCATCCCCTCTCTTTACATCTCAGTACAATACAGTACAGTGTTATACAGTACATTACATGTACAGTACTATGACTATAGTAGAGTACATATATAGTACAGTACTATGACTACAGTACAGTACCATATACAGTACAGTACTATGACTACAGTAGAGTACATATATAGTACAGTACTATGACTACAGTACAGTACCATATACAGTACAGTACTATGACTACAGTACAGTACATACTATGACAACTACAGTGCAGTACAGTACAGTACAGTACAGTACAGTGCACTATATAGTAGTGTCATATGAGATCTCATTACCAAGTTGTTTCTTTGATTTGCTTTCAGTTGCTTGAGCTGTGACATGCAACTTAACATGTAATGGTGGAACCTAAAAACATTAAAAAATCTCTACTTAACATAAAATTAATTACAGAATATTGATGATTAATTACTTATAATATAAATAATCACTTATAATAGTCATGATATTAATTTATAACTTACAATAACCCCAGAAATATCATTTTGTGTTCTAATACAGTGATCCAGCCACTGAAAGTCTTCATATTCTCTTACAACAACATGTCCTCGCTCCTCAGTTTCTCCACCAGGTTTGATCTGTTAAAATTAATTGAAATTGAGACATCTGATGTTGAAATTGAGCTACGAGATGAAAGTAATCTTCACGGTTGAGAATAATATTTAGCTTGCATCATCTAATCTTGTGGTATTACGCCATATAAATTATTTGCTGCTTAAATAAAAGCAATAAATAATTAATGTTGTGTTTCTGCAAAAGTATATTATGCAATAAAATACATGTAGCACCAAATGTGGAAAGATTTTAATAATGCTGATCTAATTTACATAATTGTGTAAGCTAATGTAAAAATTAAGGGCAATCAGTTGGTCTACTTGCTCACATCTGATGTTTAAACAATTAAAGTCAATATAATTCTGACGTGCAGTATTTACGCAATGTCATGTGATATTAATTATGATTTAATTGTGACATTGAAAGTACATTGTTTTGCATTCAACTATTGTCAATTCAGAATATTTAGGAACAATGTTTTTGCACTGACATCGTAATTAGGAGGAGCAAAATTTGAACCAAGACATGTGGACATACAGTAAATTGCATTGATAGCCTAAATCAACAGTCAATAGATACTTATATATGTCAAAATGAAGTGCGGCTATACATACGGCAATTATACAATCATTATTTGTGCATTACTGCACCCTGTAAAGTATTTGTATTTTCAAATAAAAATAAAGTTTCACAAGCACTGGGCAAACCTCTTTTGATTGGATTGTGTATTTCACAATGTCCCCATCCTTGCTTGCCTCAATCACATAAGCAACAAGCTCAACTTCCTGATCTTCTGGCTGGCTACTAGTTGTCTCACTTGATTCTTTATTTTCTTCACTCATCTTCAATCAAAACATGCACAATTTACAGCACAAAGGGCTGGAGCCCCAGCAGTGCAAGATAGCTGAAGAGAAGCTATTATAAAACTCCTCGCTTTACCAAAATTCAAAATTACCAAAATATAATTGCTACAGTACATGAAATATTTCGCGCAATAACGCGCGAGATGAACGTGGAGCAGTGGCCTGGGTATGACAGTGATCCTGCTGATCTCAAAATGGCAGCATCATTAGCAAGATGTTTCAGACCAAAAACTGCTTCTGGTTCAAAGGTTAGTCATCACTGTATCTTTCTAAAGTACCTGTCATTATAAGCCTTGATAATGACATTATGATCTGTTCGTGTTTGTAGACACACTTCGCAATTTTATGCCAAAGAAATATCCATCGTTCCACCCCTGCTGCAGTCAGTGTAAGAATATATTTTATTGTCTTGGTATTTCTCTCTTTAAAATGAAACGTTTTAAATCATCTTGCAATGCAAGTTATGTAATGCAGAAATCGTTAAAGTGGCAAATTTATAAATCCCTAGGGAATTTTTTTTATATAAATGGTCCTTAGGGAATTTTAATAAATCGCTAGGGAGAATTTATAAATCCCTAGGGAAAATGTATAAATCCCTAAGGAAAATTTTTATATAAATGGTCCCTAGGGAATTTTAATAAATACCTAGGGAAAATTTATAAATCCCTAGGGGATGCCCTAGGGATGATCAGCATATAATTTCTCCTAATAGTATCAATGGTTAACCAGGGTAATGAGGTAATGAGAATAAAGGAAATGATCACCAAAGATAAACTGACATTTTTAAAACAACTTCTCCCAACTAGTATGATAAAAAATTATTGGAGACCAATAAGAAGAATTAGTATGGGAATAGCACTTTGTTGAGATGACGTCACTAGCCATGTTTGTCCGCATTTACCCATAATTATTGTGGGTGAAGTTTCTTATAAATCCCGAAATGACATCACATAGACTATCGGTAGTAAAATTTGAAATTAAAATCAGCTGTTATTTCTAAAATAAAGCATTATTGTAAGAGTTAGGGTTAGTATTAGGTGTAGGGTTAGGTTTGGGGTTATGTTGGGGTTAGGACTATGTTTTAAATTCAGGATATTTATATGAAACGTTAGCCACTATTATAGCCATATACATGTAGCCATAACAAAAGAAAATAGCTCATTTGCAATCATTTGAGTCAAATTTGGTTTGTTTGTCCACATTTTGATCTATTAATAGCAGCCTATTAAAGGGCTATTACAGTAGCTTTAGTTTATATTTCTCAATGACGAGAATGCATTTTTATTAGCTTACAGTAAGAGATGCCATCAATAAAGCAATTGATGAAGAATTATCCCGTGATGATAAAGTATTTCTAATGGGCGAAGAAGTTGCAAATTATGAGGGAGCTTATAAGGTTACAGTATATTATTTTGAATAAAGTTTTCCTCATTTGAACTCAAAGTAGAAATACATGGCATAGCTTACCTTTAGAGTTTTTACTTTAGGTTTCCAAAGGTTTATTTAAGAAATATGGAGACAAACGGGTTCTAGATACACCAATAAGTGAGGTATGTAATATATTATAGTTTTATATTCTTTTGTAAATTAGTACAATATAGTACAACATAGCACAGTACAGTACAGTGTAGCACAGCACAGACTGTACAACATAGTATAGTACAATTGATCTCTCCCGTGCTTCGAGGGTTTTCCTCCGGGGTCTCCGGTTTTCCTCCCTCAAAAAAACACTTAGATCTCAGCTGTGCTCCATGGTCAGACATGGGTCATATGGTGGCAGTCTGTTGCACCTTTGACATACCTTCGACTCGGCCACGTTCAAGCTAAACAATTTGTGAAGTCACGTCTGTTGTATCTGTTAATAAAGACATATTTAACATACTGTAGCATAGTATAGTGCACAGCACTGTACAACATAGCATAATGTACAGTGTGGAACAGCACAATACAACATGGCCTGAAATAACAGTAAGTCATTGCACATGTCCAACAAACCAAATTAGTCAAAAAAGTAAAAAGACAAAATACTAACTTGTTTATTAATTGCAGTTTGTATAATACTTTATTAAATGCAATATACTATAGTTCGTATTATTCCTTCATGAACATAATTGTAATCTTAAACATGCAATGACATTGATCTTTTATAGATGGGCTTTGCAGGCATTGCTGTTGGAGCTGCTATGGTATATAGGCTAAATTTATTTTCAATTTTTAATATACAAATATTGTTTTGTCATAACTACATGTGTGTACATCCTGTAGTTTTTTCTGATTTTTAGTTATTGGGAATGCAATTCTTTTTACATACATTATAAAACATTTTCTTTAAACCTTTTTGTCCCAGGCTGGACTAAAACCAATCTGTGAATTTATGACATTTAATTTTGCAATGCAAGCTATAGATCAGGTTTGTGTGGGTTTTTATCATAATTGAAAAAAATATTTTGAATTCATTATTTTCTGTTCCTTTGTTCTAACGAGAATGTTATGAATGTTAAGAATGTTAGAATGTTATGTTTTATGAAGGTCATCAATTCTGCTGCAAAGACCTATTACATGTCAGCTGGCAAGGTAAAAGAATAATTTAATTTGGCTAGATAGTCTAAATCATGAGAAATTGCATTTTTCCAACATAATAAAGAACACCCACCATGCCTTCCAAACAATTTTCTGTATATAACTAGTGTATACCTTTATTAATTTACATGTACTTTCACTAGCTTGCAGTTCCCATTGTTTTTCGAGGTCCTAATGGTGCAGCTGCAGGAACGGCCGCTCAACACTCTCAAGATTATACTGCATGGTATGGAAATTGTCCTGGTTTAAAGGTTGGTGTAAGCATACCATATAAGCACACATATTGAACTATATAATTGTAAATGATAATAATTGTACACTGTACATAGTATGTTATTTACCAGTTGGAAGGTCTGTATAGAAAAATATTTGCCGAGGTTTCAGAAACTGCTGGAAGCCCAGGGTTGATTTACTAGTTCGATTATCATACAATGAAGAAATCATTGTGGGATATGAAGATTGAGGGGAAATATTTTTCTATACAGACCAACCACAAACAGTAAATAACATATTTATCACAATTAATAAACAACATGCGTGATAGCAATGTATCTACTGATAAATAGTACTATTTCCCATGCATAGTAACATATTTGAACTACACATTTCTACTTAATTGCTTTAGGTTCTTTCTCCTTTCTCTGCTGAGGATGCTAAAGGATTGTTAAAGGCTGCTATAAGAGATCCTGACCCAGGTTTGCTTTTAATGACTACAGTACATTAATTTTCTATAATCATACACAAACATTTGGAGAGGAGAAAGTGGAAAAATGAAAGGAAGGAAAGAGATGGATGAGAATAAAGAAAACAGACAGTGCCTTACGAAAATCAATGGGTACAGTAATTCAATCTGAAATCCCATATTGGTTTAAGAACAACACCTGTACCAGCTAAGTCTCTTGTTCCTTAGTTATTGTCTTAGAAAATGAACTGTTATATGGGACAAGCTTTGAAATGTCTGATGAAGCTATGAGTGACGACTTTGTATTACCAATTGGAAAAGCAAAGATTGAACGACCAGGTGACGTATGATTAAAATAAATATGATTCCTTTATCAAACTACAGTACATTGTACAAGTATATAAACATTTTTTGCATTACCAGCTAGATAAAATGTTTACCTTAGATAACTTGGTAATGTGTTTGTTGGTTTATAGGAAACAATGTAACTGTCGTGGCTCATTCACTGTTTGTGGGAATATCTTTGGCGGCTGCAGAAGCATTACAATCAAAACATGGAGTTAGTTGCGAGGTACATACTGTACAATAAATAATTTGTAAACCTGTATCTTGAAACTGGCCTTATTCTCAAAGTGCTCTTTTCAATAATTTTCTTAAAAGTTCCCCCCATTCACTTTGTAGGTGATCAATCTTCGCAGTATCCGTCCCCTCGACACTGAAACCATTGTGGATTCAGTAAAGAAGACAAACCATCTGGTGTCCGTTGAAGGAGGGTGGCCATTCTTTGGAGTTGGCTCGGAGATATGTGCAATGATGATGGAAAGTAAGTTGTATACTAATGTAATACTTTGACCCAAAATCTCAAGATGTGAGATTGGCTTCTGACTTCGTCGTGGTTACCAGCATATACCATCATGGTTCCCGCTAACTGGGGCGATGGCTTCACCATACGCTCGGTTTGTTGAGCTGCCCGTGGTATCATAGCTTCACGGTAATCCTGGCGTGGGAGGCAAGGGGTTAGTCAGTTGATGCCGGGTGCCGTTGTTACCCCTGAGTGAGCTGCAGCCGAAGCTGGTCTCACCCGCTACCCATAACTTTAGTATACTGTAGTAACAATAGTATACTGTACAAGATTTGTGTTCTTTTTCACTAGGGAAAACTAGCTTTTCATTTGTGATTTCTTTTGGCCAGTGTACAATTTGCGATGTTCTATTTTATCCCATGTGATTTCTTTCTGTTCTATAGGTGAAGGCTTTGACTACTTAGATGCTCCTGTATACCGAGTGACTGGAGCTGATGTACCGATGCCTTATGCACATACCTTGGAGCAATTCGCAGTTCCACAAGTCCACAACATAGTGAATACTGTCAAGAAGTCATTAAATATAAACTAAATATTACATGTATATAGTAATAATGTATAGCAGCAATTTTAACTGTGATTTGAGTATTGGACAGATGTTGTGTTCCCTTTGTATGTCTGTCAGATATAACTACATTATGATAAGGAAATGGTCTTAAAAATCATGCTTTAGTCTTGGATTCATTTTTCATTAAAACATTATTTAAGATCTCTGTAAGTAATTGAACATATTGAATTTAAAAACTACAAAAATGATACTCAAGATAAATTTGTATCATTATGTCATTCAGGTTATAATTAATAATCACTAAAGATTTCACCCTTGTACCAAGGCACTGCAAGGAAACCACGCTGAGGTATGTCAGGATCGTGCCCTCAGCATGGTTTTTTTGCAGCGCCTAAGGTACATGCATGGCTGTAAAGATTTTATATAATTTCTTACTAAAGAAAAGGAATAAAAATAATATTGATTGTCAATACTTATTATCATGTGTGGGTAATTTTTGCATTATAACATAACAAAAGTAGTTATTTCTTTTTTTTATCCATGGATACCATATCTGATGCATGTCTCAGTGTATGTTGTGGTAGATGAGTTGGCAAAACACTTGATTTTGTTGTCTCGTTATCAACCCTAGATGATGGTAGAGGATCTGATGATATATTGACATCATTGTCCTGTTCATCAGAGTCTGATAGACTAGCCCTAGTGTCGTCTATAATGGTGTCACCCTTGTCAACTACTAATCCAGTTTCATAATTCTTAAGTTCTGAATTACTATCAAAGGGATTTCGGTCAGCTGGTAGTTGGCTAGATAGCTGTCCCCATCTGGATGGTGGCCAGACAATTCTTGTTGCAACACCGTTCACCAAACCAAGTGGTACCTTAAAAATAAATAGAAGTAATCACAAAAAGTAAAACCCTTTATATGCCCTACTGGTGATCAAAATCTAATTTCTCCTAATAATATCAATGGTTAACCAAGTAGAGAGGTAATGAGAATAAAGGAAATGATCACCAAAGATAAACTAACATGTAACAACTCCCACAGACTTTGTTCTTTCACACTTACAGAACCAAATGAATTGCTGTCTAGACTATATTGATGGTTATCCCCTTCAATCCAACAGTGTCCTCTAGGTACCCTTATATCCTGATTTTTGTAACCAAGTGTCCTATAAAAACAAATACACAGAAATATATAACACACATCAAGAACAATTGCTCAACCAGCACTCAAAGTCAACATTGGATATGGCAAAATGTAACCAGCTAGTTCATTAGTTTCTCGCTGGCTGAAGTATGAAAGAAGCAAGAAACAGATTTCTCACGCTGGGGAGAGGCGCTATGCCAGCCCTTATAGGCATGCGCCACAGTGAGATAGCATCTTGTGTCTTTTTGCTGCCAGTGTGGTAATTGATAGCCCACCCTCCCACCTGCGGCTTAGCATCAATGTATTGATATTTTGTTAGAAATATGTTAATAAAGGCAATGCTGCACTTGTGGCAACAGACTTGCACGGCAACCCAGCATGAGAACAGTACCTTATTTTGTCACCTTCAAGTCCAATTATCCTCTTTATAAATATTGCATCAGGATCCCTGGGAGATCTAAATTAAAATATATTTTAAAATTAATCATGATACCTGTTATATATAAATAAATAAAAATTAAATTACATCTCTATACTGCTAAAATCTGTTTTCAGGCAAGGATTTCATAATATTAAAATGTTTTGTGCTGCGTAGGCAGTGTAGAAATACAAATCAAATATCTAAAAATGTTGGTGTACTGCCGAAATAGCGTGTAAGTAGTCTAATGAAGGGCCTTCGCTCAAAACTTTAGACTACTTACACGTAGTTGCTTACATAATAGAAACGATATCCCCTCTTTCGATTTTGTCATATTTTTTTGCTTTCCATCGACTTAAAAGGACAAAATCTTTGCTTTTAATGTCAGGGTTAAGAGCAGGCTAAAAGAGAAAAATGGAAATGAATTAAAATTGCAGTACTGTATATAGATAATAATAATAATACAAATATTATTAAACTTAAAATCATTTTAAAATGACAAAATGAACCTGACTTTAGCCTGCAGGTCCACAGGCTGTGACAGCCTGACAGGGGTAATAATTACCAAATGATTATAATTATGATAATTATATGAATCAGATCACAGATATATTTTATTGATAATTTATTATATCACTGATTTACCTGCATTGAAATACCTTCAACTTGACACACTGTGAAAAAATTGTCTGTGAACATCAAACATACTGGTATCCCAACGAAAAATCCTTGAGAAAATGCTTTGATACTACGAAATAATCCAGACATGATCACAGAGCAGGCCAAAAGGAACGCAGGGTCTGGGTACGAGTTGTGGCAGTGAACTGGATTGTGGGCCATTGTGGTCCTTTACCGCATGCTTTACCGTGGACATCGTGGGCTCAAGTAACGCCGGAAATGCGTGAGCGAAATAGAGCCTCGTTTTCATTCCGTGGATCTATATCTATTGCTGGTACCGTTAGTACGGTTTGGTTCACACAATGGAAATATCCAAAAATGTTGAATTTTATAAAAAATTTATTTTCCGAACTACGGAAAGTAAAAAATAACAAAACCTTCAGTTTAGTTTTATTATATTTCTCACTCTTTTTAGGTGAACCGAATTATACCCCAACAGGCTAGAAGCCCAATTATAGGGGTTCCGAGGGCCTACGATTTAAGGTCGTTATCTGAGACGAAAGTCTTACCATTTGCTGATATTATTGCAAAGGCAGTACTTTCTCCTCAATTATTTTTAAGACATTGAACCCAGTGTGTCTCCCAGCTCATAGAGTTGTCATTGGGTTCGTTAAAGTCGAGTTTGCCACCAAACAATTGTTCAGTTCATAGTTTATCTTGAACACCTGCTAAAGGGATATACATCACATACTTTTCCTCAAAATATTTTCAATTCAAACCGGTTTGTAACTTTTAAAGACGCATAAATTTTATAAAGATTTTACTGAAAGTGAAAAAAGAGATTCGATTTTGAATATCAACAAAAATGATGTGTAAGTATCTTCACAACGTAAGCGGGTCAAATGTAAATTGTGATAGTGGTGAATATAATGAGCCGTTGGTGACAGACAGCCGCTATGATATTAACCTATATCATAGCTATATATACCAGTTAACAATAAGAAAGATATGAATTATTATAAGTCACTATTTTGTGACAAAGAATGTATTTTATGGCTATGGTGTTATTGGTGTAGATCACTCGTAATACAGTTCCAATCAACTATTACTTATTTTTTGGTTTGCATAAAAACTAATTATAGAACCAAACTAGCAACTCCTTTGATAACGTAACGAGACTAGACTGAATCAATTATGGCGTTTCATTCATACTAGCTTTTCAAATGTATTTTTCTTTCAACTTAATTTTCAGGAAAATATCCGACGTAAAGATTACAAAATGGATGGCAATCGTGCGGCTGCTTCAGTTTTCATCTTATTGATATTCCTGAACTTAGAATGTTTAGTGTCAGCTTTAGAAGGTAGGTAAAGTGCCCAAATATATAGTGTAAAATAGATCGAATGAGAATTGAAAACCAAACAAGAAAATAGAATATTTATAGAAAAAAAAGGTAAGACTATTGTATAGGTGTCATCAATCGTACCAATATATCATTCAGTAACCTTCGCTCTTCATCCCAATCTCGGTAGCTCAATGGTTAGGATCCCTGATCAATGGTTAGGATCCCGCCGTAGCGCCTACCGTAGCGTCCACCGTAGCGTCCACAGAGCGCCCACCGTAGCGCCCCTTTCATAATAATAATAAAAAAATAATAATAGACGTATTAGGAGCATTATACAATAGTCTCAATGGTGTATAAAGTGTATTATAAGGTGTATAAGGTGTATATGGTGTATAAGGTGTATTATGGGACACCATAAGGTGTATTATAAGCTGTGAGATAACGTTTGAATGCCACGAGCACTATGATTTATTCGCTCAATTAAAACCTACTCTCTTAATTTTAAACACCAGATATGGTTTGGGAAGAATGCAGTTTGTCGTGTGGAGGAGGAATACAAAGAATGAAGAGCAATAAAAATAATACGAGAATGTGTAATGTTGTTAATTGTCCAGGTAGGAGTATATCATTCTGGATTGTAGAGTATGCACGCAGGCTAGGTGAAAATTTGACTGCCCCAACCGGGAATCGAACCCGAGGTCTCCGAATAAACACATCGGCGCTCTAACTACTGAGCTATTGAGACACGGTCAGAACAGTCAAACATCATATACATATTTATACATCGCCCCGACTGTCAAATCTCTACAGGAAGACATCTCATCTTCGACGAAGTAGAGAAAGCCTCTCGCAGGACTTCCTCAAGTAGCGAGCTTGTCACCGGCTCTTGTATATACAGGAGATTTTAGAGCCTTTTTACTAGAGCCTGATTTTTCATATACAGGAGATTTTAGAGCCTTTTTACTAGAGCCTGATTTTTCATTACATATCAAATAAATAAAAACATCGAAGGTTTTAGTAAAATGCATTTCTGTGATCTTCTGAATATTCCTAGTTGCCATTATTTTTCTCTTTACTACCTAGGTGACGCTGGCTGTATGACGATACACTTTACTTTTGAAAACATGATGGAAGGAAGAATATACGACACATCGAAGAATGCTAACCATGGAGCTATCAAAGGGGAAGCTTCCTTGGACGAAAATGGAAAATTTGGGAAATGTTTACACCTTCCTAAGAACTCAAATATCTCCCTTGGGTCACAGACATTTCACAACAGACCAAGTTCTGCTATCACTGTTGCTTTGTGGGTAAAACTGTCCTCCATTGACGGAGTGCATGAAATCTTTCACACTTGTGAATCTGACTCGAAAGAGGGGAATGGACAGTATCATTTTGAAGTAAAAAATGGAAAGGTTCGCTGGTTTCATCGTGATCATATGGGAAGAACTGTTTTTAATGCCAACTCAGGTAATAAAAAATCTTGTTTAGATGTCTTGTCGTGCCGATGACTGACAATGCTTGTAGAAGGATTGGCTAATGTGCCGTATCATGTACTACAGTCGCGACATTTAGGTCTCCAGCCTCGGGCGCTGTGAGGAAACCACGCGCGAGCGCGTTGCGGGAGGTGAGCACGCGTGCGCTTACATCTTCACACGTGCGCTTTTACATCTTCATGCGTGCGCTTACATCTTCACGCGTGCGCTTATACGACTACTACTGGTTTGCATGGTGATAAAAATGCTTTCTGGATCTATATTTTGGATTTTAAAACAACTTCTCCCAACTAGTACTATAAGAAATGATGAGGCCAGTAAGGAGAATTTATATGTTGATACTAAGGCTTAAAGGTTAAGAGGGGTTGACAACCTGAGAGTAGGAGTATGGAGATAAAAATGCTTTATGTATATAATATATTGATTTTTAAGACAAAATATTAATAGTGATTAGGTTCATTAAAAGGATCACGAAAGTTCAAAGAAAAATTCAAGAAATATTTGCTTCAAGGCTCACAAAGAAAAGCGTGGTCTCTGTTTCAGGGTACAGTACGTTAAGATCGGGTTCCTTTTTCTTTAAAATTTTCATTAAATAATATTCTCTTTTCTAGAAACCAGTGTTGCAGCCATGACATGGACTCACATTACTGGGACGTATCGAACATCAACAAGAGAAACCAAAATTTACATCAACGGAGAACGTACTGGGCTCAGTTCACAAAAATTAAAGATTGGTGCCAGCGCCAGAATTGACGCTCTCTCTCCTGACTGGCGCTGCGCAAACATTGGAGATTTTCAGAATAAACGGCCTTTGGATGGTTATATAGATGATTTCTTTATTTTTAAGTGTGAGTTAATGGCGTTTGAAATTAAGGAACTATTTCAAACAGGATCGTTTAAGAGATATGAGATTCCCGCACCTGATAACTAGCTCATCGTGAATGTGCGGTGGTGATCAACACTTTCTGTAAAATGATATCGACAGAAATTATTATTTTATAAAGTGATAGCGGTCAGGAAATCAGGAATGTTTACCATGAGAGCCATGGTATAGACAGAAATACACATTGATCGATGTGTAATCAATGAGCGATCGACGTTCTTCATCATGAGAGCCATAGTATAGACAGAACTACAGATTGATCGATGCGTAATCAATGAGCGATCGACGTTTTCTATAAAGCTAGTGATCTTCGAGCCATAGTACTGACAGAAATACAGATTGATCGATTCGTCAACAGTGAGCGATCATCGGTGAGCGATCATCGGTGAGCGATCATCGGTGAGCGATCATCGGTGAGCGATCATCGGTGAGCGATCATCGGTGAGCGATCATCAGTGAGCGATCATCGGTGAGCGATCATCAGTGAGCGATCATCGGTGAGCGATCATCAGTGAGCGATCATCGGTGAGCGATCATCGGTGAGCGATCATCGGTGAGCGATCATCGGTGAGCGATCATCGGTGAGCGATCATCGGTGAGCGATCATCGGTGAGCGATCATCAGTGAGCGATCATCGGTGAGCGATCATCAGTGAGCGATCATCGGTGAGCGATCATCGGTGAGCGATCATCGGTGAGCGATCATCGGTGAGCGATCATGGGTGAGCGATCATCGGTGAGCGATCATCGGTGAGCGATCATCGGTGAGCGATCATAGGTGAGCGATCATAGGTGAGCGATCATCGGTGAGCGATCATAGGTGAGCAATCATAGGTGAGCGATCATCGGTGAGCGATCATCAGTGAGCGATCATTGGTGAGCGATCATCGGTGAGCGATCATAAGTGAGCGATCATCGGTGAGCGATCATAGGTGAGCGATCATCGGTGAGCGATCATAGGTGAGCGATCATCGGTGAGCGATCATAGGTGAGCAATCATAGGTGAGCAATCATAGGTGAGCGATCATCGGTGAGCGATCATAGGTGAGCGATCATAGGTGAGCGATCATCGGTGAGCGATCATCGGTGAGCGATCATCGGTGAGCGATCATCGGTGAGCGATCATCGGTGAGCGATCATAGGTGAGCGATCATCGGTGAGCGATCATAGGTGAGCGATCATCGGTGAGCGATCATCAGTGAGCGTTCATCGGTGAGCGATCATCGGTGAGCGATCATAGGTGAGCGATCATCGGTGAGCGATCATAGGTGAGCGATCATAGGTGAGCGATCATCGATGAGCGATCATCAGTGAGCGATCATCGGTGAGCGATCATCGGTGAGCGATCATCGGTGAGCGATCATAGGTGAGCGATCATAGGTGACCGATCATCGGTGAGCGATCATAGGTGAGCGATCATCGGTGAGCGATCATCGGTGAGCGATCATCGGTGAGCGATCAACGGTGAGCGATCATCGGTGAGCGATCATCAGTTGACGATGAGCGATCATCGGTGAGCAATCATCAGTGAACGATGAGCGATCATCGGTTGATTTGGGCTGATTCGATAACTCTATTCAACGCTGAGCGATAGACGCTGAATGCTTTCTATAATGCGGATTCAATGTTTTCTATAAAGTGAATACTCGGCAGAAAGGTTGGCGCCTAAACAGGTGTAGAATGCCTAACGTTACGGCAGCACTAGTACACCAACCTTTTAGAGTATTTGATTTGTATTTCTATATTGCCTACACAGCGAGCCCGACTTTCCACCGGATTCAGCTTGCGACGCAGCCTAAGGTTGATGTGATCGTCCACGATGTACAGTAGCTAAGCCATACTATAAGCGAGAGCTTTTAAAACGTTAAACACACAAACGTTGTTTAAGCCTGGTTTCCATTTGGTCGCCAGGATCGCAATTGTGTCATAGTGGTCGATGTAATAATGTGTAGATCTATCTTGTCTTTTGTCTGCTGTATATGCGAAGCAGTCTTTACTCGTTGGAGAGATAGATGGACACTCTATTACATCCGCCATTATGACACCGTTGCGATCCTGGCGACCAAATGGAAACCAGGCTTTAGTGGTTATGTCGAAAATATTATTATAAAAAGTATTAGGTTATAAGGCAGACCAAATGTAGAATATGTCTGACCATGAACTGATCAAATAAATTTGTTTTGAAATCTGTGCTATACTTTAGTAATATGATATCAGTGGCGTGTTTACGTTGACACAATATCAACTAGAGTAACTTAACGAGAAAAAATAAAATAATTAGGCCAATTATTATTAAAAAGTCAATATTCTTGATAGAATATATTGCTCTATGTTTTTATTAAAACTATTTAGGATGTATCAAGATCTTATTTTAATATTTACATTTTGAATATTCATCGTCTTTTAAAGTTTACTTAATCACCTAATGACGACTCATTTGCCATAGCAACATATCAGAATGTTTATATAATTATCGACCATGAATATGGCAATACAGACGAGAAATATTATATGGAAGCAATCCAGTAGAAATGGCAAACGTATGGGTAATGGAAAGGCATTAAATTGGTTGTAATTATTTATAGTGAATGTGTCTTTAAGTGGATTTTATAGTTTAGTATTCCCGAGTTACAACACCAATGTTATTGAGTTCCGTGACTGAGGTTCATCATTTGATAAACATGGCTGTATATAATACAGATCTACCATACTTCTTCGACCGACCAAAGCGTCGTTGTACTAAACGAGAACGCAAACCTGTGGAAAAATTGCCTTTTTCCTTGCCGTATACTGGAGTTAGTGGAACTCTCAAGGTCGAGGCATACTTAAGACAACAACTGAAGATTTCAGAGTCTGCGGGCAAACAAGAAAGACAAGATAATTCTGAAGAGTCTGGCCAGAATACTGAAACACAAAACGGAGACGGCAACGACAAAGCAACGTTGTCTTCTTTGCAAAACAAAACGCGCGAGGAGCTAGACTTTACAAAAAAGCATTCACGGAAAGAGAGAGCTTTCGCCGACGTCGTACATCGAGATCGTCACGAGAACGACGACGAGGAGGAAGATACACAAAGGTTTCTCTTTGAAGAGAACAAGTTCGCCGCTCCAAATTTTCTTGCTAAACTGGGTCGGCTATTGGACTGGTTGTTTGAGAAGCAAAAGGAGAAAATGGACAGTCCACGTCGTAGCGATAATAATTATGCGGGAAATTGGGCAAATTTGACGTCAAACAATGTTAATCATTCAATAATTAATTTCGGCGCAAGCCACGGCTTTGATGTGCGCGCGCTCGACATTACCGTGCCTTTTCATTTACAGGAAAAACTGAAGTTGAATTTTGAGCAGTTGATTGCAAACGCTGTGTATACGAAACGAGCATGGCAAACTACAGGTTACAAACATCAAGAAGCAACTCGTGAACGGGAGATTTCAGGTGAGACGTCGGGTCAAGATAACCTGAATAATTGTTGCAAAAAACAAGATAGTGTTGTTCCTGCAGGGTCGGATAAAAAACTTCGTAAATTACAAGAAGAACAAGCTAGTGCAAAACAACCTGAAACGTCACAAAATATGGGGAAACTGAAGGACAATAGTGCTAGCGCATTAACACAGGATGAACCTAATCCAGAAGTACCGACAACTCTTTTGGGATTTCGGCGTGAGTCGGCAAAATCAAATCTTACCGGGTTTAGTATGCCAAGAACTCGACTGGAGAAGTACAAGTATCTGCCAGACAAAGGATATTTAGGTACTATCATTGTTTATGTACTTGAAGACTTAAACCTTTTCTTCATTCATTCCTTCCTTCCTTCCTTCCTTCCTTGCTTCCTTCCTTCCTTGCTTCCTTCCTTGCTTCCTTCCTTCCTTCCTTCTTCCTTCCTTCCTTCCTAGCTTCCTTCCTTCCTAGCTTCCTCCCCTCCTTCCTTAGCTTCCTCTCTTCCTTCCTCCTTCCTTCCTTTCCTTCAACGTCACTATTTTACATGTAATTATTTTTTGATCTAAAACTTTGTAAAGTCTCTGTTGGAAGAAAACGACTTGGTACGACGGCAGCAACCAAAGCCAAACAAGAAGCTGAGCCAGAGGCAGAAAAAGGAAACGAAGAAAATTATGATGGTATGTTTACCATATCACTGACACTGACACACTACACCCACGATTTCTGGACCTCACATGAGGCCAATTAGGGGAACCCAGGATCGAAATTGTAAACAAGTGCCAAAAGAAAAAGGAACACATCAAAGAAAAAGTTATCGCAACCTCTTACCCAGAATCTTTACTCGCTGCGAAGGGAGACTGGTACTAGAGGATTGTCCTGAACCGCTCTATTGCAAGTCTCCCGCACTACTACAATTTATGCACAAAGGCTCGCAGCGAGTTGCGTCTACCTTGCGATTTAATGGCTTAATGGCGACGGAGAACGTTGTCAGAACGTCAAAAGCAAATACGTTATCATTGGATATTCACAAAACGTCCTCGCAGCTTTTATGAAGCGCACCACATTAGAAAACACCATGAAAGCGGAAACTATTTTAAAAGACTAATAGTCAATTCAGTCGAGGACGTCAAAATTGATTCCTATTTATATAATATATGGTATCACTGTAATAGATATTATAAATGTGATTCTGGATATTATTAGGTTTGTTAAAAAGACTAAACTCGAAATTCTGAAAATCGTACGTGATATTTTTGTAGTTTCAACGCCACTGACATCAATTGCATTTTCTTTGATGTCAAAAACATGCGAAGATCAAGGTAGGATGCTTTCCACTTTACGAACGTGTAGCCACATCTTATGTATCATATTTTACCATATAATGCGTATTTTAGAAAGATATGTTATGAATGATTTCTGTTAGGTTGGGTAAATCATGAGGGTCAGAGTGGAGATTTAGAAAGGTTAACGGTCATTGAATGGGCTCGTAACAGACTACAAGAAGCCATCACCAGTAGGTAAGGGATGGGTTTCGTTTTGGGCCTCATAGTTAAATTTCTAAGTCGATTTGTTCAGTTGACGAATGTCTGCGGTGTATCTTATGATACATGGACGATCACCAAGCTCAAATCCTCAGTCTGATTGGCGGTAAGACGCTCTAACTATTGAGCTATAGACTCAGATGGAGAATGACATTTACAATTATGTACTGGTTCTATACAATAGTAATTTTTGGGTGTGTTATATATATACACTGATGTAGTGAATGTGAGAGAGCTTGGAGTAGACAGACGATACATGGACGATCACCAAGCTCAAATCCTCAGTCTGATTGGCGGTAAGACGCTCTAACTATTGAGCTACCGAGACTCAGATGGAGAATGACATTTTCAATTATGTACTGGTTCTATACAACAGTACTTTGTGGGTGTGTTATATATATACAATGATGTAGTGATTACCAAGCTCTCTCACATTCAGTGAATGTGGGAGAGCTTGGAGTAGACAGACGATACAAGGACGATCACCAAGCTCTAATCCTCAGTCTGATTGGCGGTAAGACGCTCTAACTATTGAGCTACCGAGACTCAGATGGAGAATGACATTTACAATTATGTACTGGTTCTATACAACAGTAATTTTTGGGTGTGTTATATATATATATAGCGATGTAGTGAATGTGAGAGAGCTTGGAGTAGACAGACGATACATGGACGATCATCAAGCTCAAATCCTCAGAAAATGTTCCAGACAGGGATCGAAGTGTAACCTTTTTTATCTTATGTTGATTCATTGTAGAACGGAGTGTGTTTTGAAAGCAAAAGAGAGAGGAGAAGATGGTCCTTTAATTGTGAGACGTTATGGTGAGTCTAGTGGAGATGTAACCGTGAAGCTGCAGAGGAAAAGTGATGATGGTCGTCTTAAACAGTCGATGAAAAGCAAGAGTACTGGACCTGTGATTTTTAAACAGTATGGAGAGAGTGCATCTGTTATTAAGGCAAGGAATAAAGAAAAGTTAAGAATTTGGAGAACTCCTTCTGGAACTGCAAAAGTTGACATGTTTATGATTATCTTGCCTGATGAAACGATGACATTGTAGTATCCTTACATGTTTTTAGGGAGAGAGGGGGAGGGAGAGAGAGAGAGAGGAGAAAGAGAGAGAGAGAGAGAGGAGAAAGAGAGAGAGGGGGAGAGAGAGGGGGAGAGAGAGGGACAGACAGACGGACAGACAGACAGACGAACGGACGGACGGACGGACGGACGGACGGACGGACGGACGGACGTAGTGGACGAACCGAGAGAAAACAGGAGGCTAAAGGAAGAAAATAGAGTAAAGTTCGTGACCAACAAGGTCTCTTGTACTTGTACAACTCCGTAACTGTATTATTCAGCTATCCTTCCGGGAAGATGGCAGTGTGTGTCGCTAAAAATATGGTAGGCGAAGGAAAATACACTTATGTGTATGACGATGATTGTGAGGACACATTGATTGCTTACTTTACTCCAACAAGTGCTTACTGTCGTGGTAAACAGGGAAAACAGTACGTATTGTTTAACAATAAAACTCTTCCTTTTTCTATACGTTTTGATGTACTTTAACAAAACCTTCAAGTATTCTCATATTCAGACAACTAATCTAGGAAACATTTGAAGCAACTAATAACGAGTTAAATCATTCATGGTCGCTCTTATTAATATAATCCAAAAGTCAGAAAGAAATATTTAAACCTTTTAGGTTTTTATGCACGTCAAAAAAAGGAACCATACATGATAAGGTAATGAAACGATGTTTTAAATAAATATTTTAACTTGCACCGTATCGACTTCCATCTAACATCTTTGCTTATATATGTGTCCATAAATTAATATTATTTGAAGATAATGTCGAAAAATACTTAAGTAAGAGTACTTACGTATATTAATGGACAACGTTTCGGACGATGTGTCCTTCTTCAGGTCAGATGAAACGTCGTCCATGAACATACGTAAGTACTCTTTCTTAAGTATTTTCCAACACATTGAAGTTCTCTTATTTCTCCTTTTCATATTATATCCAGTTCTTTTGAGAACTTAGCAGCTTTCATATTTATTCATAAATATTATTTTCCCATATCCAAAGGATGGTGTCATTGTGAGAGAGTGGGCTTGGAAGGCCAGTAAACTACTTCCAGCTGTTCTTTTAGAGGTAAACAACAAATAGTAACGGTTATTATCATTCAAATTATTTTTCTCTCAATTCTGATTGGCTGTGAAGTCGCTACGTCACCTAGTGAGCATGCGTATCAGATGCAAACAAATGATACTATAGTCTGAGTATCATAATAGCATTCATTCCGCAGACTGCATTTTTAGTAAAACTTTTCTGTTTTTTATTTAGTTAAACAAATATTTCACGCTGAGAATCGTGAGCCGCGATGTCATGACTTTGCATTACAGCGGTAAACAAGAGTCGTGTAAGATTATGGTTGGAGTCACACAAAGTGAACACCATGTTCAACTGAACGCTATGGTAGGTTATCACCAAGTAAAAATTAGGTACGCAATGCGTACATGCGTCTAAGATTGGGATGGGGTAATGACGTGGTACACAATTAATTTAGACAGAGGTACACAATTAATATGACATTTACATTCGTTGGAAGTGATTGGTATGATTTCAGGTGAAGGAAAACTATTACCTTTACACATGATCAATTGGTGGACTGGTGCAGATATATTAACCATTAAAAACACTAAAAAATAGTCCTTGAGTATCATTTATTTAGATCACGCAGGATAAAGTTGCCCTATTTATCCGAACCAGAGGCTCGTGTTTTAAGCGCTCGACTATTCAGTTTATCACTCTTAGGTGAACGGAAAACCCAACTGATTAGGGATTCCAAGGGCCGATTTAAGGTCGTTTTCCGAGAAGACCTGAAATTCTTACCATTTGCTGGTGTTGTTGCAAAGGCAGCACCTTCTCCTCAATTATTTTATGACCCTGAGTGGTGGTCTGACCCAGGATTCAAACCCGGATCTCCCAGCTCATAGACATGTATGGTAACCAGTCTCCTTCGCAGACGTCCTCATGGCTCTCTTCCAGTTCCCCAGCTCCGTCTAGTTAGAACGTTTCTGATTGGTCGCTTGACAGTTCCCGTGGTCCCTCGAGAAGTGGCATCAAACGTTATATTTAGTCTATGGTCTAAGTATTGTTTTATTTCTCACAGGGTGAAATGATGACAACAGGTGAATATCATTCTGATGCCGCGCAACAGGTTGGAGGAGTTTTCTTCCTTTGTTATTTTCCCTTTTCTCATTCTTCTTCTTGCCCTGTTTCACATCATGTACCTGTAATTTTATTCCGAAATTTCTATTTGTCTCAGCCGATAATAAAACCAAAACCAAGAAATAGACGAGAAGAGAGAAGAGCCAAAGGTCTACGGGTACGAACGCACTTTATGCGACATAACGTAACACTTTAACAAACGCAATACAGTAAAAACCCGCATATAAGAACCTAGATTTTAAGAACCTGTTACGCTAAGATTTGCCATTTAGATCAATATACACACTGACGTCATTACCGCGCGTCGCTATTAGTTTGATTTTAAATTTTAATTAAAAAACGTGTCGCGTGTGATTATCGAGTTATAATGGCACGAGAGATGCGTGTAAAACACGAGGCGATGGCCGAGTGTTTTACTAGCTTCTCGAGTGCCATTATAACTCGATAATCAGACAAGACAAAGTTTTTTATTTCTTTTATAAAAGAACGGCCATTAAATTAACAATAAAGCCATGAAAAATGTAGATTTACCTGTTATAAATGACGTTACTATGTGCGTTGCTAGGAAGCCTATGATGAAAACACGTTGGCGATTTTAGCGATGAAAATGCACTCAACGTTGCAGTTAAAACATTCTGTTGTGTTAGTACCTTGATTAGCTTTGTATCCAGCTATTCTTTGACTTTCTTTTTTGTTTTAAACTACTTAAAATCCGTCAAAAACGACAAAATCTACGCGAGGAATCACGTCAGCTTATGCTTTATTGAGTTATAATGCACGGTTTTTGAGCTCAGTAACCAATCAGACAGCGTGTACTCGCTCATTTACTTCCGGTTATTTTATGTGTTATATAAATAGTATGTAAATTAGTATGAATATTTTATTTAATTTTGTAATTATTGAGCTCAGGACCCCTAAAAACCACTTATGTGAGAGGGCCTCCAGATTTTTAGTAAATAACTAAATAAATACACAGCAACCTAAGCTCAAATCGCGGGATGATGTGGTATATCCTCCTCTTATTTTAGAAACAAAGTCAACCTGTGAATAACGAGGAACAACAAGAACAGAGAAAGGAAGAACTTGATAAGAAATTCCCAGAAAGGAGAAACCTTGCCCTTGACCTTCCTTCTGATGTCGAGTTATACAAACTGAAACGTCGAATAAAGTAAGGCTGTCATTTTTATTTTTAAATTCTTAACTTAAATGCGTTCGAAGCAAGTGTATTGAAGAGGTGAATTGGGGTGTGTTTGTAAAGTAGCTCCACCTAGTAGTTTCTCCAGTGTAACTGTATTTAAGAGTTTCCTTTTCCGCCATTACTCAGCACTTTTGCTCTCTGTATTTGACGTGGATAGGACCTGTACCTGGTCAATCGCAAGGGACTGTCCCTGTCACAGGGACTAAGACGCCATATACGCCACATACGCCATTGTACGTTTCAATATTGTACTGTTTACGGAGAGGTGCCTCGCATGGGTGCTTTGTATTTTGTTGTATTTTGTTGTTATTATTTTCTCATTTGCTCTGAATTTTTGTAAATATCGATAACGACGCCAATAGGATAACGTTTTCCTTCGTCATTAAGTAATAACATTGAATAAGTTTCATTGATTTTCATCTTAATTTCCTAGAAATATTGCTTATGAGTGGATGGAAGGTTATCGTTTGTTAGTTGGTATAACCTCGCCAGTCAAACTTCCTTCCAAACAAGCTCGTCGAAGACAACTGTCAGCGAAGTCCTTACCAGGCGCCTTGCCTTCATCACAGGAAATACTACACAAATTAAATCACGTGATATCAAGCCATGACGAGCGTGCACCGTCAGCACCACCGATACCACGTGGTGAAAAGTTTGACGTCAGCAAAGTGAAGCCACTTGAGCGCCTGCATAGCCCGGCTGAGGGTTTAAAGGAGCCTGGGTTTGATTGGTCACGTGATGAGAATTCAGGAGCGTCCCGGATTTACTTAACTGAAGTGGATAAACAAAGGTTTATGACGTAGTTCAATGTTAAATATTGCCATGACAACTCATCTTCACCATCTGTTTAGTGACGTAGATAAAACATAAGAAAAGTGAAGGGAGAAGTGAGGGATCGTAGGGATAAGTGAGAGAAGTGATGGATCGTATGGAGAAGCGAGGGATCGTAGGGATAAGTGAGATCGTAGGGAGAAATGAGGATCGTATGGAGAAGTGAGGGGAGAGGCACGAACCGCCGAGGCGAGATCTTTCCTAACTTTACGAGTGTTTTTATTACTTCACGAGAGTTACGATCACGTTATAGAGATCCGAGCAAACATTTTCTATTATTTTTATAAAATAATTCAAAAAATAATTGCTTATATTTGAATAATTACACATCACCTGTATGTGTAACACTATTCCGGTCTCCGTAGCCTGATCGAGAAGCTGACCAATCACAGCATGTGCAGAGTAAACATTTTATATATAATTATGGAACTATTAAAACTACGATCTGTCTGATTTGCGCAGGCATTTTTCTAGTTGAAAAATGATGAAATATCCTCGGTTAATGATTTCGCACTTCCTATTTTCTGACATCGTAATCCTTTTTATCATCTTCTCTTCTGGATTTTATAGATGTGCCTCTAGACCTGCGTTTCGATGTGGCCTGGTAAAGAGCGAGCCAAGATCATCTTCTCCAAAGGACGGCTGTTCAGTGTATCCTTTGAAATTAATTCATAAAATTGTCTAAATTTTGATCAGGAGTACATCGGTCAGACTAAACGACTAAACGGTCAGACTCAAAATTATTACCACTAATCCGCGGTACCATCAGAGACGTTGTCTGGAGGCTTGGCCGCATATCAATAGCGCCCACGCCCCATTGAATCGCGATGACGGCCTGACGGGGGTTTATTACCAGAAGCTTATTTGCATCTTGTTAATAGATAACGTCATCATCGGTTCGTTGATTAGCTTGCTATTGGTAATTATGATTAAAGATGAGGGTATAAATAGGGATCCTAACTTTGCAACGATCACCCCTGATGAAGACACTAGAATGGAGGGTCGAAACGTTGGGTCATGGACAGTAACCTTTAAAGTTACGTTCAAAAAATGTTTTAAAGCCAGAGTAGCGTCAAACTATGTCTGACGCAAATCAATTAATTGATGCGTCAGAATATAAATGTAATAATTTTTTCGATGTGAAATTTTCTATATGATAAAAAGACTGAACATATTATGAATATACCAAGAATATCATACCTTGTTCTATACAATAATTATTGTGCCAAAGTTGATTGTTGATATAATAAGTTGGTTATTCTTAACTCATATCCCATCACAGAGCCTTGCGTGCAGAAATTCGTGGTGAAAAATATCCTTTTTGCAGGTAACAGATTAATACATTTAAGTTCTTACTGTATACACACTGTTAAGTTCTTACTGTATACACACTGTTAAGTTCTTACTGTATACACACTGTTAAGTTCTTACTGTATACACACTGTTGATACCCAGAAAGTGTTCGAGTCCCAGTTGATACAATCTCTAGAATAACATTCAAGTATATCATTAACGTTTGAATTCTCTTTAAAATTTCTCTAGCAGCAGAATATTGTATCGAAAATGATGACAGGGTTGACATCATTCATTAGTATTTTAAAAACAGAAACCTGTCTAAAGTATCGAAGGAAAAATCAAATCAAAGAAATATTTCTCTTGTTCAACTATTTGCCTTATATAGAATGTTTATGTAAACACGTTCATGAACTACTATATTGTGAATAGATGTTGAGAACGGTTACAACACAAGGGGGCAGACGTGAGGCATCCGCAAATGTTCCAGGGGCCTCATCACATGCTTCACCCACCCCTGGCTGTGCGAGTATCTTTGGTCCAGCAAGCTCATTGTGAGCTCCATATATATGTAGAACTCACTGCTCTTGTATTACCTAAACCATAACCGCATGGATGCGAGGCTGTACTACCTCCGCTGCAACTTTGACTTCAATAAGCCCACCACTTATTTTTGCAATTTTACATAAATATGCCTTGGATTTCGAGGCAGCACTTCCCTTGCGATAGTAACTTAGAGTCTCTAATGGATGACTGTATTCATTGACCAAGTATTTTTCATGTTTTTCATTCTCAGGTGCAGAAAACGAGAGATCCCTTTTGTCACCGACGTAGAGTATGACGTGTTCATCTGGGAACGTGTCGCACATACTCAACTTCTTGTTGTCAGTGTTGTCTCGTCCAGGTAAATTATACATTACATAAAATTCAATACATTACATAAAATGATACATTACATAAAATTCAAAACCAAGACTGACTAGTTTCTCATATTTTCAGACACCCAGCTGATACCCCATGCACAAGTATGCTTGAACAACTTTACTACGAAAAAAACAGAAATCGCTCTTTTCCGTGTGCTCAGGCAAGTATTATGGTCAGTGGTGTAACAGAGGTAGACGGAGCCCTTATACATGTCTTGAGTCTGCCGCCCCATGTAGGCTCCACTACAGCTTCTATATTATCACTATACAGTACAATGTTAAACAATCGTGAATACCTAGACACCTATATATTCCTTCATCCTCGAGTTAACGTTGGTAAATCGGTAAATCAGCTCTTTCTTATCAACTGAAGGTCAATCTCCCACCCAGGACATTAATGATTCTTCACCATAAATCGCAGATTCGCAGGAGGTGGTCCGGGAGAATCGATTATCGGGGCCCCGTAAATTAGTTCTGACTAAATATGACGATGATGTCAGTAATGTCGATGTTACGCCGTAATTTTTCATTATAATCTTCCACTCCATTTTTGGCATTTAAAATAGTATCCTTTTAGTATCCTTAAAATTTGACACTCAAAACTTTCTTTATATGTAACTTTATTTTTGGTTTTCGCTTTAGGCTCGCCACGATCCTTTTCGTATTGTCTTATATGATGTGGACAGCTCATTGAAAATAGATGAACCATTGCTTGTGAAACGACATAATGTTGTACCAGGAATGTTCCTGGTAGGAAAGTACTTTTTGACATAGTTTTACACCCAGTTGTCGACATAAACAACACACATCCAAACTTTACCGATATATAGTGACTGCCGCATAGGCAGTACATATATCAATGGAACCAGTACATCATTGTAACCTTCGCTCTCCATCTGAGTCTCGGTGGCTCAATGATTATAGCGTCTCACCGGCAATCAGAAGGTTACAGGTTCGATTCCTGTCCGGGACTCATAATAATTTTTCTGAGGATACGAGCTTGACGATCACGCATGTATCGTCTGTATAAGATATTATTATTAAACGCAAAGACAGCGAGGTACATTGGTCATGAAATCATATTGCTAAAAATTACTTCTTGTGTAGATGTACATTGGTGGGAAACTGCTTTTTGCTGATCACATTTTTAATGGTTATGGAAATGCCAGAAAGGATTTTCTGAAGCAGGTGGGTTAAAGGACTGAAACTGAAATTCACTTTGTATTTTTGACACTATCTTGTGATATATTAATAATAATGCTCTACATTAACACAAAGTATTATCTTCAAGGTAAGTAATGTTTGCAGACCAATAAGGAGAATTTATATGTTGATATTTGGGCTTAAAGGGTTAATGGTGCTCTTTTCCCACACAGATCAATAAATCAAGAAAAGACTTTCTGCAAAGCTTGTTCTTGCCTCAGGATTTCCGGCTAAGTCCGACGCCATGCCGATCAGGACTTCGTGCCGCTTGGGGTGGTGAGATAGGAGGCCTTTCCAAAAATGTTTGTCGTACTGAGTCTCAAATAACGAGAGATAGTGGAACACCTGTCGATGGCCGACTATCATCAGCAGTAACAACAGACTCAGAGTCTACTGTTCTAAGGTTAGTACTCAGTAAACTGCATAAGTAGGAGATTGTGACAGCTATGGCATTTTCAGTGGTTAGATACATGCTATATATAGTATCTCTATACTATGGTAACTAAGTCAAGAGTACGACAGCATACGTCGCCACGCAACACATTAACACTTCTTCTTCTTCTCCTCCTCTTCCTCCTCCTCCTCCTCCTCCTTCTTCTTCTTCTTCTTCTTCTTCTTCTTCTTCTTCTCCTCTTCTTCTTCTTCTTCTTCTTGGGTCATCCGATTCCTTCAGGTGTCGCTAGTACTTGCATTGCATTCATTAAATCATTTCCTGAGAGACCAGTGTCCTTTTCTAACCTACACGTCGTTTCGCGTCTGGAGTCTAAAGTAGTACTGAGCTTACCAGCTAGTTCATCATGACGAAAGACGTGACCTGCAGGTTCCCATAGAAAAACTTGTTGGTATGCTGTTCTCTCCAGGAGATGTTGTACGTTGTACGTAGCATTCTGGTGTATGTACCATCAAGTTTCTTGCAGCGTGCTACGTTTAGCGTCCACGAATCTGAACCATAGATTAAGATCGTTTCGAAAGACTTAGGTCTTAGTTTCTTTCTTGATAGGTTCCTTCCACACTTTTTGAAGAGAGTGTATGGCGCCACAAGCCTGACCGATTCTGGTGTTCATATCATGCTCGGAATCCTACACCATACAATTAATACAAACATTATACCATACCATCATATACCTTGGCATACAAAAACATTGAATAATATGAATTTTAATTCTTTCTTTTGTAATAGGACCAATGGTGCGAAGTCGGCGGCAAGTTTTGTCAAACTTGGACTATCTATCGATAGTCCGTATTCAAGATGTGTGAAAAGTAAACCAATATCATCACTACTCTCACCATTAAGAAAAACGGCCCCTCAAAGCAGAACTTGAAATGATGAAGACGAATGAAAATAATCTCGATACTTCGGCTCTGAGTCGAGCGCGGATAGCACATTCTGTTATAACAAAGCCACTTATATATTTATAAATCCAACTGTCAATATAAATTTATGCAAATTCATGTCTGTTACAGGAATTAAAAATACTTATCACATTTTTCAAGTGCAGCATGTTTAGTTCTAATCTTATGACGTCCTATCTCCTTATTATACCCTCACACAGAATCCACCAATCAACTGTCTCTATTAGCATCACGCGGCAGCCCAATATTTTACGATGTAGGACAGCTACATATTGGGCACCAACCTTTGGACTGTTTACACGGGCTGTTCAATTCACGAGCAAAGCAACGTCACTCGCGTGCCTTTTATATAAATCGAAATTTTATTGGTTGAAGTACTTTCTCGCGGAACGTGATGTGTTTTTCGAGTCTTTTTATTATTCTTTTTGACGACCAACAACCTTTTGACTGTTTACGTGCGAAGAAACATCTTTATGTTGAGATATTTTGTTCGATATAATAAAACACCTATTGGATTCATCTTCGCCCAATATTACGTATTGTTTAATAAACGAGCAGCAGTGTTTTATCAGATATAAAACACGAGGGCGTAGCCCGAGTGTTTTAGATCTGATAAAACACGTGCTGCGAGTTTATTAAACGGCTTCAAACACGACCCATTTGATAAGTTCATTGGCGTAGTAATTTTGAGAATCGATGTTGTCTAAGCCGAGAAAATCAAAGATAAAGTTTATGTAAATCAGGACGAATCTTTATCACATTTAAAGACACGATACGGTAGTGATTTTCTTTTGTCTTTTCCTCATGAATTATTAATGAGTGTTTGAAATATTTGCAATACTCGCCCAATATTGAATTATCGACTTAAATATTTTGTAATATTGGGCTCAGAGGAATCCAATAAGTAATATTATTATATCCTCACACAGAATCCACCAGTCAACTGTCTATAATAACATCACGTGGCAGCCCAATATTTTACGATGTAGGACAGCTATATATTGGGCAGCAACCTGTAATATTGGGCTCAGAGGAATCCAATAAGTAATAGTATATATCCTCAGTATCATCGGTAAAAACAGATGTATGGCTGAATTTATTTTAGCATTGTGAGCGGTGCTTCAATTTATGTTGAAAAGAAAAGGCTAACATAATATAATATTGACACGAGTACAATGAAATGTTTGAATATGGGTAGCGTTGTCAAGCCAACCATGTCACAAAAAATTAATAATTTGCTCATGTACATTTTATATTAAGCTAAAAGAAATTGAAAAACTTGTTCATAATGAAATTTTATTAATATAAATATTGAAAACTATATATTTTTAAATCGCTAATTAGCTGTCGACCTGATCACTCAGGCTCTAGTGATGTTTGGGTTTAAAAATCACCGAAAAATACTTCTGTTGCAAACAGTTTCTTTACTGTCTTTAGCCTTGATTCTTGTGCTATCGTATAACCTGCATTTTAGTACATCAGGGATTACGAATGTTGGTAGAAGTGAATTGAGATTAAAGACAAACATATTGACTGTGGATTGCCAACGAATAATACATGGAGATAAAAAGGAAGTTTCGCGAGCGAACCGAGAAATGAAACGTTTTCCAAAACTGGCCATTTCACCTGAAACCTACATCAATCTTTCTAGGAATTGTGAAAGATTTAAAGAGCAAAGGGGCTATATCCTCAGATCTTTTCAAGAAACAGACAGAGACTTTCCTATTGCATATGGCATCGCGATTTACAAAGACATTGAACAATTTGAACGACTTCTCCGAGCTATTTATCGACCTCAGAATTACTACTGTATCCATGTTGATAAAAAATCACCAAGCATTTTCCACCATGCTGTTCAAGGGATCACAGATTGCTTTCCAAACGTGTTCATCGCCTCAACATTAGTGGACGTAAGATGGGGAGAGTTTACTGTTCTTCAGGCAGACTTAATTTGTATGAAAGATCTCTGGAAACGTTATAAAATGTGGAAATATTTTATAAATTTAACGGGTCAGGAGTTTCCATTGAGGACGAACAACGAGCTGGTTGAGATATTGAAGAGTTTGGGTGGAGAAAGTATTGCAAAAGGCGTGAAGCCAAAGAATAGGTAAACGGGTAACAAGCACACTATACAAATATGTACATTGTCATTCAAATATGTATATATAGTTATTGAATGTATTTATTATATATGTTTGGCTAGCGTGAGCGGTCTTAACGTACGGCAGAGCTTCCTCCTTCGTCGCTCGGTCGACTATACTGAAAGACCTCGCTCCTTCAGGAGTAATTTTGCCGTAAATACCTCCAGCTCGGTCAATAAAGGCCCGTTTACACAGCTGATTGTTGCTGCGATTTTTCTCTTTTTAACGCATGCGATCGAATGGATTCATGTCTTACGAATGTATTGAACCATTTGTGCAGATCTATGACGTTCAGCACTTTAGTGAATCATCATCCACTATATCGCATACGTCAGGGTCAGAAAAATCGCAGCAATAATCGTCTGTGTAAACAGGCCTTAAGTGTTATTGGACAATTCATATTCATAAACTATCGCAAGAGAAGTGCTGCCTCGAAATCCAAGGCAGTTGTGATATTGTGCAAAATTGCAAAAATAAGTTGGGACACCCTCCCACACACCCCCAGTAGCGACGCCCCTGTATATGAGTCTCGCAACCATGCATGCAGTTGTGGTTTAGGTAATACCATTGAATAGCAGTGAGCTCTACATATATATGGAGCTCACAATGAGCTTGCTGGACAATAGGTACTGTGGGGTACTCTGGGGCAGTTAGACATCTTTCTGGGGTAAGACATTCATTCATAGATGCATTCATTACGCACCGCCAGGGGCCCCTGGCACATTTGTGGATGCCTCACGTCTGCCCCCCCCCCCCTTGTTGACCCCCTTGTGTTGTAACTATTCTCAATATCTATTCACAATATATTAGTTCATGAACATGTGTAATATTAAACAGATGTAAGTTGAACAGTTGCATAAAAATGCAGTTGAACATAAAGATAAAACAGTTGTATAACTTCAAATTATTATTTTTTGAACTAGAACTATTTTCAATCGCTTTCATTATGTTTATCGTGGAGCAAGGCTGACAAAAAAAGCAAAACATGTGTTTCCCGACTTCACCCTCGTCAAAGGTTCCACGCACGTTGTCCTTTCTCGGAAATTTGTGAGCTTTACCTTAAATAGTCACGTGGCAAACACGTTCTTGGAATGGGTCAAAGATACAGGAATTCCTGATGAAACATATTTCCCCTCGCTGTTCACCAATGTCAAGTTGAAAACTTTGAATTCCTCTCAAGGTAAGTTTTTTTACTTGTGATCTGCTCTCTTTGGTCGCTTTCCTTTGTCTCATGAGCTCTCGTCGATTAAATTCGTTGGATGATGGAAACATTGTGATAACTCCGTAACTAATACATGGTAAGCTGGAGGAAGTAGGTGGTAGATTGTATATGTGTATGGTAAATAGGTGCATAGGATAGGTGGTAAGTTGGAGGTAGATGCAATTAGTAGTTGCACGTCATAATATTTTGTTTATTAATTAGATCGTAGAAATATGTGGCCTTGGAATACTCGCTTCAAAAACTGGGGGCAATTTCCTTGTCATGGAAAAGTGGTTCGTAAAATTTGTATCAATGGTGTTGGTGATCTTCATGTCATCACAGGCAGGCCAGAACTGTTTGTCAATAAATTTCACTTGGATTATCAATATTTAGCTCTGGATTGCATGGAACAGTGGTTGCACAATAAGACACTGGCTGAATACAATAGAGTTACAAAGACCATATACCTTCGGGAAAATAAATAGAGATCTTAGTTTAATACTTATATAGAGCAATAAGGCAGCCGTGTATTCCTTAATTAATTATGGTTATTATGCATTAATCTCTACTCTATCTCGATTTTGATTGGCTGTTGACATACTACAGCTAATTCGTGACATCAGCGTCATGTGACGTCAATGTTCTAATATTATGGTTGAAAAAGTGTAGCTATGACATCATTATTCCAATATCTTGTTGCTAGCTTGCTGTTGCCAGCTTGTTTACGGCGAAAGAAAATGGACCACTATAACTTATTTAAATATATTTCGACGGCGCATTGCTTTAGCACTTGTTATGTATAATAAAACAAGTATTGGATTCGGTTTTCGCATGATATCGAGAATTATCCGGCAAGGCCTCGGTTGGTGTTATCCTCCTCAGCCTTCGGCAGATAACACAAACCTCGGCCTTGATAATTCTCGATATCATGCGAAAACCAAATCCAACAATTGTTAAGTATTATACAATACTTCTACAATCTCGATTCTGATTCAGGGCTAAAAAACCTAAATTCTTGATGTCTTGCCACCTACAAAATATCAAAAATTATCTGTAGGTGACGTAATTGTCTAATTGCGTGGCTTACTTCCTAAACTAAGCCCGGTTTCCATGTGATCGCAATGATCGCAAT
Organism: Chrysogorgia sp. JL179-B06; assembly: GCA_035772405.1. Taxonomy (NCBI): domain Eukaryota; kingdom Metazoa; phylum Cnidaria; class Anthozoa; order Scleralcyonacea; family Chrysogorgiidae; genus Chrysogorgia; species Chrysogorgia sp. JL179-B06. The sequence goes on along the minus strand of JAYKKM010000450.1, from coordinate 5,475,653 downwards.
GATCGCAGAAATAAAGAGTTCTGCGATCATTGCGATCATATGGAAACCATAAACCTGGCGATCATTGCAATCGCAGAGATAGAAAAATTTCTATCTCTGCGATCGTTGCGATCGAAGCCCGATTTCTATATGAATGCAACGATCGCAAGGTTCGTTGCGATCGTACGTTGCGATCGTTGCGATTCGTTGCGATCCGTTGCAATCGGTGCAATCATATGGAAACCGGGCTTAAACTCCCTAAAAGCTTCTACGTTTATATTTGTATAATAAAACAATTATTGGATTCTGCTTACACATGAGATTAAGACGAGGTTGACAGGAGTCGTGCACAATAGAAAAGAAATGCTTTTTTCAGTGGATGATTTGTAATGCGTTGATTGGCAACACGATAAAATAATAGAACAAAGTACGAACGTACCCCGGCAGTGGGATTCTCAAGTGTTTAAATTTGAATTGTACTGTTGTGTTCGTTCTGTTCAATATGCTAGAATTTGGTAAAGACAGTTATATGAGTGGAAGACATGAGTGAGTCGGACGAAGAGATCTTTTTAGCATAAAATACGTTTGGCAGTTTGTTAAGTGCGAGTAGAGAATTGGATGAAGTCTTAAGTATTGAACTGACGAGGGGAATATCAGAGCGGAATATTAGAGTTATTATTAGAGGGGATATTAGAGGGGAATCTATTGTTTTTCTATTGTTATCAGTCATTGTTTTCAGCCCCGCACTCCCCTGTTACATATCAAAAACCGCCACCAGCTTTTCAGAGGGGCTATATAGCCTTAATTTAAGCGGTTGCTATTAATAGTTCAAAATCTGGACAAACAAACCAAATTTGACTCACAAATGATTGCAAATGAGCTATTTTCTTTTGTTATGGCCGCGAGAATTATGGGTAAATGTGGACAAAATACTGACATCATCTCGACAAAGTGCTATTGAATATATTCCCCGAAAAAACCAAAGGAAACCGAGCCATGTTAAAAATAATTTCTATTAAGTCACTTGATACTCGCTATATGTCGTCATAGCAAGCGAAACGGAACGGCTAGATTTGCAAGATATGTATGTCAACTTTGCCGAATAAAGAGAAACTCAACCTCAACTGGTCTAGGAATAGAGTTTGGTTTCACCTCTACAAAGCTACGAAAGGTATTTGTTTACTGAATACATCACACGAATGTGATAATATTAATAGTACTATACATGTCATAATGACATATAAGTAAATACATATTTTATGAAGTCGTGCTGTGGTTTGCTGCGGGAGTTAGGATGAAACGACACTTGATCATAGAATAGTTGATAAGTTGATAAAAGAAATTCTGTTGTTTTCTTCAAATGTTGTATAGCAAAGCTTTAGCTGTTTATTGATTATCATCGTCATAGTTTATCGTCGCGTTCAAGGTGATGGCCGCTACGGGAGTTCTCTGATCAACTTTAAATATTCATGACTATAAGGTCGCGTACGGACATCAAGCATTGTTTTGCTTGAAGGCTTTGCAGTTTGCTGTTCATGTTGTCGCGTGCAGACTGTAACACTCCGCAGTGTTGTCTGGAATCTACACCCAAGTACTGATGTTCAGATGCAATTCGCGTCAATCGAGTGTTTACCTACACATTTTTGAGACAGATCTGCTAGACGCGCGAGCCAACAAACTGGTGGGTGGTATGAGTTTGCTGAGTAATGAGATCAGACAACTTGATCAGTTCCAACGTAAACATGGGAATCATTTGAATAAGGTACGCCAATTGGATCTGTTTGAATACGGTATAGTGTAAACATTCGAATATGGTAGGACTTCATATCGCTTTTGAATCTAGACAGTTTTTATTTCACGGCATCATGTTGCAACACAAACCATATAACACGTTGTATTATTTAGCTCGCCAAAACTTAAATTTGTCAACTTTTCACTTTAAGCTGCACAACTTCGTTCCAACACCATGTGGACAGACTACAACATTTTTCAGTATATCATCTGATCTGCGTAACAGATGGGGCGGCCATCTTAGAGAGACAACCTGCTGCGGCCATATTGGAGAGACCACCTGCTACACTTGTCTGGTTCGATGAATCAATATTCTGTGTCAGCGGTACACAAATAAGGAGTCGCAACTTTGAAAACACGACGTGCATGCTGTGTTGGAGTCCACCCTTATTTTGATGATAATTCTGTGTTGGAGTCCACCCTTATTTTGATGATAATCGTCAATTGCCAATTCGTGTTATTTTGATAATAATGGTCAATATAGCATGTGACGTCAACCCCTTATTTAAACGTGTGGTGGTACACTTGAATGCTATACCAAAGAGTCCTCAAGCTGTCTATCATAAGACAAGTAGAAAAGAAAGACATATTCATGATTTGACGTCATACTCATTAGCAGTTCGAACAAACAACCTTTATAGAAGAACGGTTTAGACTAAAAGAGATGACTCAAAAGGACCTTTCTGTTTTTGTTTGGTCTTTATTTTTCGTTAGGTTAGGGTTAGCTAGGGTTAGGGTTAGCTATAGGGTTAGGGTTAGGGGTTAGGGTTAGGGTTAGCTAGGGTTAGGTTAGGATCAAACTTTTAGCCTTCATCTTCTAGAACATCAATGCAAATCATAAAACATTTTGCCATTCTATTCACTTCATGTTAGAATATATATCAGTAACATAGTATTTGGTGTGATAGACAGTTCAAAATGTTTTTATCCGTGGTTTGATGTCGCCACTCACAGACTTCTTAGTTCCAAAATTAAAACACTCTTGAAAACCAGTCAACCACAAAATGATTAATGCTCGTTTGATGTTGGCAGTACTGAGGGTTTAACTTTGCTTTATCCCTAAAGACATTTTAACACCGTTTAACCATGTATTGAATTCTTATTTTTCTTAAGTTACCAGAATGAAACACAAAATGTTTGCCAATGACATGGAGTCCGCCGTGACGATCAAGATAATTATATTGATCAAGTGAAACTTCCTGAATATTGGCTTGTTTGTTTTAACCTACAGCTTGATACTAATGTGTGTGTATACATAATGGCTTTCTTCCAAAGATGTCCAAAGAATTATTCCCTGCTCATGTTGTTATGCTGTTTTGTTTTATTTCGTGTGTTTTATTTTATTGTGGTTACATCAGCTCGCATGAAGAAGACAATATTGGTTAAAACAACAGCAGTGGTGGCTCATTCATCTTTGACAATGAAAGGCAGCGGATGGTATAAACAAGCCACGTTCATACCAAGAGTTGACTGCAAACGAATTATAAATGGCGATGAAACGGAAATCTCGCTAGCAAACAAAATAATGAAGAGATATCCAAAGAGGGCGATGTCTTGCCAGGAACTTCTTCACCTCACAAAGAACTGCGATATTTTTAAGAAAAGAGGGTATAGTTCGAGAGCTTTACGTAAACGAGAAAGAGAATTTCCAATTGCGTATGGTATCATTATTTACAAAGACATTGAACAATTTGAACGACTTCTCCAAGCTATTTATAGACCTCAGAATTACTACTGTATCCATGTCGATAAAAAGTCACCAAAGATTTTCCACCATGCTGTTCAAGGGATCACAGATTGCTTTCCAAATGTGTTCATCGCCTCAACATTACTGGACGTAAGATGGGGAGAATTTACTGTTCTTCAGGCATTTCTAATTTGTATGAAAGATCTATGGACACGTTATAAAAATTGGAAATATTTTATTAATTTAACTGGACAAGAGTTTCCATTGAGAACGAACAACGAACTGGTTAAAATATTGAAGAGTTTAAATGGTAGGAGTCTGGTGCGAGCGTCAAAACCAAAACAAGGGTAAGGACGACAATTTTTATCATTCATATTTAAGTTTGATTTTATCTTTTCAACTTAACCTTATTCAATCAATTATTCAATCAAATTCTCCTTATTGGTCTCCAAACATCGTTAAGAATATCAAGGTTTTAAGCAGGACGTAGAAAATTTTACAGGGGGGAGGGTGTAAGCTCACTTCAACCGACTGACGTACGAGCTTGTACCGACTACATCCTATCGATCGAAGCTTGTCAAAATATTGTCTTTCCGTTGGGTGCCTACTAAAATGATCCTGGTCAGCTGGTGAAATGGTTAATTAGTCCTATGTTAATAACGCACTCTCAATACGGAATGAAAACATGATGACATTTTAATAAATTTATGTCTTTGGTGTTCTCTCGTTGATGACATTTACATATAAACAAAACATTTAACATCAACATTAGATTTGTGAGTCTTAAATTTAGTAGTTTGAAATTAATTTAAACTGCTAAGTGCTAAAAGTTAATGATTCTACTTGTCCGTGTTAAATCGAGCACGTCTAAAATATAACTACTGCCGACTGAAGCTAGTAATAAGATTTGGGTTAGGGGGGGGGGGGGGGGGTGGCGCGCGCGCGCGCACACACACACACACATAACACACAAGTAGCCCCGGGCCTGACTTTGTATTTCTTATGTTCTCGGTTTAGTAAAATATGGAAACGTTTTCACTATGTCTATGAAGGAAGAACACGAACAAACAGAACCAAGAAACCATTTCGTTACAATTTCACATTCTTTAAAGGATCAGCATATGTAGCTCTGTCTCGCTACTTCGTCAACTTCACCTTAAACAGTCACGTGGCCAACGAATTCTTGGAATGGATAAAAGATACAGGGTTTAACGACGAGACATTCTTTTCTTCATTGATTGGTAATGTTAATTTTCCAACTCCATCTTCTCCAGCAAGTAAGTATTAAACTAGAAATACATTAATAACCCCTCGCTCGCATTTTCCACCCCACCCCAACAGTTTCTTTTCCCCATCCATGGTCCATCGTACGTAGATTTTGAACGTTTTCTCGGCCAATATTTACTCGATTTCAATTCTGAAAACAGATTTGGGATTACCGAGTCTAAATACATAACATACGTGTCTATTATATTACGAGAACGTGCACACCCTTCGCAAAAACCTGTTATGTACTTAGAAATTAGTCGGCAATCAACCGGCCGTTTCGTCGTATATTACTTTGAACATTATCTCGATCAATATTTAACCGTTTTCAATTCTGAAAACAGATTTGGAATCAGCGAGTCTATATACATAACATACGTGCCTATTATATTACGCAAACGTGTATACCCTCATAGAACCGACGATGACGTTATCTATTAACAAGATGTAAATAAGCTTCTGGTATAGTCCACCGTCATCGCGATTCAATGGGGCGTGGGCGCTATTGATATGCCAAGCCTCCAGAATCACCCCATTTAATCGCGATGACGGTGGTTTATTACCAGAAACTTATTTGCATCTTGTTAATAGATAACGTCATCGTCGGTTCTATGAGGGTATAAATAAGGATCCTAACTTTACAACGATCACCCTGATGAAGACACTAGATTGGAGTGTCGAAACGTTGGGTCATGGACAGTAACTTTTAAAGTTACGTTCAAAAACTTTTCAAGCCAAAGTAGTGTCAAACTATATGTCTGATTTATCACCTGGTTGCGTTGCGAAATTATTTGTTTATATTTATGTTTTTAGAACCTCTAAAGATGATACCAGACACTCGTTATGTTAACTGGGGTGGTAATCCATGTCATGGAAAAATGGTTCGTCAAATTTGTATTTATGGCGTGGGAGATCTTCGTGTCATCACCACAAAGACACAAATGTTTGTCAATAAATTTCACTTAGATTATCAATATTTAGCCTTAGATTGCTTGGAAGAGTGGTTTCGTAACAAAACGTTTGATTATTACCAAAGAAAGTTGAAAACCTCTGTATTTATGAAGAAAAGACGTATTAAATGAAAAAATTATTAACGATTCTGGGAAAAATATAAATTAAGACTGATGAATAAAAGAAAAAGTAAATACTTGTGTGATAATAATGGAACTCATGGGGCCTACTAAAGAGGGCACAATACACGCTCTTGAGATATTAAGATTTGTTTAATATGTAAATGATCATACTTATGACATCACAATGCATAATGACTTATTGAAAAATTCTGCATATCTTTACCATTATCACATGGAATCGTTTGATGATTTGCATATTTTATGTCATTGGATACATCCACGCACATGCACCTGTATTTCAAGTGATTTCATTACATAATCTCAAGGATATATAAGCGTTTTCAATAAGTTATATGCAGTGTGATCTCAAGAGTGAAGTGAGATATAAAAAAGTTGTAAATGGTTAGTCTTTATAGTTTCTTAAGAGTTCTTTCAAATAAAAGAGATTATTTTACAACTGAATGTTTCATTGTATAGACACTTTAAATACCCCAGTCTTTCCCGCTAGCTACCCCGTTGCCAGGCAGCAATTGAACTGACCAATCAGGTGCCATATTGATTGAAAGGCGTATAACCGGTCTAATCATAGCCTCCTCCGCAGGCAACTCTGTGGCTTCTTTTTTCCGAGTCAAATCGCTTCCAAGGCTGTACGAGCTGTGGGATTGCAGGGAAGTATAGGGGATTGTGAAGGGATTGGTCGACGAAGAGGAGTCTAATCATCGCTTTCTCTGCACGCAGTCCTACCACAGGTACCAGGTACATTTCGTGTCAGAGATGACACATATTTTTTAATCTTTGAAACCAGTTGCAGCAGCAGTGATAGTTTAATTTGATTGCATTTCTGCTGGAAAAAAACTGTGTTTTAATGTTAAGATATTTATCTCAATATTGCGAGTCGTTGTCATTTGGTTTCCACTCTGATGGTGAAAACATCCTAGCGGTAAATGGAATTTTAAAATCTTATCACTTGAAAAACGACTATACGCTCTTAGTTAAATCAAAGACAAGAAAATTGTAAAGGTAAGGATAACTGAGCAATTTTAATTTGTCTCTCGCGTCTTACTCTGATGCATGAAGGGCTCCGCTCGAAACGTCAGCATTTCGTTCCCTTTATCTTTAGTTCACCAACTTTATGCTTTGCTAATTTTACTTTCTACTGATGAAAAACCTATTTAATTTATTATATTATTCATTACAAGCAATGTTCCCTTAGTTTTAAATGGGTGAAATATAGATCGTCCAAGTTGTTGTAGTCACATAGTTACGGAATATATATTATGCTGGATTAGCTGTTATAGTCACCAGACGCGTTTTTGTTTTGTTTTTCAACTTAGATTTAACGAAAACAAGGAATCGAAAACGCAAACAAAGACAATAGCTGTTCATGATTTTAGGTTCCATCTGGTCACCTGCAAAATGAAAACCGTGTTTTGCGTACGTAAATTTAACAGGTCTATTCTTGTAACCTTCCTTATCGTTGTTCTGTTTTGGGTTTTTCTCGTTAGCTATTATCTACAGAGACGTTCCACAAATTCCAAAACTCTCATCGAGGTTTGGCGTTATAATTCTATGAAACGCGCTGTTTTCCATGAAACTGATGGTAACGTGGTTACTCCAATTGTCAGAACAGAAGCAGTGGACTGCAGAGGAATCCTAAATAATGACCAGACCGAGATAAAATACGCAATGCGTTTCATGAAAATTAGAAAAAAGACAAAGCTTACTCCGGTTGATTACATACAAAAAACAAACAATTGTTCTCAGTTTTTAAGCAGAAGAAACTACATTCGAAAACCTTTAACAAAAGAAAAAGAAGACTTTCCTATTGCGTATAGTATCGTGATTTACAAAGACATTGAACAATTTGAACGACTTCTCCGAGCTATTTATCGACCTCAAAATTACTACTGTATACATGTTGATAAAAAATCACCAAGGATTTTCCACCATGCTGTTCAAGGGATCACAGATTGCTTTCCAAACGTGTTCATCGCATCAACATTAGTAGACGTAAGATGGGCAGAGTTTACTGTGTTGGAAGCAGACTTAATTTGTATGAAAGATCTCTGGAAACGTTATAAAAATTGGAAATATTTTATAAATTTAACTGGACAGGAGTTTCCACTGAGGACGAACAATGAGCTGGTTGATGTTTTAAAGAATTATAATGGAACGGCGGATGTGAGAACAACAGTTAGGTTCAATGAAACGGAAAGGTAATATTATACATTCAAACTTCATTCTCGTTTCTTATTGGTCAACATACTCCAGTGAATTCTCAATGTCCGCAGGCGCGACGTCATTTCCGTCGAATACTGTGAATTATTGGACGGAGGTGTCCAAAAAAACAATTATTGGATTCGGCTTACGCATGACATCAAGAATTATCCAGACCTCGGTCAATGTTATCAATGTTATCAATGTTGGGCCTTGGGCCTGTTACTGCGTATTTTATTATTAATTTTGTAAATGTTATCGCAGTTAAATTTCAATAAATAGTAAATAGATAACATTGACCTCGGTCTGGATAATTCTTGATATCATGCTCAGCCTCATCCAATAATTGTATAATACTAGCTGAATTAGACGATTATGATGAATAATGATATGATAATTAGAGTTTCTCTGGGAGCCTGGTGCGAGGCGCTATGCCCTTATAATGCTCAATGAGATAGCACTTTTGTCGGTCGGCGTTAGATCATATAGTGTTAACGTACAGTCCGCGTCTTTTGGACGATGTTTTTTTAGTATAACCATAGAAAATACAGCCGGGGTTAGGAAGACACTTAAGGCGGGGGGTTAGAAAACTGATTAGGCGGGGGGTTAGGGTTAGAAAACTGATTAGACGGGGGGTCAGGGTTAGCATCTAAGTTGTTTTGGGGTTAGCGCTACTTAACCATGCAAATAACTACTATGGTTATACTAAAAAAACATCGTCCCAAAGCTCTACATGATCTAACGCCGACCTCTTTTGTCTTTTTGCCGCCAGTGTAGTAGTGATAGCCCATGCTATGTTATGTATTACTGTAGCATTGATGTATTTGATATTTTGTTAGAAATATGTTAAAGGCACTGCTGCACTTGCGGTGGCAGACTTACACGGCAAACTAGCATGAGAATAATGATGAATGACGGTGACAATGATTACGATGATAAATAATGATGCCAGCGAAAGGAATTCCGCTCCGCGCGCAAAATTCAAAAAATTGTTAGCTACAGCAACAGGTGGCACTCGTGAGACTACGCGCTGTGTTAGTGCATCTGGTGCAGATGGATTTCCATGTCCTTGGTTCTTCTGGGTCGTATAGCTTGTCTACTGCTGTCTGGTGAGAAAGTTATTATGATCAGCATCAGTGACAACAGCAATGACGAGAACGTGCTAACCTAGAGTGTTTTTATTTATTTTTTTTGTAATAAAGCAAGCAAATTAGAAAACGTATTCTTTACAAATATTACAAAGGTAGACGGCGAAGACGCAAGTTGAAACAACTACCTTACGATATCATTCTAACAAAAGGACAATGTCACGTTGTGCTACCAAGACAATTTATTGACTACATTTTTCAAAGTTGGCTTGCGAAGGATTTCTTGGAATGGCTGAGGCATACCCGTGTCCCGGATGAAACGTTCATACCGACGCTAAACAATAGTCCGCAGCTCAATATTCCTGGCGCATATACAGGTGGGTAATTAACACTGTGTATGAGGTCTAAGGTTTGGAGCGAAGGCCTTTCACTTTCCGACGTTTCACTCTCTGACGAAGGGCGTTAGACCTCGTATCCTATCAAGACAGACAGACAGACAGACAGACAGACAGACAGACAGACAGACAGAAATATTAATTATAACAGAGATAGACACACACACACACAGACAAAGACAGACAGACAGACAGACAGACAGGCAGACAGACAGACAGACAGACAGACAGACAGACAGACAGACAGACAGACAGACAGACAGACAGAAATGCACACCCATGTACTCTTCACGCACGTCTAAGAGTAAAATTAATTAGATATGTTTGAATATCGTCATCAAAATTCCATTATTGACTCTTTATCTCAGGAGATCGTCCCAGAAACGCCCGTTACAAAAATTGGGGCAACGAGCCATGCCATGGAAAGATAGTACGAGGGATTTGTATCAATGGAATTGGTGATTTACATTTTATAACGAAACAAGCAAAGTTGTTTGTGAATAAATTTCACATCGGATTTCAATATTTGACATTAGACTGTATGGAAGAATGGTTCTACAATCGCACCAAGGCGTATTACGAAGGAGGAGACGACGTGGTTTTTAATTTAAAACCATATATGTTTTACAACGAAAATAAGTGACAATTCGCCAAATTGTAGAGCAAAGTTCATCATATACAATTGCTTCGTTCTATTTTAAAACCCCATTTAATTTGATAACAATCAACAACTACACACAGAGATTTTAAGGCAACCTGGTTTGTATTTCTGCCTTTAAATGCGGTTTCAAAAGTTGACAGGTATTCTATATAATTGCTCCAGACAATTTTTTGAAATCAAACTTTCTGAATTTAGATTAGACTTATAAAATATATCAATTTTATGTAATTAATCAATATAACCATTATGTTAGTATTTGAAGTTTCATATAAATACCGAAATGACGGGATGGGATTAAGTTTACGTTAGGTGCGGTGATCTCACGCTCAACAAGAGTCGACTGGGAACGAGTTTCCCATTTTCGTCCGTTCCCTTTCTTTCCCTCAATTCCACCACATCCCCTCTTATCCCCTCGTAGCCCCCATGGCATTAACCACTGGGCACAAGTATGCCAGGCTCAGTATTTATTGATATAAAAAACACAAATTAAACGTGTGTTGTACAGTCTGAAACGAATCTATAGTACCATATATCTTACTACGAATAGTTTCTGTAGTGAAAATGCCTCTACCAGCAGCTTTACAAGCTCGATTAGCTAAACGGGGGTTGTTAAAGAGTGATGAAACAGGTAAGGAGGAATTGCTACGTAATATTATAAAACGTATAATCGTATATATTGGTAAACTGTTGGTTCATGGTTGCATAGCAATTCACATTGAATGATGCAAATATCTAAACTGAATGTAGTCTAATTGTAAAGTATTTTGGAAGTGGATAAAGGTCCGACAATTTTAGGGATGTTTATTTTAGGGTAGAAATAGGGATATTTAGGGTAGAAATAGGGATGTTTAGGGTAGAAATAGGGATATTTAGGGTAGACATAGGGATGTTTAGGGTAGAAATAGGGATGTTTAGGGTAGACATAGGGATATTTAGGGTAGAAATAGGGATATTTAGGGTAGAAATAGGGATATTTAGGGTAGAAATAAGGATATTTAGGGTAGAAATAGGGATATTTAGGGTTAGGATTTAGGGGTTTTCCCGGACTGGGAGCATTTAGCTTATGGGTCCGGTGTCGGACCTGTACCCATGATGAAGTATTTTAGCTCTGTAAAAAGATGGACAATATAGGTAGCATTATTGATCTATTAAAAGCCATGATTCATTTCAATTGATAAAAAGTAGGTATGCTATTGTAATGTTACATCACTAATCAGTGCATACTCATCTGTGTGACAATACTCATCAGTGTGACTAATATAGCACACACAGATATAAAACTTACATTCATTATGTATAATTAACGGCATATTTAGATGAAGACTCTGATGATGATAAAGAAAAATCAATTGGAAAATGTCCAAATGCTTCGAATCCTTATCATAAATGTGTTGAATATTGCTTCACAAGATGGGGAGGCACAGTAGGAAACAATGAAAAAGAGGTTGGTGTGCCAGTGTTGCTAGTCAGTATAACCAGGGGCACCAGAGCCATGGGGGCATGCGGTGGCACCTGTGTGCCCTTTGGTACTATTACAATATCTTATACTTTGTTTTGAATTTATTTTGTCACTCCCGCTGCCGTGAGTTGCTTCTGGCACCCCTGTCAGTAACCTGTGTTGACACAGCTGTGAATGTGGATTTACATGTACATGTATACTGTATAGTACTTCAAAACTGTCCCTGTTAATGTTGTATTTTGATTATTTAAGGTCAACTATTCCCAAATTCTGCTACCCCCAGGTTGGTTTATAGTCCAAGATCCTTCAAGGTATAGATCTATGAATGATTCTTCACCATCTTATACAAAATTATTTTCAGCTGTAAAGATTTTGGAAGAATATAGATTTGTCTAGTTTTAAAATGACAAGAATTCTGTTTTTCTAGTGGAGCCAGTTATTTCTGGAATACAATGACCAACCAAGTGTCTTGGCTGCATCCACTAAGTTCGTATAGATATATTTATCATTCAGCAATGTTTTAAACATTCAACATTGTCTAATACAGTATACTGTAGTTGGAGCAAAGAAGCACACATGGCCTAGGATCTAATTTTAACTCAATTTTTTTAGATCCTAAAGCTGATGTAACAAACCCAGTCTCAAAAGACAGGCCAGGTACAGTACACAGTACATTGGTACAATATACCAACAACCGGGTGCAGGGTAAATCCTATAGCCACTGGCAAACTAGGCACACATTTAGGGGTTGCTGAGCATTTCATCATGTCATTTTTTGATGGCACAATTTTGCTTGAAGAAAGTTATGATGTGTATTCAGTCAGTTAATCAATTTCTGACTCTGTCATGTTGTCTACAAGCAAATGCAAACTGTGACATTAATATGTCATTCACACTGTCAACACCAACAGGTTTGGATATCTCTTCTTGAGGGGTCAACTATAACAATTTTTTACTGTAGTTGTGCCACTGATTGGCAACAAGAACATTTTGTCAGAGATTAAGAGACTTAAAAGTGGCATACAAATGTGTTCTTTTTGCAGGTGGAGCCCACGAGGTGATGCCAAATTATGTCATTCCTTCGCCATTGGTCGTTGCTGCTTTAGATGCAAGTGGAAATGAAAAAGAGCAAGTTTTAAACATTGGGAAACATCCAAGTTTGGTGAAGGCAAGGAGACACTTGCAGAATGTAGATTTTTTCTCAACTTACCATACCTTAAATGTAGCTAGTTCAATATTGTTTTATTTAATTATTGATTTAGGGTTCACAAAGGAAAATTCAAGCTGCAGTCAAAAGAAAACAGCAAGAAAGAGGTGACAATTTTATTTTATTTTAATTATTTATTGGATAACAACTTGCTATGAAAAAGACAACAACAAGAGATCTAAAAGGGAAAGTGCGAACAGGACTAAAAGTCGCATGCGAGGCGCCGCCCTCTTAGATTAAAATATACATGTAAAATTTGCTCTAGAGGCTCTACGACAGGGACAGTCGCGTAGCAGTGTCCAGGTGCACAGCCAATCTATATTAAAAGTAGAAACAATTCTACACTAGATAGTATCTGTCTTACAAAGTTCTTAAATGACATACAGCAGAACTGGTGAAACTACTTGTATTGGCTAATTTGCAGACAAAGTTCCATAATTTGACTAAGCAGTTAAAATATGAGGCTTGGAAAGTTCTTGTTTCACAAAGTGGAGTTTTAAGGTTGGCAAAGCTTTGGCTCAGCCTGGTGCGGCCTTTCGAAACAAACGTAACAAATTTGTGGACATTTAAGTCAGTATGCCCATGTAGGGACTTGAAGAAAAGTAGGTCTTTGAGTTCTCTATGGTAGCACACCTTTTTGTTGCATTGGAATGTTTAGCCCAAATCTGTCATCTCCCTTGACATTTTGTTTTGTATAAAACTTAGATTCAAAAAAAAGGAAAAAGTCAGATGATTTGGATCCATTGGATCCTGCAGCTTACTCTGATGTTCCAAGGTTAGTGAATAAATTGTAAATGCTAGTCGTAATTCTTCTCGGAAAATGACCTTAAATCGCAGGCAGAAAAGCAACTACCAACTTCATTTCATAGCTAAAAGTTGTTGATACAAACATACACCAAAAAAACTCAATTATGATGATGCTTAATTCGGATACAGTAGCATTCTCCTATGACAAATGCAATATTGTAACATGTCTTGTTTGAAAGTAATGTTATGTTTGATACTGTGACTGAGAACTCTCATTCTTGTCTTTATTCTTGGGAGAGTGTGTTACATGGCAGTTGTTCAAAATTTTAAAATGATTTTACTTTGCAGAGGTACTTGGTCTTCTGGATTGGTTGAAAAAGGTGATGCTAAAACTGGAGTGGATACTACAGCTAATGGACCATTATTTCAACAGCGGCCGTATCCTAGCCCTGGTGAAGTTTTACGTAGAAATGCAGCCATTAAAACAGGCGGACCAGAATGAACTCAGAATTTTAGTTGCAAAAGGATTTGTTATTTCATTAAAAAAGAGGACCTACTGTGTCAGAAGATAAAAAACCACCAACCAGAAGGAAGTAAGAGGACTGATGCCTTGGATTTGATGTGTACAATGCTAATAATTAAACTGAGCTGGCACAGACAGTAGTTTTGTTGTATGCTAGACTTTTGTATAGTACAATTGCTTTAAATTATGTTATGTTATCAGATATACTATTGTGAATTGTGTGCTTAACCCTTTTATAGCCTCAGTGTCAGCATTTGGTCTGCAAAAATGTCTTATAATACTAGTTGGAAAACATTGTTTTAAAAACATGTCAGTTTATCTTTGATGATCATTTTCTTTATTCTCAATACCTCTATGGTTGGTTAACCATTGATATTATTAGAAGAAGATGGGTGCTGATCACTGTAGGGCTTACGGGTAGGACCACAAAGTGAAGTTTTAGTCAGCAGTGTTATAATTTTTGTTTTTATTAAATATATATGTTGTTATAAATTGATATGCACTTATTATAAGTTGGGAAATACGCAGTGCTTTAAATTTAAAATGCCATTTGTACCATAGTTAGAGAAAATAATATTGTTGTCTCTGTTATAGGTAGTTACTTCAAATTAATCTGAATTGGGAGTGCTACTCTGTAACCTGCCTTTATCATATATTATAGGCATACATTATACATGTATGTCTATTGCATTGCAATTGGATTCAAGTTTTGTTGTATTGACAACATTAAACTGGCTTCATTCGTGTTTCAGCCTGTTTTTGTTTTTGTTCTTGAACTTTAAAATGTGTGTAGTAAATAATTCCAAGTAGCGTGAAGGCCATCCCAACCAGCTGGTTTAGTGAAACAGGATCCTGAAATATAACAATACCCCCTATCAATGTTATACAAAATTTCAGGTGGCCAACCATGTTATATCTGATAGGGGAGTCAAGGAAAAGCAAGTTTCACATCCTTTGCATTTGTTTTGTACATTATTTAGAGTTACTATCTACATTGCTTACAGGTATGTTCACAGACCACTTCACTATTACTATAAATTACAAAGTAAATGGTTTGAACCTAGGAGTATCATTAGATGTATGAAGTTGATTGTCCAGGTTGTTGTCTTGAGAAAGACTATTGTTGGTGACTGATGTTTCAGCAGCAGTCATCTTCAGAGTCAAGTAAAGCATGTTTGTCAGGTTTGCCTTTATATATGTCTGGTTCATTATGTTATAATTTGATTGTGTCATAATTGGTGTGTGTTGCAGCATGTGTTAAGCGACTGGGCCAATATTGTTCATCATTGGTTGTTTGTGTCATAATCAATGTGAGTAGGTGTTGCGTTGTGTTAATCGTGGGTGTATTGTTCGTTGGTGTGTGTGAAGTAGTCTTTTATATGGTGTTGGTAATTGTTGTGATCTGTTAAGTGGTTTATGTTCCAAGTTGGTATACCAACTTTCTAATGTAAGTCACTGTTTGTAGTTTGTGCTAAAAGCGATACTTTCAGCTGAGTCCCAGTCAATATTGTGTTTTGTTTGTATGTGGTGCTCAGCTTTCCTCAGCTAGACTTATCAAGACTAAAAATTAACTACTGTAAAGTCTACTGCTAGTTAAAACTTAATAATAAAAAATAAAAATTCACCATCTCATAGAAATTTAGAGTGAATAGTATATACAAAAGGATACGTAACAGGTGACGTGTTTCCTATTATCCAATAAATTGATAAATTCACAGAAAAAGCTAAAGTTCCTGATAGAATAACAAAACCCTGTAAAAAGTAATAAGACCCTTTCCATAATTTGTTTGAAAAAAGTTTCAATATTTGAACTGAAATTAAACTAAACATACCACGGCAGTTATAGGCCAATTTGTTAGAAGTCCACCAGGTTGAAAAGGAGGTTCGTAGAGAGGAAAAATAAATGCTAATACTAGTGCAGACAATGGAGCCTGTAGGAGGAAATGTTTATCAGTATAAAGGAATATACAAACAAACAACAACAGACGTTTTACGGCCGTTTTCCCCGCTTAAGCAGGGGTTGGCCGGTGGTTCCCCACAACAGTTTCCTCCACTTTCCACGATCATGTGCATCTTCCCTCTTCAGCCCACTCTCTCTCATATCCCTCTCCACTACCTGGCTCCATGTCATCCTTGGCCTTCCTCTTGCACCATCAAGCGACATACACCTCTTCACCCAGTCACCATCATCTTTCCGCAGCACATGTCCCAGCCACCTTAATCGGCTCCTCTTTACCACGTCAGACACCGATTCAATACCCATTCTTTCCCTCAGCTCCTCACTAGACAGGAATATATAAAGGAATATATAACAAGAAAATTAAATAACAACCAATCATTTTAAGTACCTGGTAATACAGTAACTGCATAGATGACAATTGATGTTCTTGTTGTTTACTGCCAACTAGCTAAACAAAATGGCAATTATTCACCAAATGCAAGTGCAATTTTCAACTTTAACACTTTACATGCACCCACATGGGATTAATGTTGATTTTCAATTCATTTCCACAATGTTACCATACACTTGAATTCTTACCACTTGATAAATGGCAGTAACTAGTACTCCTAGTAGTGCGAAAATGGTTCCAGTGATGTTAAATCGAACATCGTACCAGGAGTTGAGAAATACACCAAGAACTATAGGAAGCTATATAGAAAGATTTGTCAGTAGTTAGGGACTTATCTCTGAATAAGATAAAGATTATTTTCTATATAGAATTGTATTATTTAAATGGTGTTAAAATATGTAGATCAAAATTTTTTATTGTAACCTGATGAAAGATTAAAGATACAAAAAAACTTAACTTACTATGGTTAGTTTGATTTGTGTTGAATAACCTCTGTTGTAGAAGGTTGTGTGGATAAAAAGAATAGCTGGTGTTGTCATAACTTTGGCAACCTGATACGTTCCAACTGTATTATTTTGTAAACTAAGATTCGTGAACACTACAAACCCACAGAAACTAAGACAAAGCGGAATCATCTCCTGTAGTGGTATTCGTATAGGAGAGAAGATTTTAAACCAAATACACAGCTGTAGTCCAAAGAAAGTCATAACGAAATGGATACAAGTGAGAGTTACATTAGGAAATCTGTAGTTAGTGTAAATCCATTTGTTTGAGAAGACAATAGCTATGGAAGACATGAGATTCCAGATAATACAGATCGCTAGTTTGGTGGGAGATATGACTTTTTTAGACTCCATTTTATGAACTATTACAATAAAACTCCAATGATCTGGTACCCTGAATATGGTACCTGATCAATATTATTTAATTTACATATTGAGCCAGCAGTACTACAATACACGTTGCAATAAATAAGTCATTATTTTAATAATTAATATCATTAGTAAATTAAAATAATAACTAAAAGAGCTGTGTACAATGGGTTGATGTATATTAAATGCGATTTAAACGATAATGCGATAAAATTAACTATAAATACATTGAATTTACATTGAGTTCCGGTAAAAAAGTTGTTTACGTTACCATGACAATCTCGACAAACCAAAATGGCGGACGACGCAGATGTTGGAAACGCTACAGAAGAAGATGTAGTTGACTGTAGTTCTATCCTAAGTGAACCAAATACACCCGAAGGAAAGCAGAGCGAAGATAATCTCTCGCAGGTTTCTGAAAGCGTCTGCACAGATGAGGTGAACATCGATAGATGGATTGTCCTTGACTCCTTGAGATGTTTACTTATAATTTGTAATTTTGTATATTTGTACGGCTCTTAGAGAAAATTCTTTACATCTATTACTATGGGTGGTCGTTTATAGGAAGAAGAATTCAGTGATTTGGCGGATCAGATTGCAAATGGCTTGTCACAAATTGGCCGTTCTGCAGATGGTACAATGCAAGTGTTTTTAACTCTGTCTTTGTCTGTAAGTGAAAACCCCGCCATTGATTATGGTTCCAACTTTCTCTTAAATATAAATATATTTTGTATAATTTTATATAAATATTCCTCAATTATTATCACAGAAAATGGACATAACTGACTGCCTTTTAAGATGAACTTTTATGTTCTATTTTAATGCTGTATTTAGAATCAAGAGCTTACAGATATATCTCCGCTCAAAAACTATGAACACCTTCAGACAATTATCATATCTCACAATATTCTTACAGGTATGGCTGGATATTATGTGATTAGATGTAATTGCGGTGCCCTTTGGCAGTGTTTTATACTCGATGATTTCATTCGTTGTGAGGAATCTGTAATAAGTGACATTTTTGACGCAACATTTTTAAAAGCACCACACTTTAGCACTGTGTCTGGTTAACAATACATTTCTTGTGATAATCATAAAATGTGATTTGTTTAATAGATTTGATTCCTCTTGGCCAAATGAAAAGTTTAATAAAACTCGATGCTTCTTATAATAAATTAACAACCCTTCTGGATTTTATGCCACCTAAAAACCTGATGGTTAGTGTAATGCTCAGTCACTGAGCTGTTATATATTATTTATGCCTTTAATATCAACATGGTGATGCATCAAGATGATGTTTTGAATGGACGGTACATGTTTTTGTGATTCAGGATGTTGATTTTTCTCACAATGCAATTGATGAGCTTACAGATCTATCTCAACATCACCATTTAGTAACATTAATGTTGGACTGTATCCTTTGACATTGCTGAGAACATAGAGACTTTACAATATATTATATATAATTGGCCATATAATTATATAAGGAGCGATTATAGAATACCCGTCCACTTTTGAAACTCTTAGTTGTTAACATGATACGATCAATAGCGATATGTTGCGTAGTTTTGAAATAGAACGAGGCAACATAATATTGTTTCATTCAATAGCGATATATGTTGCGTAGTTTTGAAATAGAACGAGGCAACAACATATAATATTGTTTCATTCAATAGCGATATGTTGCGTAGTGTAAGATATATTTTTTCGTGATACGATGATACGAAGTCAGAACAACTACGTAATAATATAATAAAGGTGAGATATTTGATAAAGCCTGGGTAAGATATATTTTTTCGTGATACGATGATACGAAGTCAGAACAATTACGTAATAATAACGTAATTATTCTGACTTCGTATCATCGTATCATGATAACAACTAAGAGTTTCAAAAGTGGACGGGTATTCTATAATCTAGCCTTATATAACATGTTTAATAATAATTATTGCCAATAACTCAAGGGGAATTCCAAATTCAAATACATAACATCATTTTATTATCTTTATGAGACTTTGCCAGAAAGATAATAACTGCATGATGATGACATTTGAAATAGTTCTATAATCCTGAAATGGTTCTATGATATGTCATGCATATCATGAGGAAATGAAAGATCCCATTTCTTTTGATCACTTTGTAGCTATCTACCTGTAGCCCCTGCCTACTCAGCAGGCTCTGCTTTTGTAGGAAGGAAAATCGGGCATGTGCAGGCTAGCAATAGAGTGCCAGCAATGGTCGTTCCTCGCGCGCCTTCCACTCAAATTTCCGCACACCCACTCTCGTAATTTGTAGCCGAGCGGCTGGTAAAAAGTTATCAAGCTATCAGGTAAAAAAGTTATCAAGCTATCAGGTAAAAAAGTTTTAAACATATGTAGCAAAGACTCTTGATCAGGTACCATTGCTTCCAAATCGATTTATTCAAGCTTCAATAAATCAAAACCACCAGTTTTACAGAACAGTTGACTACCCAATGCAACCATTGCATAGTGGATGAACTCCACCTGCCATCCACCACCCCCACCACCCACCCCACCACCACCACCAATAAATAGATTGGTCACCAGGACTCTACCTTTTTAAATCCATATTGTTTGTATCTTGATTTATTGATTAAATAATCCATATACCATCAATCCAAAATAATAAGAGTCACCAAAACTCCATGATCATTTACAGAACTGGATTCCAAAAACATCCATACTCGAATTGAACACACCCAACAAAAAGTTGAAGCAGCAATGATTCTAAAAACACCCAATATATATTTTTTGAAGCTAAATTATTCTTGTATGAAAAGTGAAGAGATTGTGAAGTAGTAAGTCTACCTCCCTTCACCCTGGAAATTCCCAGACTCGTATCCAGGCGCTTGTTTGCTTTGCGCGCTGGGCTTGCGTGAACGCGCGCGCGAATACACGCGGGGAAAAACGCCGCCATTGTACCTTCTCACGCTACTCGAATTTCGCCTCGAAACTTTTGTTTAAAATCATGATATCACATTCATAAAGTTGCTCAATGTTGTCTTACACCTCAAGGCCTCTCCTTCAGGTCCCCTTTACTTAAAAAAACCCACAGAAAACCCAGAATAAATGCTGTCAATGCTATACAAATATAGACACTACGTCTCGCTAACATTCCGACTCAAATTAGAAAAAATAAACGTTACAAATACCTGATAATGCTCACTGAACCAAAATCTTGAACATATACGTCCATAGAAAGCTCCAGTTTCAGACAAACAGTGGTTTAAAACGAGAAAACATCAGAAAGAAGCCATTTCGTCCACGGATAATTTGATAAAAATAAAAATATCCAACATTCCAGGTTGTGGCGGGAATTGAGTTGCTTATCTGTGATTGGTTGATACCGTTTAAGGTTAACGCTGATTGGTTGATGTGAGGCTTGGTTTTATGGCTAACTGTGGTGGGGGGTGGTGTTATTACCACCCCATTCCACCGCCTATGTATCTTTAAGGCGAGCAATTAGCATTGTTTTTCCTAACGAAGTTTTAGATAACGAAGTGGAAGAAATAAAAGGACTTTGTTCTTGTCAATGTTTGAAAAAGCTCAGTGTTGCACACAACAGAATTCAAAGAATAAGTGGATTGATGAATCTACCAGTTTTAATGCATTTGAATTTGGTGAGAATTGACTTATGAACAAACTACATACTGCTTTTGAAATATATGGTTGACTGAATATAAACCGTTATGTTTGCCTTTTAAGAATTTTTTACATATCTTAGAGTTATAATAACATCAAGAAAGTCGAAAACATAGAGTCTTTGAAGTATTTAAAGGTAATTTATTCAGACTGACGGACAGACCTGTCTAGACTGACGGACAGACCTGTCTAGACTGACGGACAGACCTGTCTAGACTGACGGACAGACCTGTCTAGACTGACGGACAGACCTGTCTAGACTGACGGACAGACCTGTCTAGACTGACGGACATACCTGTCTCGACTGACGGACAGACCTGACCACACTGACGGACAGACCTGACCAGACGGAAAGATCGAAAAAAGCAGTGACTTTTTCATTGCCACTAGGTCCTTGACTTGTCTGGAAATTATATCAGAAGTTTAAAAGGATTACAGAACCACGATTTTCTTCAAGAAATCAATTTGGAAGGAAATCAGGTAAGTTTTGATAAACGAATTGAACAACTGTTCAATTTCTTAGTTTCAACTGTTTCAAGTTTCTTACGAAACTGCAGGAGGATATATTTCAAAACAGAGTTTAATTTTTCACACTTTATTTTCGTTCTAAGGTAATCGATATCGCGGAAATTCGCTATGTACGAGAACTACGACTTCTCAGAAATCTCAATCTTCGTGGAAATCCTATTCAGGTAATTCGTAGAATTATCACTCGACAGAAGTTTTAAACACTTCTTTGTCAGTTTTTAAGTAATACTCCAAAAACGAGAAAACGTTCTTCCTCCGATTTCAAAACACTAAAGACGTAAGTTTTTTGAATGATCTTCGAGGTCTTTTGAAATCGGGGGAAGGACTCTTTACGAATGTTTGAACTTGCTTCTCAAATCGAATGAAAGTTGGCGAAATTTATGGAAAATCTTCCTCATTAATTGACACAGTGTGAGAAATCACTTTCTCGTCTATAGGAAATGCCAGATTACAGATTATCAATTTTGTTCAGACTTCAGATGTTGGTTACCTTGGATAGAATACAAGTTACTGCGAGTGAGAAGGTGAGTTGTCGAGGGTCTTCTATGAGGTTGAGTTGTTGTGAGACAAACATTTGGCAATTTCCTATAATTATATATATATATATATATATATATATTACTAGAAATACGTGTAAGCAACAACCCTTCGCCCGTCTACAGTTTGAATTAATGTGTTGCGATAACAATTCTATTGTATAAGGAAAATAATAGATAACACATTCCATTTTTCCGATGGTACTTGGAGTATCTACATGAATAAACGCGGGGAACACGTGGGTCAGAGGTTAACACTAAGGATTACAGTAAATGTAATTCGTCCGCAAAGCCAGAACAAAGATGACTGCACGAAGATGACTGCACGAAGTGACTAAACGAAATGGCTGCACGAAATGGCTGCACGGAGTGACTACACGAAGCCCATGCACGAAGTGACTGCACGCTGCACGAAGTGTGACTTCTAAACCGGATTTGTTGTTTTTCTACCAGGTTCATGCCATTAATATGTTCAATCCTCCGCGTGACGTCATTGCGGCACGTGATCACATGGTCCACGTGGTTAGATCATTGGTACAACCTGCCAAAGTCTTCGACAGGTTTGTTGTGCCCTTGCCCCAGAACCTGATGATTCTCATCAACAGCCAATTCTTAATTCTAATTCTCATCAACAGCCATTCCTTAATTTCCCATCGTTTCTTTTTAGTACCTTAACCAGCATGACAACACCGTACCCAATGCTTATCCTCACAGGACCATCCGGCTGTGGAAAGAGATATCTCACGAAGAAAATATGCCACGAGTTTCCCGATTATTTTGGACTAGGGTCAGTAATTGTAGTTTGAAACAGGGATTTTTGAGAGGTACCGCGTTTGAGGTTTGTTCTTGATTTTTTTAGGGTTTCTAATACCACTCGGCCACGGAGGAAAAAAGAAGAAGATGGTGTCGACTACTACTTCGTGACGCAAGAGGAATTTGAAAGAGATGTCATGGAGGTATATAAACACTGTAAACAGTATTTTAATTTTAAGACAGACAGACAGACAGACAGACGGACGGACAGACAGACAGACACACACACAGACAGACAGACACACAGACACACAGACACACAGACACACACACAACACAGACAGACAGACAACACAGACAGACAGACAACACAGACAGACAGACAACACAGACAGACAGACAGACAGACAGACAGACAGACAGACAGACAGACAGACAGACAGACAGACAGACAGACAGACATGACGAAGTTTCTTCCCATTGCATGCTCATTTGCTTTTCTCGCATTTCAGGGAAAATTTCTACAAACTGCGCAGTCAGGTGGCTATTTATACGGTATTACAAGGGAAGCTGTCGAATCAGTCGCGCGAAAAGGATTGGCCTGTGCCCTCCACATGAAGATTGAGGTATTGATTACAAAAAAAAAACCAAGGCTAGTGTACTGAATGAGCTTTGGAAATACTGCTGTAAATACTGCTCTTTTGTTTCTTCAGGGAGTGCTCAGTTTCAAGAATACAAGTTTTGAACCAAGATACATCCTTATTCTTCCCGAAACAGCTCAGGTTTTTCGAAAAATCACTTGTTCTCTTTTATCACTTTCAATTAATTTTTGTGACTATAGAAATTCTTGCAGTTTCTGATTGTTATTCAAAACCCAAATCTGATTTTAAAAAATAGGTTTCATGTGCATTAGAACACGTTTTTTTATCGAATCCCTCTTGCCGTTAGGAACACGAACGAAGACTCAGAGAACATTCGTATTATTCTGAATCATTAATTGCTCAAGCCCTGGATCGTGTTGAGCTGTATGCTAGTACCAACAGAGAAAAACCAGGCTTCTTTGATATGACCATTATGACTGGTAAGTACCAAGTAAGTAGTAACATAGATACTCTATATATAGAGTAGAGTAGAGTAGAGCAGAGTAGAGTAGAGTAGAGTAGAGTAGAGCAGAGCAGAGCAGAGCAGAGCAGAGCAGAGCAGAGCAGAGCAGAGCAGAGCAGAGGATATGATAGGATAGGATAGAAAAGTATAGTATAGTATAGTATAGTATGAGTATGAGTATGAGTATAGTATAGTATAGTATAGTATAGTATGAGTATGAGTATGAGTATAGTATAGTATAGTATAGTATATTATAGTATAGTATATATCCCCCAGCTAGCATATTCTGACCAAGATGACAATTTCTCGCTATTTAGATGATTTACACGAGATGTATAGAAGGCTCAAAGTTTTGGTCTTGGATTACTTGGGTCTGACTCCTACCACTACCACAGACTCCGAGATTATAATGGACAGTTTCACCGAGTTATCCTCGAGGGGTTCCGAAGATGCTCCGAGAAACAGCGCGACCACGACTACGACGACCAACGTATCGAGAGCATGGTCAAGACGTTCGGACATCTCGAATAGTTTTATGAAAACGAACTTGAGTTTTCAAAGTTCTAAGATTTCCTTGGTGGAACATGAGTCTTTAGAACGACGACGTATGTTGGCGAAGGCTGCCTTAGCTGGTATTCCTTATGTGTCCAACGAAAGACTTAATAATCTCAGGTACGTATGCAGCTTCTATTGCCTGGGAGAGTTCGGCATATTTTTAGCCCGGGGGCCCTCAGTGCTACCGTTGAGACCCCTCAGCGTTTTCACCATGAGCGCAAGAGAAAATTGAAAAGTCCCCTCCCATAAAATTATAAAAAGTCCGCGCTTACCGGGGTCCTGCGCTCATCGGGGCCCCGTACGATCCCGGCGATTTTGGCGCCTTTTGGGGGTTGGTTAAAAATTTGTAAAAGAATACTTTGTGTTCAATATGAACTTATTTCTCATAAAATTCATAGCATCGAATGAATGAATGCCTTGGACAAGAGTGTAAAGAAGGATACGCCATAATTCCAGGATCTTCTGGTAGACATGATAACTTTGGATCATTTAGGTATTGATGCTATAAGGCGGCCCGGCACTTACTGGCCCCGCACTTACCGGGGTCCTGCGCTCATTGGGGCCCCGCGCTCACCGGTGTCCCGCGCTCACCGGTGTCCCGCGCTCATCGGGTCCCCGCACTTACTTGGGCCCCATGCTTTCTAGAAAGAACACGTGAAAGCGCGAGGCCCCCGGCGCCATATGACGCTCTAACCATTGAGCCACCGAGATTCAGATGGAGAGCGAAGGTTACAATGATGTACTGGTCCAATTGATATATGTACTACCTATGTGGCAGTAACTTATATATCAGTAATGCTTGGGTGTGTTGTATATATGTTGTGTATATACACCGATGTAGTGAATACGATTTTGACGAAGACGATCTTGAGCTTGTCAATCGTCCATAGGTCTGTCTACTCTAAGTTCTCATATTGGCTACATCAGTTTAAGAAACGTTTGTTATAACTATTTTTATCTTCGAAACGTATTCTTCATAGGCGTTCTGATTACATCGGGCAACAAACAAGCAAGAATCTTTCCACGTTATTGAAGTTTCAACGATCGGTATCTGCCCCTGTTGATCAGTTTAGCAATTCTTACTTCTCACTTTTGGTCAACACCAGTAACTTGACCACCAATCCACCAGAACTTGGTGAAGCAATAAATGGGTAAGCAAGACATACGGTGTTGAAATATTTCTGGACGAAAGCCAAGATTTTCTTGGACGAAAACCAAAATTGTCTTACATTCAATATCTCGTTTTGTAGATCGGAGCTCGATTCAGACTCGGAAACACTCGCCTCCAGCTCTCCGCCGTCGTCAGCTCGCGCCTTATCTCCGAACATGGCACGAGAAGAATCCGACAATTCACGTGAGAATGCATCAGTAGCATCGCTGGACACATTCCAAGGGTCACCATTAAGCAGTGATGTTCGAGAGGAACTACTTGGAAACTCGATATAACTAATAAATGTGGTATTTTATATAATGTGGATATAACTCATGTGTTTTATAATGTGGTGTATATACAGTTGATATAGTTTAAACTTGGTTTGTAAAAAAGTTATTAAAGATATAAATCAAATGTCTAAAAAGGTTGGTGTACTGCCGAAATAGCGTGTAAGTAGTCTAACGTCTCGAGCTAAGGCCCTTCGTTAGAGAGTAACGTTTCACTCTCTAACGAAGTGTTTCACTTTCTGGCGAAGGACCTTCGCTCGAAACGTTAGACTACTTACACGCTATTTCGGCAGTACACCAACCTTTTTAGATATTTGATTTGTATTTCTACACTACCTACGCAGTACAACACATTTTGTGAGTTATTAAAGTTATTACTTATTTAAGTATTTCAGAATCATTTTCAGAGAGATATGAAAATGTCTCATCATCAATCAAATGTATCAAAATGACTTTGCAAAATTCCATCTCACCCTTTCCTGCCAATAAACGATGCCCAGCGAGAGTCTTGAAGTGATATTAGTAGTCATTATCTTGTTAACGCATCTGCGATGGAAGGCACGACCCTGGGATTTACGACCAGTCACTGAAATCTCTACGATATGTTCCTAATGTAAACTACCAAGAAATATTGATGGATAACGTCGCCATTGACTTCAGTTAGTTGAGACCAAAAAGTACCAGATATCTATACATAATATACAACCAAGAATAATTCATCATTAGATGTGTGAAGTAGATCGTCCAGGTTGTTGTAGTCTTGAGAAAAACTATTGTTGGTGACTGACGTTTCGATGGCCTCAGTGGTGGTCATCGTCAGAGTCAAATAAAGCGTGTTTGTCAGGGTTTGCCTATATATACGTCTGGTTCATTACGTCATTGTTCGTTGGTGCGTGCGAAGAAGTCTTTTGTATGGTGCTGGTAATTGTTGTGATCGGTTTATGTACCAACTTTCTAATGTAAGTCGCTGTTTGTAGTTTGTGTTAAAGGCGATACATTCAGCCGAGTACGTGGTGTTCAGCTACGTTATTAGTCCTGTCCCCGTTTCTAGTAGCTCGTTTGTGTTCAGCTAGTCTGATTTTTTGGTTTCTGCCGGTTTCACCAATATAAGTATCCTGGCAGTCGGCGCATTTGATCTTGTAAACTGCACCCTGTCTTTCGTGAGGCTGTTCTTTGTCTTTCACGTTAGTCAGTATAAGAGATCCAGCATTTCCAGTGAATTAGCTCCCATCACATTAAAACGTAAAATCAAGTTTTACCATCTGACAAAAGGCTGGATTCACTCGAAACGACAGATCTCTTCAACAGTTCACCATCCTTTTAGTATTTTTCAACAGAAATAGCTTTTAATTACCCTTGGATATTCTTATCCAGCCAATCACGATGAACCAATCCTTTAACCCAAGATTCTGGTAGCTTATCGTAGCCAACTTTACAGCCAAGTAAGGCGCCTGCTACAGCACAATTAGTATCCGCATCTCCAGCCTTAGAAAAAGAAAACATAAATGACAATTGAGCAGTGGGAAAATAGTTATTTCAAATCTCTTTTCGTACTAGTTGGGAGAAGTTGTTTTAAAAACATATTAGGTTATCTTTGGTGATGACTTTGAGAGTTGATAGCTCGAAGACTATGCAGCAGATTTACTTGAAATGTTCAGTGTACGCTCCTGCCGTGCTACTTTGTTCGTTAAAGCAAAAAAATGCTAACGAATTTTTCACTTCAGACATTTTAAGTCTCTTTTTTTGTAGATTAGCCTGTGTTAACTCTACCTAATCTTTCTTATTTTTATTATTTATATTACTTTATGTATTGTACTTGTTCTGCACTTGTATATGTATCTATATATGTGTCTAACTATTTTAATAAACATTATAATGCGCATTCGATCAACACGTCATGTAGAACGCGCTAAATGAATAACTTATTCATTCATAACATAATAACGTATTCATTAGTGAATAAGTGAATGAATAAGTTATTATTACAACAACTTATTCATTCACTTATAACTCATTCATTCATTATTGAACAGCGAAACAATTAGTAAAGATCAGCAACTGACATTTCAAGTGAAAGCCCTTAATCAGAGTAAAGTTAATAGCAATACCTCCATTGTAATTTTTTGAATTGCTTCACGAAAGTCTTTCTGTCTGAAGGCCCAGAAACCAGCTCCAAGACACTTTAATGTATAGCCAATCACGTGTGGATCATCAAGTTCTAACTCTTTTAATGAATCAGCAAACATGTGCTTTGTGAATTCCTTTTTCTACAATGAAATTTTTACGCTAATAAAAATAACAATCGCATAATCGTCAAGCTCATGTTTCTAGGGGTGGAAACTGTTAGCACGGACAAGTTTCAGCCAATTAACACCTTCATTTTTATTGGCTAAACAAGGTTTTTGCTACTTCATGTTAGGGCATATACACGTTAAATCGAGTCTCGCCATCAATCGTCATGTCTCCATGTTTTCTTGACAAAAATTAGTAACGAAACCTACACAATAGCTAAAATAAATAGCAGCTAACAGAAATCAAGAAACATTAGAAAGAGGGAAAGCTGTAAGTTGTTGTTTGAGGAAAATATTTTGCTTAGGCCGTCCATGGCCGTCCATACGAAAAGTGGCCGTTCAAAAATCTGATTTTTCAAAAGTGGCTCTCCATAGGACGGCTGGACGGCCGCCTGGCTAAAAGCCTGGGTACCAATATCAAGGTCATAATAAACCACACATCGTTTGACACTACTCTGGCTTTAAAAAGTTTTTTGAACGTAACTTTAAAAGTTACTGTCCATGACCCAACGTTTCGACACTCCAATCTAGTGTCTTCATCAGGGGTGATCGTTGTAAAGTTAGGATCCCTATTTATACCCTCATAGAACCGAAGATGAATTAACAAGATGCAAATAAGCTTCTGGTAATAAACCACCATCGCGATTCAATGGGGCGTGCATGGGTGCTATAACGTTGGGTCATGGACAGTAACTTTTAAAGTTACGTTCAAAAAACTTTTTAAAGCCACTGGATTAGCGTCTAACTACATGTATGTCTGATTTATCACCTGGTTGCATTGGGAAATTATTTATTGTCATAATAAACAATAAAAAAATAGAACTGAACTATATTTACATGTTCTGTGTATCCACTTAACTCTTCTTGGGCATAATGGTGAGCTTCTTTCATAATTTTATCAACATCATGTTTTCCTTTATCTGTGGTGTATTTCCCCTGTAACATCAATGCAATTGCTATGGTAACAGCAACACATGATGCTACACACCGTGGATCTGCATGGGTCACCATGCAAGCATTCTTTGTGTTGCCAATAACTTTTTCTAAATCATGGAATTCCATTGTTCCAAGAATAGATGTTCTCATGACACCACCATTAGGTGCTAGAAATTTGCCACTGTTTTCCCACACCTGCCTAGCTGCCTTAATATGGTAGAATAAGATTAAGTTATTAGTAAAATATGAAGAGAAAATGGTTGTATAGTGTAGCAGAGCATATTTATATAAGAGAAAATGGTTATATACCCGGGGTAGAAATACTGAACAGGATCCTATTAGGATCCTAATAGGATCCTAAATTTTCCTAAATCAGGATCCTATAGGATCCTACAGGATCCTAAACAGGGTCCTATAGGATCTTGTAGAAAATCCTACAGGATCCTCTTGTACAAGATCCTGTAGGATCCTCTTGTACAAGATCCTATAAGATCCTACAGGATCCTAAACAGGGTCCTATAGGATCTTGTACAAGATCCTAGGATCTTGTACAAGATCCTACAGGATCCTCTTGTACAAGATCCTACAGGATCCTCTTGTACAAGATCCTACAGGATCCTCTTGTACAAGATCCTATATGATCCTCTTGTACAAGATCCTACAGGATCCTATAGGATCCTCTTGTACAAGATCCTACAGGATCCTATAGGATCCTCTTGTACAAGATCCTCTTGAACAAGATCCTACAGGATCCTATAGGATCCTCTTGTACAAGATCCTACAGGATCATATAGGATCCTCTTGTACAAGATCCTATAGGATCCTCTTGTACAAGATCCTACAGGATCGTATAGGATCCTCTTGTACAAGATCCTATAGGATCCTGTTTAGGATCCTATAGGATCCTGATTTAGGAAAATTAAGGATCCTACCAGGATCCTAGAGCGTTGTGTACGATCTTGTGCAACATCTTACAGGATCCTATAGGATCCTAAGCAGGATCCTGTACAAGATCCTATTACCCTAAATGCCCTAGGATTTGCATTGATGGTTATCATTTTGGACCCCTCTTGGCAGGGCTGGATTTCCATGAAGAATTAAAGAAATACCTAATGGTTTTCCGTGTTTGGATACTCTGATCCAAACACGCGGGATGTTGCGAGACTTGAGAAAAGCGTAAAAAAACACGAGCCGCTAGGCGAGTGTTTTTAGCTTTTCGAAAGTCGAGCAACATCCCAAGTGTTTGGATCAGAGTATCCAAACACGGAAAACCATTAGGTATTTCTTTTATAAAATAACCACAGAGAAATATCACTAAAAGGTATTAATATAATTAGATCAACATTGCAATTCTCCCAAAAACCGTCAACTACCAATCAGGGGAGGTCTTTCATGTCCTTCTAAGCTAATCGGCCAATCATGGATGGTTTCCTATTATGATTTATGATGCTGACGACAGCAACAGCCAAAAATAAGTTTGAAGTGGTAAAAACATCAGGAAAACATGCTGAAAAAGATATTTCCAGATGGATTTAATCGCGAAAATATACCGTTTAACTTTATGTTGGATTGCTACAGATGTAAAGTGATGTTGTGAGTTTGCCTAGCCTTTATATACAACACAGAATCTTTTTTGTGGTTTTCTCTCACTGTCGAAATGTTGTTCGGTGATTTTTTGTTGGCTACAAGAACAAAATGAATGGTTTCTTCGTGAATATCCTGCCCGACGAGAGGTAAAATAAACATTTTACACCTTTTCCATGTTCTTTTGGTGAACTATATCTATAAAAAGTGTTGTGTTTTTGGGTTTTATTGAAACTTTCAATAAGGTAAACGTCGCCCTCACAAATTATACGGGAATTCTCGTTCGCTTTAACGTTGCTTTGTCCACTTTAAATACTTGTAATTTCGGCTTATTTTTGTAAAATCTTGTGAAAATTAGCAGGGAAGATTGCTATATTTTATTTATAGTTATTGTGCATATGTATAGAATGTTAATAAATGTTTAAAAACGATGATGGGTCGGCATGATTTGCTTTTTGTGTGTACAAGATCGACCTCAAAATTCCCGTGTTTGGATACTCTTATCCAAACACGGGTATTGACCAATCAGAGCGCTTGTTGTGTACATGTTATTTTATAAACTGTGATCATGGGATGTTATGAAACTTTTGAAAGTTAAGCTCAACATCCCAAAATAAAAAAATAAAAAATATATGCATGTCCAGACTGTATGGGATTTACAACAGCTCAATTACCTAGTAAATCCCATACCTACATGTACACTTATATTGTATCTATTACTGTACTTAGGCTTACATTGTGAGGATCATTTAAGAAACTAAAATGCCTCAATACTTTGCTGGTTGTACTACCCAATCCACAACCACAAGAATCACCCAACTCTGGAAAACCATGTTTTACCCAATATTTCAGTTTCTCTGCAAATACCAGATGTTTGAACTAAAAATATGAAGAAAATATCCATCAACTACAGTATACAATGACCTCCCTAATATCCATTTACACTGTCCCCACTAGATAATAAGGTTGATATTATTGTGATCACTTTAGATGTGTGTATGCACCATGTGTGATTGGTGACTGATGTTTCGACGGCCTCAGCGGCAGTCATCTTCAGAGTCAAGAAGATGTAGATGAGCAAAGCTGAGGCCGTCGAAACGTCAGTCACCAACAACAGTGTTTCTCAAGACTACAACAACCTGGACGTTCAACTTCACACATATATAATACTCCTAGGTTCAAACCATTTACTTCATAGACTTTTTGCTGTTAAAGTTGACGGAAATGACGTCAAATCGGGAATCTGTCTACATGAACACCTCTTTACAGATGCCCGATTTGACATCATTTCCGCCAACTTTAACACCAAAAAAGTCTATGAAGATGAAATTTTCAGCTGACAAGATATATTACAATTTATCTCAGGAGAATCCATAGATTACAAAAACTGTATGTTAAATCCCCACAGATGTTATAGGCAAGTGCTCTAAAAAGCAAAATAGAAATCAATAAAGCAGATAGGATATATTAATCTAACCTGTCCATGATTCTCTGCCAAAGTTTGTAAGATTAAAATCATCTGATCTGAATCATCTGTCCAGTCCCCTTCAACCCAACTGCAACGATGCCTATCCTCAACTTTCATGTTATATTCAAGATTTAATGGTGCTGTTTTTGACCCAGAAGTTGATCCAAAGATAGTATTCGTGAAACCATGGCTTCTATGGCTTCCCCCATAGCACTAAAAAGGATCAAATGAAAAATTAATAAAACTTGAATGATAAACATGCAATGAATCAATAAACATGATTTCAAATGAAATGTAGTATGTACTTGCAGGTTGGGTAGTTAAGGCAATTATTATGAACATTACTGAAAAGGTGAGAACAATTTAAATTGCTTTCATGCAGTCAATAAATGTTGACAATTATCACAAGGATTTAAAACTAAGGATGAGCTAATAATTGGAAATTAATTGGTAGAAGCCGTTAATTGGCAACTAATTTAAGGCTGATCGGTTATCGCCAATCACATCAACATATATCTGCGGTCTGATAAATACTATACATGCTTATAAATGTGAAATGGCAATTGAATTCTTTACCTCTTTTGCCATGTCCTTGTTCATAAACTCTGTCAATAATCCAATGGCATCTCCAATACAGTTCCCATAAATAACACCCTTAATTTGATTAACCAGATGCATCTGTGATTGTATAGCTTCTTTCACCACAGGATTAGGACCACAGGCCCCTTCAACAACATCTTTCTCCTTGGATGCAATGCCAGTTGATGTGACTAGGGAAGCTTGATCAATACTCCTAGAGGTTGTTTTACCTTCAGAATTACTTGAACTGGACATTTTACTTTCTTTCTTGCATTGTGAAGAAAATGGTTCAGCTGCAGTAAGCATGGTTGGTTTTTCACTTGTGGTGCCAAATTTTGCAAGTTGTGCTGCTGACAAAACCCCTTTTAAAAGAGGAGATGTTATGTCTGAAAAGGAGATGAAAACAAAAAAGTAACCTTTTTATTCTGAGGTTTAAATCCCATCAGGGAATCATGTACATTCTCACATATATCACCAATCTACTACATCCGCCAATACTGACATACAATATTGTTCAGAATGCATTAGTAATATCTTTAAAGGGATACTCCAGCCAAAATACAAATTTATGTAGTTCATATGAAAGATCTTACTGACTTTAGTTTATTTCCAAAGTTTCAGCATTCCTATCAACTTAGTTAAGAAGATATGGCTAGTTGAAGTTGAAAATTTGAGAATTTTGACGCCATAATATTGGTTTTGAAAATATGACGTCATTGAGTGATTCTTTATCAGCAGTGGGGCTGTTTTGATGGCGATCACATAGTGATTAAGTGATAGCTGTTGTGAATGCTCTTTGGATGAAACCAGCTTCGTCGAAATAAACTATTTAGTTCCTCATGCAGGAAAGTAGAGGAGCTTCTTAGGCATAATACGAGATAGAATCACTCAGTGACGTCATATTTGAGAAACAAATATGGCGTTGAAATTGGACAAACTCTCCAACTTCAACTAGCCACATTGTTCTGAATGCTGAAACTTTAGAAATAAACTAACCAGTAAGACCTTTTATAATTGAACTATATATTTTGTATTTTGGCTGGAGTATCCTTTAATATAAATACTTACATGAATCACATTCAAAACACCAGCAGCTTAAATCTGAAAAGCTTAATGCAACAGCATGGCCAGTCTTTTCATAATGTTGAACCATGTGCTTCTTGACAAAGCGACTACAAAAGACCTCAGAGCACACTAGACAAAGCCAATTCTCTCCAATATTTTCACATGTTAAGCAAGGGGCTGAAATATCAATCTCTAGCTTGTCTGTTTGTTTGATTACCTAAATGATTAAGAAAAATAGACTAACGGAGTGGAAAAAAGATCTTTCTAATATGGGATAAACACATTTTCCTGTGTACAAGCAGGGTTTCCAATTGCAAGCCATTCCAAGAATACTAGTTTTATATATTGTTATGGCCGCATTGTGCCGCCTGTAAATGTCAAACAGTACCTGATCCTGATGGAAATTCTATTGGAATTAACAATTAACCCTGACAAGACAGACATAGTTGAATCAATTAACTGTAACTATCTAAACACAAACTCTAGTCTAAACCCTGAGATAAAGAAACACCAAAGCTACTTATAAACCTAACATTTCAAATTAAGCAACATTTCTGTGTTTGGTTATACACAAAGGAGGAGCCATAAAAAACATTCATAACAGTTATTGTTGAAACATCTGGTGGTTAAATACTGTAGCTGTGACGATCAACTCGATGTTTCTTCTGCATTGCATGTTAAGCATCCGCTGTTCTAGCCAGTTCTAACTTTATTTGCATTATCTAATTGTGCTAACAATTTTTGCCCTAACCTGTATGTGTGGACAGTTATTCTTTGGTGTAACTGCATAATATTGTGGTTCTGGTTGAGAACTCGAGGAAGCCATTTTCACAAGCAATTTTCAACTAACAAACCAGATAAAGACTCTTTATAGAGAAAGTGAAACAGGAAGCATTATTTTTAAACATTTTTTGAAGTAATATAAACAAACTATTAAAAACGAAACTGAAAGGTCGCGCATGTTCAGAGTTGGTATAAAACGCTGACCTATGTGTCAATAGTTTTATGTTTTTATAGAAATACGTTACAAATTTTTGAAAAGCATTTATCCATTTATCTGTGTATGACATTACATTCCAGAGTCTGTTTTTATTTGCAAGCAATTTACAACATATATGACATTGAGAACTAAACGTTTCGTTGAAAATTTATAAACTTTTGTATCTCCATTGTATGTTCGCGGGCACATGAGCCTCGTTTGTAGGATTAAATGCTGAAAACGCGGGAAAATAATGTCACGTGAATGAAATCGACATCGTTCGATCGAATATATATAAAGCATGGCAGTAAGTTATTATCTCTTTATTTTTGTATTTTTTATAGTTAAGTAGAAGGATTGCTATGATAATCATGGAGATTTCCATGCAAGTGTATTATGAATCGAAATTTTAATGCAATCGTAATATTGTGACTGTTATAATTTGTGTTATGAAATACTGATCAATATCACTCTATTGAACATGATTATTGATAACACAAGCTCTGAAGACAATGGAGTTATCTACTAAAGGATAGAAATTCGAAGTCTTTACATAAGCTTGACGATCGTCCATGTATCGTCTGTCTACTCCAAGCAATTCACAACATCAATTATAACACATTGTTCAAATTGTCATATGTCTAAAAATTAATGTGTTGTTAAATTTTAAATTAATTAAATTATGTATCTATGATTATACATTTAATTAAATATATACATTATAATAATAAATATTATATATTATAATTAAATTATATTTAATTAAATTATATGATAAACTCCTGTAAAAAGTGCTGTAAGCTTGGTATTTACACTCAGTTATGGTAAATATCAAGTGTGTATATAAGAATAAATATGAAAGCTGCTAAGTTCTCAAAAGAACTGGATATAATATGAAAAGGAGAAATAAGAGAACTTCAATGTGTTGAAAAATACTTAAGTAAGAGTACTTACGTATATTAATGGACGACGTTTCATCTGACCTGAAGAAGGGCACATATTGTCTGAAACGTCAACCATTAATATACGAAGACCTAACTGGGACCAGTTGCAAAAAATGCAACTTCAAGGCCTTCCAGTTAGGAATCCTATGCCCTGCATCTCTATACCACAGCTCTAACCAACTGAGCTAAGCTGCAAGCTTAGCCACAAGTTTGGTATATACCAGGGTTAAATAAGAAGACATTGAAGTTATATAATTTACAGTACCATAACATTTCCTTTGTCTGTAATCTGTAAGTATATCTTGTAAGCAAATCAATGAGTTATTTCCATATTTTCATGCAGGATTCTCCAAGTAGTCACAATGGAGTTAGCAGTCCTTCACAAGATCAACAGGATGATCCTGGATCACGTTTTGATCGAACTGACGCACTGACGTCCAGTCCTGCTCGACACTTGGCTCCTTTTCAGGACGAGTCTGATGCTATTCTTGGAAATGATGGAAGTAACGATGAAGAGGAAGAAGAGGAAGAAGGAATAGACTTGATGGGAGATAATATGATTGAGTGAGTGGACTAAAAAAGGAGGAAAGCACATCTACTATATTGAGCTCAGGGTTTCCAATAGCAGTTGGCGGAAAACCGCTGGCTGTACGCCAATTCACCACCATCTATTTTGAGGAATTTTTCAAAGAATACTAGTTTTATATATTGTTATGGCCACATTATGCTGCCTGTAATAATGTAATAATGACACCCTGGAGCTATCATGATATCCTGGGCAAATATAAAACATACCTGTAGGAGGAATAATAATGTTATACTGTATAATGAAAGCTTACATGTACTATAGAGTAGTATACTGTATACCATTCCTAAATATTTTGTGTTTGCATAACTAATGCAAACAATGATACAATTTAGATTTTAAATTAATTATTTATGATATATTCTGTTGCTAATTCATTTTGTGTTTAAATAGTGATTATCGAGCAATTCCTCGACTTGATGTCTATGATGCTGCTGTAGTTGATAATGAAGACTATGATGAACTGGACATTGGGGCTCGTCGAGAAGCAGAGAGAGCCATGGGAAAGAGAGATCGGGAAGAAGCTGCAATTTCAGGAAGGATGACAAGAGGTCTTCTTTATGGTATGTTATTTATCCTTTTTCAGTACAGTACCCAGTCTGAAAGAGCAGTAAACCAAACTAAGTTATTCTGTTTAGATGAAACCGATGATGACGAAGACATGCCACAAAGATCTCGCCGTCGTCGCATAGCAGAAAGAGCAGCTGAAGGTGATATGGACATGCAGGAAGACATGATTGAAAGTATTGAAAATCTCGAGGACATGAAGGGACATTCCGTACGAGAATGGGTTTGTCTTCAGCCTCCAAGACTTGAGATAAAAAACAGGTTTAAACAATTTCTTAAAACCTTTGTTGATGACCAAGGCAAAAGTGTATACAGAGAAAAAATTAAAGCAATGTGTGAAGGTAAGATTTTTTGGATAATTTGTAATACTACAGGGTACTGTACTAGCTATATTGAAATATCATACCTGTATGTCATCAGTGAGACATTACCATTTGATTTATATTTTTTAGCAAATCTTCAGAGTTTAGTTATTGATTACAATGTGCTGGCATGTGAGCAACATCTTCAGGTCTTGGCTTATTTCTTACCAGAAGCTCCAGCAGAAATGCTAAAAATATTTGATGAGGTAATAATACGGTATGTTTTCTTGCTTTGTACAGTGTTCAGTGTAGGATATGCTCTGACAAAATTACATGTATGCATGTGTAACCTTTGATACAGTACCTTTGATAAAAGTA
This sequence comes from Chrysogorgia sp. JL179-B06, assembly GCA_035772405.1. Classification (NCBI taxonomy): domain Eukaryota; kingdom Metazoa; phylum Cnidaria; class Anthozoa; order Scleralcyonacea; family Chrysogorgiidae; genus Chrysogorgia; species Chrysogorgia sp. JL179-B06. The sequence continues at coordinate 5,438,080 of JAYKKM010000450.1, read as the reverse complement.
TTTTCTGTATGTCTTCCAGGCTGCGAAAGAGGTTGTCATGTCCATGTTTCCACATTATGACCGCATTGCAAGTGAAATTCATGTCAGGATTTCTGAACTGCCCCTCATGGAACAAATCCGATCACTCCGGTATCAACACATCTTTGTCTTGCTGTACCTTATTGTGTGACATTCACATTGAGTAAATAAGGAAAAGTTCAAACTGCATATTTATTGTATTTTTAGGCAACTGCATTTGAACCAGTTGATTCGAACAAGTGGTGTTGTATCAAGCAGTACTGGAGTCTTACCTCAATTGAGTATGGTGAAATATGACTGTCCAAAATGTTCATTTCTTTTGGGACCTTTCTTTCAAGCTCAAAATCAAGAAGTTCGACCTGGTTCATGTCCTGAATGCCAGTCACGAGGTCCATTTGAGATTAATATGGAACAGGTCTGTATGAATAATTATTTTATATAAAGGTTGAACACACTGTAATTAGATATCAGTGCTTTGGGGCATCAGTACCATTATAATGCTAAAGACAGCAGTAAATGCATTTTGTTTTTACAAAGTTTAGTATAACTCACTGTCAATTGTCTTATCCTTAGACTATTTACCAGAATTACCAGAGGATAAAAATTCAAGAAAGTCCAAGCAAAGTTGCCGCTGGTCGACTGCCTCGTTCAAAAGATGTTATTCTTTTAGGTGATTTGGTTGACGCGTGCAAAGCAGGCGATGAGATAGTAAGTTTTGACTGGTGTCTCGCATTCTATCAATCATTTAAGGAATTCTGTTAATTGAACTTTCTTTGTGTAGGATTTGACAGGTATTTATCACAATAACTACGATGGTTCATTAAACATTGCTCATGGTTTCCCAGTATTTGCTACCGTCATCGAAGCTAACTACATCACAAAACAAGAAGATAAGTTGGCGATAACTAACCTCACAGATGAAGATGTGAAAGAAATTATATCTTTGTCAAAAGATCCAAAAATTGGAGAAAGGGTAAGAGGAAGTAATTCAAAATAAGTTGCTGTTTCATCTCAAGATATTTTATCTCTCTATTTGATAAAAAATAGGTACGCAATGCGTACATGCGTCTACGTTTGGGATGGGGTGTAATTAAATTATTTATGAAAAAGGTCTGCAGCACTGGCGTTTGTTCTTAATTACTTCTCTTTCATGTTAAATTCTATGTTTAGGTTATTTGTAGTATAGCTCCTTCCATTTATGGACACCACAACATAAAGAGAGCATTAGCATTGACGTTATTTGGAGGTGTACCTAAGGATCCAGGTAACTGACAGTACTACACTACATATTCATAATTCTAAGTCTAACTAAACGTTACTGTTCAAGAGTAGAGTTAAGCGTTATTATTTTCCAAAATTTCAGGTGGCAAGCATAAATTACGTGGAGACATCAATGTTTTGTTGTGTGGTGATCCTGGTACAGCAAAATCTCAATTCTTAAAGTACACTGAAAAGACGGCTCCAAGGTCAGTCTTCACAACTGGTCAAGGAGCGTCTGCTGTTGGTCTTACAGCATACGTACAGCGACATCCAGTAACTAAAGAATGGACTTTAGAAGCTGGGGCTCTAGTTTTGGCTGATCGGGGAGTTTGCATGATTGATGAGTTTGATAAAGTAAGTACCGTATATAGTATTTTATCATTTCAATTTTATAAGTGTATAAATCTTGATACATGCTTCTTTGTGACCATATTTAGATGAATGATGCAGACCGTACAAGTATCCACGAAGCAATGGAACAACAGAGCATATCAATTTCCAAAGCAGGAATTGTGACGTCATTACAGGTACTGTATGTTGCATAATATCTTGACAATGTCACAAATACAACAAAGCTTTTGGCTTCTAAAATACTTTCAAAGGTTCACCACATCACTACAGTATGAAATGAGTGGATATCTTTTAGGCTCGATGCTCTATCATTGCTGCAGCTAACCCCATTGGTGGACGATATGATGCTTCAATGACATTCTCAGAAAATGTAAGTTCTAAGAAAAGTCCTCCCTTGGTGTCCCCTATATTCCCCTCTCCATCCTTAAATCCCTGACTTTGATATCCTTTATTTCTTTTGTATTCTAGGTTGACCTTAGTGAACCGATTCTATCTCGTTTTGATATTCTATGTGTTGTTCGAGATCTTGTTGACCCTGTTCAGGTGCGTCTACTTACATTAATAAACCATCCTTCAATCATGAATATTTTAATCCAACGGTTCGACTCCCATTTACTCAGCCAAAAACATTCTCATGTAACTTGTTGTGTTGAAGTATTGTTTGTCATTTTATTGCAGGATGAATTACTCGCGAAATTTGTCGTCAAAAGTCACGTGAAGCATCATCCAAATAATAAGAATGAAGAGAATGGTGTGGAGAATGGGGAAGACATGGAGTTGGTACGTTGATGGTGTGTGTGTGTGGTGGTGTGTAAGAGGAGGGTAGGTTGATGGTGTGTGTGTGTGGTGGTGTGTAAGAGGAGTGGTAGGTTGATGGTGTGTGTGTGGTGGTGTGTAAGAGGAGGGTAGGTTGATGGTGTGTGTGTGTGGTGGTGTGTAAGAGGAGGGTAGGTTGATGGTGTGTGTGTGGTGGTGTGTAAGAGGAGGGTAGGTTGATGGTGTGTGTGTGTGGTGGTGTAAGAGGAGGGTAGGTTGATGGTGTGTGTGTGGTGGTGTGTAAGAGGAGTTATAGTAAGTGGACAAGCCTGGATATTAGCGGCCGACATTGTCTGGTACAAATATCCCATTTCTAGAGATTTGACAGTTACAATATTAATTGTGTCTGTCATTTTGTCCGCAGAAGATTATACTCAACTTTTTGTGAAAGTAAAACATTTTTGTGTTGAATGGATTACGTTTAGATTTCGTATTGTACAAACTCAGATGAGAGACATTACGCTACGTTTTGAGACATTGCGCTAAATTGTGAGACATTGCGCTAAATTTGGAGACATTGCGCTAAATTTGGAGACATTACGCAAAGTTTGGAGACATTACGCTAAGTTATGAGACTTTACGCTAAGTTTGGAGATATTGTGCTATGTTATGAGACATTACAAGTTTGGAGACATTGCGCTAAGTTGTGAGACGTTACGCTAAGATGGAGACATTGCACTAAGTTGTGAGACGTTACGCTAAGATGGAGACATTGCGCTAAGTTGTGAGACGTTACGCTAAGTTGTGAGACGTTACGCTAAGTTGTGAGACGTTACGCTAAGATGGAGACATTGCACTAAGTTGTGAGACGTTACGCTAAGTCTGGAGACGTTAAGCTAAGTTGTGAGACGTTACGCTAAGATGGAGACATTGCACTAAGTTGTGAGACGTTACGCTAAGATGGAGACATTGCGCTAAGTTGTGAGACGTTACGCTAAGTCTGCAGACGTTACGCTAAGTCTGGAGACGTTAAGCTAAGTTTTGAGACGTTACGCTAATTTTTAAGATGTTACGTTACAAATTCATTTGTGCTGGTCATTCTGACAGGTACAGCGAAAATAATTATTTCAAGACTTGTTAGGGTGCAGTGTTGGGAAAAGGCTAGGGATTGTCATCACCATTACAGAAATACTAAGCTAAGTCATGTTAATGATCTAAGAGTTATTCTCTCATCTCTATCAGAACTCTAGTCCTGGTGTGGAGCAGCTTACACAAGAAATGTTAAAAAAATATGTGATTTATGCAAAAGAAAAAGTTCATCCAAAGCTCAACAACATGGACCAAGATAAAATATCCAGAATGTTTGCAGATTTAAGGAGAGAATCTATGGTGAGCAGATGTTTCATGTGTTCTTCTTGTTCAAGGAAAACGAAGAGGGAATGTTGCCACGTTTGTGTAAATACCAAAATGGAAATCTCTCAAATCTACCAAATGAAGGATTCTATTGTGATTAATGTAATTGGGGGCTTTAAGAAACTACAATCAGACTTGCGACGATATTCACACCTCTCTTTACAACTTTACACAGGCAACTGGAAGTGTTCCTATCACAGTGCGTCATATTGAATCGATGATACGCATGGCAGAAGCCAATGCCAAGATGCACCTTCGAGAGTATATCACAGAGGATGATGTGAATATGGCCATCAGAGTGGTGTTAGAAAGTTTCATTGATACACAGAAGTTCTCTGTAATGAGAAGTATGCGAAAGGTAAGTATACCTAGAAGCATTAGTTGATGTCAATGACGGTGGATGATGTCTATGACGGTGGATGATGTCTAATGACGGTGGATGATGGTGGATGATCTAATGACGGTGGATGGTTAATGACGGTGGATGTGGATGATGTCTAATGACGGTGGATGATGTCTAATGACGGTGGATGATGTCTAATGACGGTGGATGATGTCTAATGACGGTGGATGATGTCTAATGACGGTGGATGATGGTTAATGACGGTGGATGATGTCTAATGACGGTGGATGATGTCTAATGACGGTGGATGATGTCTAATGACGGGGATGATGTCTAATGACGGTGGATGATGGTTAATGACGGTGGATGATGTCTAATGACGGTGGATGATGTCTAATGACGGTGGATGATGTCTAATGACGGTGGATGATGGTCAATGACGGTGGATGATGTCTAATGACGGTGGATGATGGTCAATGACGGTGGATGATGTCTAATGACGGTGGATGATGTCTAATGACGGTGGATGATGTCTAATGACGGTGGATGATGTCTAATGACGGTGGATGATGGTCAATGACGGTGGATGATATCTAATGATGGTGGATGATGTCTAATGACGGTGGATGATGTCTAATGACGGTGGATGATGGTCAATGACGGTGGATGATGTCTAATGACGGTGGATGATGGTCAATGACGGTGGATGATGTCTAATGACGGTGGATGATGTCTAATGACGGTGGATGATGGTTAATGACGGTGGATGATGTCTAATGACGGTGGATGATGTCTAATGACGGGGGATGATGTCTAATGACGGGGGATGATGGTTAATGACGGTGGATGATGTCTAATGACGGTGGATGATGTCTAATGACGGTGGATGATGTCTAATGACGGTGGATGATGTCTAATGACGGTGGATGATGTCTAATGACGGTGGATGATGTCTAATGACGGTGGATGATGTCTAATGACGGTGGATGATGGTCTAATGACGGTGGATGATGTCTAATGACGGTGGATGATGGTCAATGACGGTGGATGATGGTCAATGACGGTGGATGATGGTCAATGACGGTGGATGATGGTCAATGACGGTGGATGATGGTCAATGACGGTGGATGATGGTCAATGACGGTGGATGGTCAATGACGGTGGATGATGGTCAATGACGGTGGATGATGTCTAATGACGGTGGATGATGGTCAATGACGGTGGATGATGTCTAATGACGGTGTCCAATCCTACATTATAACGTATATTTTCTTTTCCTTTCAGTCATTTTCTCAATATCTCTCATTCCATCGCGACAACAATGAACTTCTCTTGTTTGTTCTCAAACAACTTGTGCGAGATCAAATCACTTTTCACAATAATCGTTACGGTAATCCTCCGGATCTTGTGGAAATTGCGGAAGAAGAGTTTCTCGATAGGGTAAGTTCCAGGACATTTCTAGAAAGGATTTGGATAATCCAAGAACGTTGCCCCAGGCGGTGGGGGCCAGTTATCTTCAACACCTCCAATTCCCCCAGGTGGTGGGGGCCAGTTATCTTCAACACCTCCAATTCCCCCAGGTGGTGGGGGCCAGTTATCTTCAACACCTCCAATTCCGCCAGGTGGTGGGGGCCAGTTATCTTCAACACCTGCAATTCCCCCAGGCGGTGGGGGCCAGTTATCTTCAACACCTCCAATTCCCCCAGGCGGTGGTGGGGGTCAGTTATCTTCAACACCTCCAATTCCCCCCAGGCGGTGGTGGGGGCCAGTTATCTTCAACACATGCAGTGTGTCCAACATCAGAAATTGATGAACTATATAACTAGATGTCCAAGCAATTTTCATCTCTTGCCTTTGCTTTACTGTGATGAGGAGTACATCGGTCAGACTAAACGTCAGTTTCGTACGCGTTTAAAAGAACACCAAAAGGCTGTTTTCTTTTCAAAAAAGGAAAACTCTACTTTGTCGGAGCACGCGTGCGTAACCAACCTTGAGATTGTGTGGGGAAATTCCAAAATTATTACCACTAATCCGCGATACCATCAGAGACGTTGTTTGGAGGCTTGGCATATCAATAGCGCCCACGTCCCATTGAATCGCGATGACGGTGGTCTATTACCAGAAGCTTATTTGCATCTTGTTAATAGATAACGTCATCATCGGTTCTATGAGGGTATAAATAGGGATCCTAATTTTACAACGATCACCCCTGATGAAGACACTAGATTGGAGTGTCGAAACGTTGGGCCATGCAGGACAGTAACTTTTAAAGTAACGTTCAAACTAGCGCCAAACTATGTCTGATTTATCACCTGGTTGCGTTGGGAAATTATTTGTATATTTTCCTTTTCAGCAGACAATCTGCTGAATCTTCGTGTATTTTTTTTCTAAGTGTTTTTTTTCTGTTTTGTTTTCAGGCCAGGCAAATCAATATCGATAATGTTTCCACCTTATATGACTGCGATATGTTTGAGAAAAATAGATTTATTCACGACAAGAAGAGAAAACTTATCATTCAAACATTGTGAGGCCATCAAAGGAAGAAGAGAGCCCATCGTTAGAGCTCACGAATGGTAACAAAAAGAAAGGAAACTCTTTTGTATTCATGAGGCAAGAAAAACGAGTTTGTGGAAACTTAGGCATGATGCCGTCCTGCGTTAACAACCTCATTTGAAAACAGTTTGCATGAGATGGAAGGCATAGGTTACATGACAATGTCACGCGCTACTTTGTACATTTATTCTCTTCTAGTGTATATTTGGTAGACAAACTACACTTCGCTCGAGCTTCCGCTCACACCAAACTACAATGTAGCTATCACAGCTTGCTTCTCGCAACATTGTGATATAACAAACATTAACTTATTCAAAATATCTTCTTGGGAAGACTTTGTATAGTTGTGAGACTACAAACGCTATTCTACCGTTGGTGTTATTATTTTTGTAAAACTTTGCTACGATCGTATATTTTTGTAAAACTTTGCTAGGATCGTATATTTTTGTAATAAAACTTTTAAGATGCCACAAAATCGTGTTTGCAGACGAGATGTTTAACATGCGGTGAAGATCTATCAGATCGCTCATTTAGATAATACAGTATTTACTTTTCACTTTGTAGATCTAACGACTCCATACACTTTAAATCTTGCAGACAGTGTATATAATATATGTACTGTATAGTATAAAGCATGGTTTTCAATAAGCTTTCTTTAGTAGTTAGTAAGTAGGGCAGCATGCAGCCGAAGGCGACCTGTAGGCTCCTTTTTCTTTTGCTACTACCCGAAGGTAGGGGTGGGCGCAACTCCTATCCCTAGACAAACTCCACTTACCCCAGCAAGCTGGTACTCATTTTACCGACCTCAGAAGGATGGAAGGCTGAGTTGACCACAAGTACCATGACAGGCACACCTATTTGAAGCACAGGAGAGAATAAACAACTCTACTCACATGAGTCTCATGCTCAGGGATCAGACGAGATAGTCACCCATCCAAGTACTGTATTAATCCCGCCTGATCAGGCTTAACCTCAGAACTCAGTGGTGAGAAGCAACGCGCGCCATCCGTGCTTTCTTTACAATGACTTATTGCTAATCAGTTGAATATTACCATTGATATTAAGTAAACTTTCTTACTTGTCAATATTAATATTGTAACCACTTATGATTGTATCAGGATAAACATCGAATGCCATTAGATTGTGTGTTCGAAAACGTAGACGGTCTAAAACATAGACGCATGTACGCATCGCGTGCCTACTTTTAACACTTGTAAAAGAATAAGTACCAGTGTATTTAAAATAATAATTTAGTGTGTCGCTTTCGAACACAGGCTTTCACCGCTGCTGTATCACCGGTCGTTGGCCCTTCGTACCGAGTTTTTATGTAAATCAGGATGTATCTTTATCACATAAAGACGCGATACGATCATGATTTTCGTTTGTGTTTTCCTCATGAATTATTAATGAGTTTTTGAATATTGATAAAACAACCCTGCAGTTCACTAATATTGTTATTGTTGTTCCATAACATTGTTAACAAATTGTAACAATAGATGGCTGAACAATATTGTTATGAATGGCTGAACAATTTTGTTGACAACATTGTTCACGCGTGTAGTCAACAAAGACTGTAGATTCCGCTTAAAGTGCCCCTAACCTCAAATTTTTTTATTGTCTTGTTTGGAAGAACTTTTAAAATGATAAAGCAACTTCGTTTGAAGATTTTCACTTCTTCGCTTTCTTTTGAGATATATCAGTTTGTTTGATTGCAAATGTCTGGAATTTCGTCATACATGCATAATGACTTATTGGAGAAATGTGTATATATCTTTCACTCTCGAACGAAATCCTTTAAAATCAAGAAGTTTGGTGTTGTGGGAGAAACGCACACACGTGTTATTCACACTTTAGTGTTTTTATTTCATGAACGCAAAGATATATAACATTCTCTGATAACTCATTATGCATGTGTGACGAAATTCCATACATTTGCATATCAAACATCTCAAAAAGAAAGCAAAGAAACGAAAATCTTCAAAAGAAGTTACTTTATCATTTTAAAAGTTCTTCCAAACAAGACAATAAAAAATGTTGAGGTTATGGGCACTTTAAATTGAACATACATATTGTGCGAAAGCCAGTATTTGTCTCGAAAATCACGAGCCTTTCGTCTTCCAAGATTTCCTTTCCAAAATACACAATCGAGGTGTGAGTTGTACAAGAGAAAAAAATGGAAATGTGTCAGTCGTTATTTGTGGTAAGATCCTGCGAAATCCATGAATCTCCTCCAGAACATCGTGGGTGTTATCGAAAGATGTGTTCGTGCATGGTGTCTCAACAAGAAGGTGTGTGAAGAGGAACAAGGCTGGACTGGTTGCGTCGAGGTTCTCTGTCTTGTTGTAACTAAAATTATAACATAGGGATTTAATAAAGAGCACCGCCTTTGATGTCGTGCGTGCTCCCGATGGATCATGGGAAATTCAAGCGACCAATCAGAAACGTCCAAATGTTCGGCTTCCGTAAAGAGAAAGTTATTTTTCAGGAATTAAAGTTTTTTTCATTATTTTGTTTTATTTTCTATTATATTTATTATATTATTTATTATTTATTATACTATTTTGGCAGTTTATTATATCGTCCTAGCTTGTTTTAAAGGGATACTCCAGTCAAAATACAAATGTAGTTCATATGAAAGATCTTACTGACTTTATAGTTTATTTCCAAAGTTTCAGCATTCCTATCAATTTAGTTATAAGAAGATATGGCTAGTTGAAGAGTTTGTGCAATTTCGACGTCATATTTGTTTCTCAAATATGATGTCAATGAGTGATTCTACTTTGGAAATAAACTAAAGTCAGTAAGATCTTTCATATGAACTACATTTGTATTTTGACTGCAGTATCCCTGTTTACACAGCATTAGTTATTCTCTTTATGGTATAAAGGACCTTCACTTGAGTTACATCGATGTTTCAGTTCTGTATTTTTGAAGTTCACTTACCTCCAATCCGGTCTTAGTTCACCAAATCTCGAAACACCAGTCTGAGCAGCATAATTACAAATATGAACATTCGCAGGTATTCTGAAGCTCGCCAGATGTGTATGTAATCGAGCAAAGGCCAACCCACCAGGATAGTTTGACGATGAGGCATATAAAAGGATATTGCTAAATATAGTATTTGATAAAAGGCCTCCAAGCGTTACCACAGTAAACACAATTTGCGTTTCGATTTTCCATTTGAATATATTCTTGTAGCTAAAGAAGTGAGAAGAAGAATTAATATGAAAGACGATACATGGGCGATCGTCAAAGCTCGTATCCTCAGAAAAATGATTCTGAGTCCCGTACAGGAATCGAGTACATCATCGTAACCTTCGCTCTCCATCTGAGTCTCGGTGGCTCAATGGTTGGAGCGTCTCACCGGCAATCAGAAGGTTACAGGTTCGATTCCTGTCCGGACTCAAAATCATTTTTCTGAGGATACGAGCTTGACGATCGTCCATGTATCGTCTGTCTACTCCAAGCTCTCCCACATTCACTACAGCAGTGTATATATTAACACAATAAATATGAAAGCTGCTAAGTTCTCAAAAAAACTGGATATAATATGAAAAGGAGAGAACTTCAATATGTTGAAGTGCCTATCTCACGTTTGGGGATTTTACTTATCCGTAATATTTGGGTCTTCCTGAGCAAAATCATAATATATGGATATTTTATAAAAAATTAGGCTTCCCATGGCTTTTGAGGCAGCAGTAACTTCCAGTATATATATTGTCAGCCGAAAGTTTCATCTTTATGGATTTTTTCGCTGTCAAAGTTACCGGATGTGATGTCACAAGAGGCATTCCAAACCAGTTTTCTTTTGTTACTTGCCACAAAAATGCCTCTTGTGACATCACATCTGGTAACTTTAACAGCAAAAAAGTCCACGAAGATGAAATTTTCGGCTGACAAGATATATTATGATTTTGCTCAGGAAAACTCAAATATTACGAATATGTAAAATTCCCAAAGAGTATCTACGCAGCACTCTACTTTTTTACTACTTATAGATTAAGAATGTACCTACATGGAATTGGCCCCAACAGCTGCCACGGTGTTCAGTAATGGTATAACATAAAATATAAAACGTAGTTCTTTGTGTGGAAGGAATGAAAACAGGAAAACAAAAGCCATTGATATTAAAAAGATGATTCTGGTTCGTTTGTCGTACTTTAGACCATAAACGATAAGAAAGGGTGTGAATAATGATAAGGATCTAGGAAGAGCAGAGTAAAAGTACCAGAAAAATGGCGATGTCTTTAGGATTGAGTTAAAGATAAGTATTGACAAGTGGTGTTAGCTAGAGAGCAAGTTTTCCTATAGTGCGCAAAAATATTAGGGTCAGCACCAGTTGAGGATGTGATTGGAAATTGATCATTTAATACTTGGATACTAATCGGAATAGGATGGTTATTAAATAAAAGTTATTCTCAAAATCATGATATAAAGTAGTATTATGCATTCTCTACTCTATCTCGATTTTGATTGGCTGTTGTTGGCATACAGCTAATTCGTGACATCAGCTTCATGTGACGTCAATGTTCCAATATTATGGTTCAAAAAGTGTAGCTATGACATCATTATTCCAATATCTTGTTGCTAGCTTGCTGTTGCCACTTGCCAGCTTGTTTTTGGCGAAACAAAATGGGGAAAATGGCGGGTTCTTCGCAAACATTCGCCAACGCATTGCTTTAGCATTACTTATACATAATGATAACTCTCATACAAACTCTTGTGTATCAACTATCACAAACTCTCATGCACCATTCATCTCAAAGGATACTCCCCAGTCAGAACTCTTGTTTAAAACTGTGTTATACCAAACTACTTCTCCTTCAGGCCAACACAAATGCTGCCAGAAAAATGAATCCACGCACAATGTTAACACTGAAACATAAAAAACCCCGGAGATTATATTGTGTTGGAAAATAGTTAAAACTCCTTTATCTTAAAAGTAACTGCTGTACCTAAAGATGTTATTCCAGCTGCAGCAGAATGGAGAAATGCGGCGAGGAAAGAAATTCTTTGGTGATAGAGTTCATATAGGAAAATAATTCCCATTAATAAAGCTAATTCCGCTCTGAAAATAATGATACCATATGCAGAGCACCAGATGAAGGGTGCATGATTGCCAGTGAGCCAGAAATAGAAGGCAAGGAGAGCTAAAAATGAAAAAAAATAATAAAGAAAAGAAAAACACAGAAAACTGCAATAGCTTAGCAACAGAATAATAATAGAACAAAGAAACGTAATCACACACAACACAACATTACACAACATAATGCAAAGTACCATAACCACATGTAACACCACTCGATATAACGCAACACAACGCAATACATTGCGTAGTACACGTAACAAACACCAATAACACGTAACAAGACACAACAGCACGTAACAAGACACAACAGCACGTAACAAGACACAACAGCACGTAACAAGACACAACAGCACGTAACAAGACACAACAGCACGTAAAGAAACGCAACAGCACGTAAAGAAACACAACAGCACGTAAAGAAACGCAACAGTACGTCAAGAAACGCAACAGTACGTAAAGAAACGCAACAGCACGTAAAGAAACACAACAGCACGTCAAGAAACGCAACAGTACGTCAAGAAACGCAACAGTACGTCAAGAAACGCAACAGTACGTCAAGAAACGCAACAGCACGTAAAGAAACACAACAGCACGTAAAGAAACGCAACAGCACGTAAAGAAACGCAACAGCACGTAAAGAAACACAACAGCACGTAAAGAAACGCAACAGCACGTAAAGAAACGCAACAGCACGTAAAGAAACGCAACAGCACGTAAAGAAACACAACAGCACGTAAAGAAACGCAACAGCACGTAAAGAAACGCAACAGCACGTAAAGAAACGCAACAGCACGTCAAGAAACGCAACAGTACGTCAAGAAACGCAACAGCACGTAAAGAAACACAACAGCACGTAAAGAAACACAACAGCACGTAAAGAAACGCAACAGCACGTAAAGAAACGCAACAGCACGTAAAGAAACACAACAGCACGTAAAGAAACGCAACAGTACGTCAAGAAACGCAACAGCACGTAAAGAAACGCAACAGCACGTAAAGAAACGCAACAGTACGTCAAGAAACGCAACAGTACGTCAAGAAACGCAACAGTACGTCAAGAAACACAACAGTACGTCAAGAAACGCAACAGCACGTAAAGAAACACAACAGCACGTAAAGAAACGCAACAGCACGTAAAGAAACACAACAGCACGTAAAGAAACGCAACAGCACGTAAAGAAACACAACAGCACGTAACAAGACACAACAGCACGTAACAAGACACAACAGCACGTAACAAGACACAACAGCACGTAAAGAAACACAACAGCACGTAAAGAAACGCAACAGTACGTCAAGAAACACAACAGCACGTAACAAGACACAACAGCACGTAAAGAAACGCAACAGCACGTAAAGAAACGCAACAGTACGTCAAGAAACGCAACAGCACGTAAAGAAACGCAACAGCACGTAAAGAAACACAACAGCACGTAAAGAAACGCAACAGTACGTCAAGAAACGCAACAGTACGTCAAGAAACGCAACAGTATGTCAAGAAACGCAACAGCACGTAAAGAAACACAACAGCACGTAAAGAAACGCAACAGCACGTAAAGAAACACAACACAAAGCAACACCAATGACATAGAAGAACTAAATTTAACCTACCAAGTATCAAAGCAAAAATATTAGGAAGAGGTCTTGAGATATAAAAGATAAAGTGAAATTGTGTAATAGTTATTATTGTCACAAAATTCCCCACAGTTGGTCCAAACTTTTGACAAACTCCTTGTTGAAATGTTCGGAAGGCGAGGAGACAACAAGTTCCAAGGACAAAGCGCACTAAGGTGTTGAAAAAGAATTCTCAAACTCAATAATTCATAAACCAAAAAAAAGAAAAGAAAATGTGTGACAGAGAGTTTGAAATGGAAGGAAAATTTCACATAAATTATATTTCAACATAAATTATATTTCATTATAAATTATATTTCATCATAAATTATATTTCATCATAAATTATATTTCATCATAAAAGGCATTTTTGAGGTTGAGTTAGTTGAAGTCATCTTGCTAAAAGCCTTCAAAATCTTTGTCTTCAGTGTCACTATGAAACAAGGCTAACCACTTGTCGTTAAATCTGGCTTCTTCTTCCTCTTCACCGTCTTCTTTGTCCACAAATGATCTAATACAGGTAATCTAGCATTATGAAAACCAATTCCAATTACTCATACTTGTCTTACCAATATACTGGCTGTAAATCTTGGGTACAGCTGCTAACTTCAGGATTATCACAAATGGTGAACTCAAAAAAGCAAGAACCAGTGGTCCAACAAAGCTGCGAGGAACAACACCAGGGAACTGAGTATGATCATACTGTAAGATTAGGGAAAGACATACCAGTAAGTCTACACCTCACTTGCCTATAGGATCCTATAGGAAACCAATAGGTTTCTATAAGCAATGGGAATGTTTTCTATAGGCAACCTATAGAGAATCCGATAGCCTATACAATGCCTATAAGTTTCTATAGGCAATTGGAACATTGCCTATAGGTGCCTATAGACTTTTTTGTAAGGGGCTTAACAAGACAATTTACTACAGGTGAAAATAGCATGCAGATTCTTTCAAATGCAACCTGAACCTTGATCATACTGTAGTTTTATCCTTATGCCGGGGTGGGGAATTTTGTTGATTGTCTGGTCTTGAGGGTGTCCCAACAGTCCCGTGGGGGCAGGGGCGGGCAATATTGTCTCTGTGAAAAATTTGATAACTTGTCTACATGCAATTGTCAATATTGACCCTGGGGTGGGGAATAATCTTTCTCTATATGCCCTGGGGTGGGGAATATGTAGTTTAGTAATCAAAATATGCAAATCCCGGAGGGGCAGTCACAGCAAGAATTGAACCATGCAATATCTCTTGTATTAAAATGATTTTAATAATGCTGCAGTGTACAGTATATGTGTGCCAACTATCATAGCAAAGCCATAGGAATTCATACTATATACAAACAACTGTTCAAGACAGTCTTAAAACGCGCAATACTTCTCTATTATAAAGAGTCTATATTTATCTCATTACCTGGGAAAAGTTAAAACGATGATACAAAATATCATGAGTAGCTTGCAAATTAAAACTTTCTTCCACTTTCGTGTAAGGACAAACAAATATATTGGTCAACAGCACGAAGAACAAGGCAAAATCGAGGGCATAAGATACTTCCATTTTAACTAAAAAATCTCCACAAACTTTGTTGTTGAAACAGTTGCAAATATGAGTGGTCCTTAGATAACATCTGTCACAGGGTGTTTTCCATGTTCGGGCTATCTTCGTGAAATGACACAAGATACTATACAAAACTGTAAATATTTTAATTTTTAAGAATTGCTAGGTTTATCCTAATATTTTGTCTCACATTTTTTACAATATTGAGTTATACGATTTACGATTACTTTCCGATTATTTGATTGTTTTATGTTTATTTGAATTTAATATCTTTTTAAGCTTCAAGTCGTCTTTGTATTAATGTCGAGCTGTGTTTATGTTTTAAAGAACGATTCTTTGAAAGGGCAGCTTCCGTTCTTTTCTTGGAAATTTTAAAAAAATTCTCAATTTCTCAGTACCAGTTCCACGTGACGCAACTACCCAGAAGCAAATATGTTGTGGAAGTCATATGATGGTGTTATGGAACCTTCAACCAACTCGATAGTTATTGAAAATGTTACTGATATTGATTACGGCGTTTGCCGGGATATGCTGATCAACGGAATACAAAACACAAGGTATTGTAGACTTATTTTATAATCGATAGCAGTTGAAACGATTTTCGTTTTTGTCATCACTGATAGCATGCTGCTTTGATTGTATAACTATATTGAATAAGGTTTGATTAATTCAGATTTTAGATCTTTCTGCCAGAAGTTATGTTTTAATGTATGTGATTGTTAGACACATAATATTGGTTTATTGTGTGTGATTATAATTAAATATTTATGATGGTTATTTATGATCATGCAGTCATTAGAAATCCAATCAATAAATTAATGGTAATCAATGTACATTATTGTTTTGGATTAATATCGATTACCATAATACGTTATTTATTTATTTATTTTGGAAATACAAGCAATTGTTATTATTAAATACAATCAATCAATTATTATTATTATTATTTTACATTTTCTGCTGCCGAAATTAGGAATGTGGAAATCCCGAATTATTAGCTTTTTGAAATATTTGTATATAAATTTGCATGTTTTATTATATAGTCATTAGTTGTTATTATATATTATTAGCTGTGATTCAAGTAGCCAATTGTAAATTACCTTAATAAGTGAGATTTATAAT
Organism: Chrysogorgia sp. JL179-B06; assembly: GCA_035772405.1. Taxonomy (NCBI): domain Eukaryota; kingdom Metazoa; phylum Cnidaria; class Anthozoa; order Scleralcyonacea; family Chrysogorgiidae; genus Chrysogorgia; species Chrysogorgia sp. JL179-B06. Next base: position 5,422,007 of record JAYKKM010000450.1, on the reverse strand, counting down.
TGTATATGTAGAAAAGAAAAACATTTAATAAAGTTTCCATTATTATTATTATTTTTATTAAAGTAAATGGTTTGAACCGGGAGTATCATTAGATGTGTGAAGTTGATCGTCCAGGTTGTTGTAGTCTTGAGAAAGACTATTGTTGGTGACTGACGTTTCGACGGCCTCAGCAGTGGTCATCTTCAGAGTCATTCGTGAAGATGACCACCACTGAGGTCGTTGAAACGTCAGTCACCAACAATAGTCTCTCAAAACTACAACAACCTGGATGATCAACTTTTATTATTATTCCAGCAACGTCAAGAGCCATTGTACGTAAGGCTAGACATAATGACTTTTTTTGCCCATTGCCTAAATGAATCAGATTTCATTGCAATAATTATTGCTTCCTTGCAGACTCACTTATTGGAATCTAGCTCTACTGCTACCAAATGCCTTCTTCCTGATATTTCTGTCCTATCACATTGGATTGTTTCGTCGGCTCTTTCACCAAAAGCAGTTTCCTGTCCTTAAAGTTCTTCTAGTTTTGGTAATATATTTTAACATTAATTTAGATGTCTGTATATAAATATAAATAAAATTAACCTAGTTGTTTTCCTTTTTGATTTTAGATATTTTTCGTATGTGTGGTTGGTGTTATAAAAGCATTTGTAGCAACGATTGTAACAAACAATCCAGAAAAACGTTTGCCAAATGAAGTATATATATATATATATATATTTACATGATAGTTGCATGTACACCTATATGGAATATAGAAAAGATGATATGTATATACAAGACTATATTTATAATTTATATATATATATAATATAATAATATTCAATATGTAATGTATAACATATATTTATATTATTGTATTTTAGGTCCTATGGCTTCTTCAGCGTTTTCTCTTGTTGGCAGTAGAAATCAGTGTTATTGGATTTGGTCTTTTTTGTATGATATTGTCTTTAACATTAAACTTCTATTCATGCAATTATTATTTTTGTCTCATCATTAATTATTATATTGTTTTCTGTCTTTCTTTGTGTATTCCTAGCTGGATATGGCAGAGGTGATGGTGTAGGGAAAAGAGTTGTGTCTCTTTCCTTTTTTATTGCTCTTGTCTTTACCACTATTCAGGTTTGATGGTTTTTTATTATTTTAATTGCTGATAAAAGAACATTTTGTATGTTTTGATTATTTGATGAATCCTTAAGGATCCTTGGCAAATTATCATCAAAGATCCTTTGCAAATCCTTAGGGATCCTTGGCAAATCCTAAATGATCCTTGGCAAATCCTTAAGGATCCTTGGTAAATCCTTAAAGATCCTTTGCAAATCCTTAAGGATCCTTGGCAAATCCTTAAGGATCCTTGGCAAATCCTTAAGGTTCCTTGGCAAATCCTTAAGGATCTTTGGCAAATCTTAACGATCCTTGGCAAATCCTTAAGGTTCCTTGGCAAATCCTTAAGGATCTTTGGCAAATCCTTAAGGATCTTTGGCAAATCCTAAACGATCCTTGGCAAATCCTTAAGGATCCTTGGCAAATCCTTAAGGATCCTTGGCCAATCCTTAAAGATCCTTGGCCAATCCTTAAGGTTCCTTGCCAAATCCTTAAGGATCCTTGGCAAATCCTTACGGATCCTAGGCAAATCCTTACGGATCCTAGGCAAATCCTTAAGGATCCTTGGCAATTGGCAAATCCTTAAGGATCCTTGGCAAATCCTTAAGGATCCTTGGCAAATCCTTAAGGTTCCTTGGCAAATCCTTAAGTATTCCTTGCTAATCCTTAAAGATCCTTGGCAAATCCTTAAAGATCCTTGGAAAATCCTTAAGGATCCTTGGTAAATCCTTAAGGATCCTTGGCAAATCCTTAAGGTTCCTTGTCAAATCCTTAAGGATTCTTTGCCCTTGAGTGTTCCTTGTCAAATACTTAAGGATCCTTGGAAAATGCTTAAGGATCCTGGGAAATTCCCTAAGAATTCTTAAAGGATTCTGTCCTTGCAGGATATGCTATCCTTGCAGGAATCTTTAAGGATCCTTCAAGGATCCTGTTCATGTAGGACCCTGTAACGATCCTTGCAAAATCCTTAAGGATCCTTCAAGGATCCTGTCCTTGTGAGATCCTTAAGGATCCTGCAAGGTTGTTCACCAGGGTTGACAGCAGATAGTGATTAAATGAACCTTATTTATATGTTTTACTTACTTTCAAAATATTATTTTACAAAAGAAATATAGGGAGCAAAAATACATAATCCATACAGTTATAGTAACACTTGTGAAAGTTTGGGGAAACTTAAAATCACAGTGATTACCCTCGCCCATCTAGTTTATATTCCCACAGCGATTTCTTGTCCTCCCAAACTTCCACTATCTGCCTTTCTACAATTGTATGGAATAAACACAAAAGATATTTTCTATTTCTTGAATGAAATAAATCAATTAGAAAATATTATACAAAGCATGATACTCTTTTTTTCTTTTTTCTGTCTTCAACTCAGACTTCTCTTGAATTCTTTACATACCATCGCACAAAAGTGTTCAAGAGTAAATACATGATGTTTCAACATGGTGGAATGATGTTTTGGTTTATTAGTTCAACTTTGTTTTTTGTGGTAAGTACAGGTTGAATGCCACAAATGAAACAGAAATAAGAGAACTTCAATGTGTTGAAAAATACTTAAGTAAGAGTACTTACGTATATTGATGGACGACGTTTCGGACAATGTGTCCTTCTTCAGATGAACGAAGATGAAGAAGGACACGTCGTCCAAAACGTCGTCCATAAATATACGTAAGTACTCTTAAAGGACATTGGCAACAAAAATTAAGTTTGTCTAATACGAAAGAACTCGTAAAATGATAGAGCAACACCTTTTACAACTTTTCCGTATTTTACTTCGTTTTTGAAATATCTCAGTTTGTTTGATATGTAAATGAGATGGTCTCTGACGTCAGGTACAGGGTAGAGAATTTTCACTCATTAAAAAATGTCTTATATCTCAGTGATTGCTAAGTTTACAACGTTCATTATCCTGGGGAGTTATTATACTCACACTTTCAAGTAAATTTGTGGAACAAACTTGAAGATGGAACTAATATTTTAATGAGTGAAAATTCTCCACCCCACGCCTGACGTCAGACAACATCATTTATATATCAAACAAACTGAAATATTTCACAAACGAAGTAAAATACGGAAAAGTTGTAAAAGGTGTTGCTCTATCATTTTACGAGTTCTCTCATATTAGACAAACTTAATTTTTGTTGCCAATGTCCTTTAAGTATTTTTCAACACATTGAAGTAGAAGAAAAAATCACTACGTCATTAATTTTTTGCACTTGACATATTTGTTATTGTTTTTTCTGAAATTTAGAGCGAAAGTGCACTTTTTAATAATGTTTATTTATGTAGATTTACAGCTGTATTGTGATTCTTCCGACAATAAATTGTTTATGTGGCCGTGGTTTTCTCTCATTGCCTTGTAAGTATTCTCATTCTTATTACCTAATCGTTTACACTCCTATTTCGTTTGCGATCCAAATATTATTGTTTATCCCTGAAGTTTTCTTCATCTTTTCTTTATTCATTTAGCCAACAGAGCATTTTATCGCTATGCTGCAATGTTGTGTTTTGTCAATTTAGTTCAAAGTGTGGGTAGTTTATTGGTTTACAACAGAGAACCGTTTGGACTTTGGTAAGCAATTGATCATCATATGAATTCATAGGAGTAATCTCAGATGACGACGACGGAAATTACGGGAATCGATCCGTAACCTTGTGATTGCCGGCGAGATGTTCTAATCATTAACAACACGGACTCAGGTGGTCTGAGGTGGTACTAGAGCGAAGGTTGTACTACTATTTACGGAAGCACGCGTATTAACATTAAAACGTCTCTGAGTATTGACAACTTATCACAATTTGATGTGTGAAGTTGATCGTCCAGGTTGTTGTATTCTTGAGAAAGACTATTGTTGGTGATGACAATAGTCTTTCTCTTTCTTTCCCAAGACTACAACAACCTGGACGATCAACTTCGCACATCTAATGATACTCCTAGGTTCAAACAATTTACTTTAACTTGCACAGCAAAACCTTTACAACTTTACTATTTTCAAGCTGCAACTACCTAACTTAACTAACAACATTTGACTGGAAATTGACTGTCACAACACGACTTGTAGTCCAACAAGTATTTGTGATAACGGCACGACGCGTCCCATCTGTTCAAATACCGTAATTAACCATGCCTTGTCAACTGAGTTCTAGTGGTTCAATGGTTTATGGTTATAGCGTCTGGTTAGCATTCAGAAGGTTGCGGATTTGAGTCCTGTCTGGAGCTCAGAGTTTTTCTGAGTATTGACAACTTAACACAGCAAAACCTTTACAACTTTACACTGAACCAGAAGTACAGTGAATCTTATCTGGTGGTTTTGTCTAAGGATTTCCGATTAATCTATTGCGGTTAATCGAAAATGTGTAAAACTTTGAGTGTTCTTTAATATACTACAACTCAAAGAACGATATTATTTTTATTTCTATAGTATTTTAAATATCTCAGTTGTGGTTTATTATTCACTCTATGCTCCATTAGTCTACTTCACATTTCTTCGTAAAGGTTTCAGGTGAGTTGATAAAGAGTTGTTTCTTTTATATTGGGGAGTGTAGTAAAACGATCGCCAATGGCTCGAGCTTGTAAGTGCGGGGTCTCGGCATGCCCTCGGGTGATTTTACAATTTCCTTCTTCTGAAATGGCTGGGAATACATATGTTGCAAGGGAGTATAGCTGGGATGTTCGCGCTTCGCCGTAGTGACTCGTTCGCACTTAAAACGTCCATGAAAATTATTGGCTGAACTGAAACACCTCCACGGTCCTCTCTCCTCCGCAAAGGTTCTTCGGAGATATTTCGGAGGTCGTCGGAGAGATTTCGAACGAGTCAGCTGGTCCAGGTATCTCCGAAGAACCTCTGCGGAGGAGAGTCCGCGGTCCCTGTGGTAGGTGTGGAAAAAAACGGGAGGATTGACTAAGATGACCTAGGGGATATTAGGGGTAGGTTTAGTTTAGAGTTGGGGGTTTATTAGGGATAGGATTGGCTTCATAAGGTTCCTTATTGGCTGTGGTTAGAACAACCAATCATAAGGGGCTTTCCAATTACACGGTCAGAGTGTCAGACCGGTCTGTCCGGTAATATTTTGCTAAATGGAACACGATACGTTTGAGGAGTGCTTACCGCCTGCTATTATAGACAATGTCTCCGCGTTAAAATGATGTTGTTGTTTTTAAATAGGTATTTGAGGAACAACTTATCCAGTCTTAGCTATGGCACCATAAACGGCAACTATGACGACACCAGAGGCTCGTCATCATCATCAAGAGAAAGCAATGAAACAGTTGTTGTATGAGAAAACTTTGAAAAGATAAAATCCGGTTCAAATGTTACATTTGATGCTTGTAGATAAGATAGCTTTCAAAAGTAGTTTTAAAACATTTCAGTGACTTCCCCTAACCATAACGTGGCCTCCCAAGGCGGGTTGGTCAACGGACAACCTCGTTCCCAGGCCCACTTCGCCGCCCGCCTTTCCAGGTCTGAGTGGGGGAAGGCTAAAAGGGATGAGTCAAAAGGACCTTTCTGTTTTTTTCTGTTTTTTTATTTTTCGTTAGGTTATGGATAGCTACGGTTAGGGCTAGGTTTAAGATTAGGATCAAGGTTAGGATCAAGGTTAGGATCAAGGTTATGGTTGGGGTTAGGATTAGGATTGAGATTAGGGTTAGGATTAGTAGTTCTAGAAAATGTAAAGGTCCTTTTGAGTCATCCCTTTTAGCCTTCACCGTCTGAGTGGTCTTCTGGACGATCTTTTTTAGTATCGCGTTGAGATTGGACGAAATGAGATTGTTACAATCGGACATGCCTGTATGATGAATACATCACGGAACTGCTAACCCCAAAACAACTTAGGATCTAACCCTAACTCCTTTCTAATACTAACCTTAATACTAATAAAAGGATCGTCCAGAAGACGACTCAGACCTACGATCTAGCCACGAAAACGAGGTTGGGTCAGCGCACTGAATTTGGCTAGCCCAGAGGCTTGCGCGTTTCCTAGCGCGTGAGGGGATTGGGTATAGAGAATCTGTGAAACACAACCACCAGAAAAGATCTATTCTGCGCAGCCGGTGGTTTTGGGGGATGGAGCAAGCGGGTTTTGCTCGATCTCAAACCCTAAAAAATCGCCGGCTGCGCAGGCTTACTGAAGGTCCGTTAACACACGGGTTATTAAATCGGGCCGATCTATGGTTTAGATGCATGGTAAGGAGGATTATGAGCCCACAAATCATTCCGCTGACAGTTTCTTGTCGTTAACATGCAACTAAACCATAAATCTTATTGCGACGATTAATCACAGTGTGTAAATGCACATTTTGGAGGTTCAAGCAAGCAGTGGCGTGTCGTGAATAAAGAAATTCACGTACTGGCTTGAAAATCTTTACTTTTATTACTCTTTATGATACCAAATTAAACCAAAATTCTAGTAAAAATTCATTTCGAGTATTTTAGGGGCTTGGTATTACGATTTTGAATAACAAGTCTAGTTAGTTTATATAAAATGAACCTTAAGAATGACAACAAAATTATTAAATAATTATTCTTACAGCTTGCTTTCTTCTTCACCTCCGCCATCTTGAAGTCTTGTCCAGTGTACTTTCATTATTAAAGTTTGGGCTTTTGCTAAGTACTTCTTCTCCAGTCAAAGCGTTCATTTGTTTAAATGAAAGAAATTAAAACCATTTTCCTTCCCTGAAGGCATTACTGACGCTGCTTGAAGCGGTGAAACCCTAATTCGTTTCATAAACAACTCCCTGACGACTTCACTCAAAAAAGACGGGAATTGGTTGCTGATTCCTGATTGGCTAAACCGTGATTAGGGAGATGACGCACTCAGAATGATAATTAGCCTGCGGATACACCCGCCTCGTACTAACCTCACAATTTGTCAAGCGAAGCAAAGTGAGCAAACGTATTACCCGTAATGCTCAACAATTAAATATCCCCTCTTTTTAAGAGTGCTTCTGGTCAAAAGACTTTCTTTTATCGGACAGTGAGTTGATATCTGGAATTTGAAGGCCACGAGATGCTATTTTTGTGATATCAAAAATATTTTACCTATAATATATGCATGAAATTCTCACTGTGAGTTTATACAAGTATTATCTGTGCAATGACGAATTGATTTGTTGTTACACTACTACAAAAAATATCTAGGGCCTTTGGAAGGGATGTAATTGGACATTTTCTCCCTCATTTTTGGGAAAGGCTAAAATATATGAAGGCATTGACATATCTGTGAAATAATTCGTCATTGCACAGTACTGGTATTGCATGTATTTTAAAATTTCATGAGACCCTTAGGACGTGCCTGTTTGGAGAAATCACTATTAGCGCATTCTACAGTTTCGTGGCTTTAAAAATGTTGTGTTCGCGCAAAATGGTGCGACTGCTAAGCAATTAAAGATATGGACCCAAATCTTTTTCTTTGTAAATACTATTGGACCATGTTAACTACTTATGTAAAATGACTCCATTTTGACTATCCTTTTATATCGATTTATTATTGCTATTATATATAATAATATTTCTTATTAAATTAGTTAGATTTGATAAACTTGTAATTATCACCGAAAAGCCCTTATTGGAAGCTAAAGCCGTGTTTTGACTAAGATAGTTTTTATTGAACTAAAGCAATAACATCTAGTACAAATTATTATTTTTGAAAATTGTATGTAAACTATTACTAAAATTACAAATTTGCTACATATATAAACTAGAAGTAAAAACAAGGTTATAAATTGGTTAACGTTTTTCTTTCGTTATCCCATATCACTCGTTCTTGCGTTCTCTTTCAATTTGTATTAATTTGATCTACGACGGCTACCTAGGACGGCGACGGCAGTGAAAGCAATATAAATGTTATCATTTGAATGAAACCACGGTCGATAGACTAGCGTATTTGACACTCCAAGCTTGTTTTATGATCTCCAAAACGATTGTAGTGTCTGTGTTTAAACAGCTCTCATCTCTCCGTGAGTTACCGTCGTCCTAAAGACGTGAAAATGTTCTCCAAAACGCTTCAATATTTCTAAAACTATTGTAGTGTCTGCGTTTAAGTTAGTCTTAAGGAACAGCTCTCATCTCTCCGCGAGTTACCGTCGTCCTAAAGACGTGAAAATGCTCTCAGTGGCGTTGTAAACAGAACGAGGACGGCGTTGAAATAGAAACTATTTATTCTTTTTGTTTTGCATAAAGATTCTTTTGTTCGAACGACGTCCCCGTCCTAGGTTGCCGTCCTAGATCTTAAGTCCCTAATATTTTTGTAAGAAGCACAAAATGATAAAAGTGTTTTACAACAAGATCCCAGCAAACCGAAGAAAAAGGCATCACTGCAAATTAGTCATAGCCATGCGTGTTCGATAAATAATTCTTAGAAAAAAACTTCAACAATTCATAAACCCAAAATACAGAAAATCGAAGTTTTTAGAAACGGAGGAAGAATTCTCAGAAACTTGCTAAGCTTCCCCCGATTCAAAAATGCGTTCGTTTGAGAAGCTAGCACACGAAAAGATATTTTCTATTTCAAAATACCAGAAGTTTGTTGAACCCACCGCAACAACAGCGCCCAGTGATCTCGAAAGAAGACTGGATCGAGCAACTATTGTTCAGAAAATGAAGCCGGAAGTCCGCCATTACTAAGGCACCAACTGAGGATCCTATAGGTTTTTTGTTGGATTATGTGTTCTTACCATCGACAAAATAAAATAATTTTACTATAAAGAGAACCAGAAGACATTTTTCAAATTACTGGGTAAAAAGATTCATGCCCTGTGAGAGAAGCCTAATATGAGACGTCAAATTAGGTTCAAGATTTTATGCATTTAATGTTAACAAAGAAACTATATTGGCCAGGCACTAAACCTATTTCGCGAGCTAAACAGTTCGATTTGCTTACAAACTCGGAGCTTCTAATGATCTCTCGTCAATTTACATTATGCAAATATGTAAGCTTCAAAATAAGCTCATCAGATACAATAGAAAGCTCAATCCAGTCCTATTTTTGAGATCAGTGACTGAGTTGTGTTTTTTTTATATTAGTTTGCGTATTTTGAACCCGAAGTAAAAACTCTTATTCATGTCAACGTGTTTGTAATGTTATTTAAAAGACACACACAAACAACAACATGTGTGTAATGTTATTTAAAAGACACACACAAACAACAACATGTGTGTAATGTTATTTAAAAGACACACACAACAACAACGTGTGTGTAATGTTATTTAAAGACACACACAAACAACAACATGTGTGTAATGTTATTTAAAAGACACACACAAACAACAACGTGTGTGTAATGTTATTTAAAAGACACACACAACAACATGTTAGTGTTAAGAAGTGTGTAATGTTATTTAAAAGACACAAACAACATGTTAGTGTTAAGAAGTGTGTAATGTTATTTAAAACACACACACAACAACATGTTAGTGTTAAGAAGTGTGTAATGTTATTTAAAACACACAAACAACAACATGTTAGTGTTAAGAACTACAAAATATTAAGTTGACATTTCACATTACCATGATATTTCGTTGCAAAAAGTGCTGATTTCAATGAATATCAAGTGATGTATGTTTGGAAATCTTTTTCAAAACAGGGCGACCGAAAATCACTTTGATATTCTTCGTATCGCAGTTTAATTACAAAATAATTACTCTAACAAGAAGATAACCACTTCGTCATCTTAAGCCAGATCGTCGCAGGGATTGGCACTTGGTTCGGACTTTTGTTTGTCTGGTATGCATGAGAGTACATAATCAGCATCGAAGGCAATGCTGCAAAATGTGTGCTCCGCTTTCTTTTCAAGTACTTTCAGTTTAGCGATAAGATCTTCCATCAGTATTCTTTTCTTTAGATACTCTAGAACAGTAAAAAAACCTGTTTTACCCGTCTGTTGTCCGTCCATGCCTCTGTCTGTCTGTCTGTCTGTCTGTCTGTCTGTCTGTCTGTCTGTCTGTCTGTCTGTCTGTCTGTCTGTCTGTCTGTCTGTCTGTCTGTCTATTATTAATTGTATATTATTATTAATTGTATATTACTTAGTACACTTGTATATATTTTATTTATTATCTTATGTAAATTTGATTAACATTTAAATTGTAATATTATTATTATTATTATACAAATTATTTATACACGGTAGCCTTTCAGTATAAAATAACTGCTTTTCAAAGGGCCGTGTTACAATGGTTATACAACAATACAACATACAACTTGTATACTAATTATTAATTAAATAGATTCTCAATTATGTAACCACCATTCTCAAATAAAAATGAATCAAATCAATCTCTTCTCATCCTCACCCTCTCGTCTTTCCCACTTTTAGTTAACAAATGAAACTATTTTACCGACCTCCTATTAACGAGATTTTGATTTTCAAGGACGAGCGTACGCCATCCGCAACAGAGCGAAGTTTTTCAACTCTTTTTAAAAAACTGTTCTGCTCATCCAACCTGTCGTTGTAACGGCGGTTGGCATCTTGGAACTTGTTCAGCAACTTAGTCGATTCCTTTAACAGAAAATGATGAGTTGCAGGTCAGATAAAGTGAATAGAGCATAGGTTATGGAGCATCTCACTAGTCATCAGAAGGTTGTAACCTTCACATATGTAATCTTGTAACCTACACATATGTAACCTTTACTCATCATCTTAGTCCATGTAGCTCAATGGTTAGAGCATCTCACTAGTCATCAGATGGTTACAGGTTGTACACATATGTAACCTTCACTCGTCATCTTAGTCCATGTAGCTCAATAGTTAGAGCATCTCATTAACTATATACGTTTGTTAGCGCTGTAATATTTACCGTTTTGGAATTATTTGCTATTTCCCTAGCATTCCCGACTTCTTTCTCAGCAACAACCAACATCTCCTCGTTCTCATCAAATCTCTTTTGCAAAGGACCAATTCGTGTTTTCATCGTCTTCGTCAAACGAACTGATTCGACAGATTTATTCAACGTCTTGTTGAAATCAGTTTCTATCTGTTGTAAAAATGACAGGAAATTTAATAAATCAAATAGCATGTAGTCTAGCATGTAGTCTAGCATGTAGTCTAGCATGTAGTCTAGCATGTAGTCTAGCATGTAGTCTAGCATGTAGTCTAGCATGTAGTTGCTGCCGACCCTCAGGGAGGCAGCACACTATTCTTGACTTTACTTTCGTGCCCAGACCTCTTCGCCGAACTATGTAAAGCGAACACAAACTCGATGCAGTGGATGTTGGATGGATGTCCGCACAGTTTTATGACGTATTTCTTCTCGGGATGACGTATTTCTTCTCGGGTGTTTACGATTACGGAATCAGTGTTTCGGTTTGCTAACTTTGCTTGCTGTTTCTGTGATTTCGAAGCAAGCGAAGATTAGACAAGTCAAACAACTCGTGCATTAGACATTAGACCTTATAATATATATGCAAAGATATAATTTGGCCGCCATCTTCAAAAACAGCATCGTAATTTAACCCAAATACGTCGAACGTTTTCTTGACAAATAATCAACCCTACAATCTCTCTTATACCTTAAAACAAAGATAATTTATCTGTCTACAATATACGTAAACGTTATTGTGCTAACTTACTTAGTTGTTTTTAAAAAAGCGCAATATCGAACATGCCTTGATATTCGTGGTATGTCATATTCGTGTATGATTAAGCGAGCGCTTCGAATTACATCAGAAATTTAAATTTTAAAAGTTCTTCTACATGCCTGTAGCTGTTGTATTTCAAAAGTCATACAAGAAATCATACAAGTTAAAATGGGTGTGACATTAGTTTATATTGAAACAAAGCTACACGGTTCAACATAGTTCGCAGTTCGACATTGTTTACATTTAGATATCCAAATTTAATACTATCATTGCTCACAATATATTACTGTAGCTTTTACTTCAATATAAACATAGCTACATTCGTTGGCTTTCAAATTGCGGTATATGCATACGTTGTGCTCCGTACTTTTACATACACAAGTCCAAGTATAGTAGCCCGAGATTACGCCTACCGCTCGTTCGTTTATTCGATTTAAAATATGTGTTATGAGGAAAATTTATAACTTCGCGATTCGAGTATTGTTGTTCGAATTATATGTATGGCGTTCAAATGGTCACATTGAATTTTGACATTACAAACGCGCCATATGATTACCGTATGTTATTTTAATATTACAATGTGGTGTATATTCTACAGACTACAGTCTATTTATTTGATCCGCTATATGCTATAGAAAATTTCTAGCAATCATTCTGCTGGCATGCCTGATCCTGCGTCAGTCCAGAGGCAGCATTTCACTTCTGATAAGAACTCCTAGTCTAGCATGTAGTCTAGCATGTAGTCTAGCATGTAGTCTAGCATGTAGTCTAGCATGTAGTCTAGCATGTAGTCTAGCATGTAGTCTAGCATGTAGTCTAGCATGTAGTCTAGCATGTAGTCTAGCATGTAGTCTAGAATAAAATGAGGTTTCCGAGCAAAGACTGAAAATACCTCATGTCCATACCTCTCATGTGCAATAATGCTGTGCGCCGGAGGCCGAAGCGCTGCCGGGGCTCCGGCGTTTTTTGTGCAGACAGGCCGGAGCCGGAGTTGGGTTGTTTTCTTCCCGCTCCGGCTGGAAAATCAGAATGACAAAAAATATGACAATTTCTTTGTTCACAAATAATGAATTTGCAGAATGTGCATATGAGTCTTGTCTGTTGAGTCAAACCATTTCAGCTACCGCAAACAGAATGGCCTGCCTTGACGCGTCTAGCTCTCTCGTATCTTTCTTGTCCACCGTCCTCTGTCACTTCTTAGCGATCTTTTTGTTGACGGAGAACATCGTCTCAAAGAAGCGTTGCGCACTCCTTCCAGGCAACATTGGTCGTTTAGCATTCATTAAATTTAATTATAAGAAGTTTTAAAAACCCTTGGCAATTTACACTTGTATTTCGTTATTTGTATTTTGTAGTAGCACAACTTATTCGGTTCTATAAAGTTTTCCTCATTTCTGACATTCGTAGTTGTAGCATTCCATTTGCTTGAGTTGAGTCGCTTGACAGTTTTACGGCTTTCACCGGGAAAAGACCCTGGGGACAAATTTGAGGCGAATAATATCCGGTTGGACTTTATCCCCTGCAGCAAGCCGGAGCTGAAAAAGCGGAGTTTGCACACCTCTAATGTGCAATATTTTCATGTCTATCTATCTATTCTATCTGCTGTTGCTCACCTCAAGTAAAATAACTTCCACTTCTTGGATTTTCCGTCTTGCCTTCTTAACTGCTTTGCCTGATGTTTGTTGTAAAACTGTAGCCTCTGACAGTTTGGTTCTCAGTTGTTTGGCGATATCCGCAGCTTCAGTGGCAGATGAACTGAAAATAAATAAAATATTAATGTATGTTATTATATGGCACAAGCTACTTCCGGTGAAATTGCGTGCTCTGATTGGCTGAGACACGTCACGTGCCGGTCCGTTATTTCCTGTAATGGACCGGTCCGGATTACGGATTTTGTCAGCCATTTTGTTTACAAAGGAGCGAACAACGATAGGAAACTTTGAAAAGCAGCAAAAATTGAACGAATTTAGTAAATTAAGCACTAAGAAAAGTAGGGGATGGCTTGATGGGACGAAGAACGGTGGGGACCTTGTGTGCCCCGGGAAGCTACGGTAGCTGTGAAGGCCATCAAGAACCCTGAAAATATGAACCTAGAAAATGTTGTATAATGAGCTTGGTTGCCATTGCCTTGTAGGTGTCCCTGTAAAAAAATGGCTAGCGTTGGTAGGCGCGAAAGGCCGATGGGAAAACGTGTCAAAAAACCTACTTTGCTTGAATTGCTTGTCGCTTTAAGTCTTCCAGTAAGTTGAGATCTTTTGACGTTTCTTCAAGAATAGCATCGATACCTTTTAACCTCTTTACAGCATCCTTGATTCGTTCAGCGAGACTTTTTATTTCTTTTTCGGAAATATTTAGATTTCGGCCGAGAACAAACTCCGCAATTCTACGAACTTCATCAGGATCAGCACCACTTCGGTTGAGGAACTTATAGATTTCCTGGAAACATTAAATAAGAGAAAAACATTTTAATGACTGATGGTAACATTTATACACTCCTGTGTGTCTGTGTATGTCTGTCTGTATGTGTCTATCTGTTTGTCTGTGTCTGTCTGTTTGTCTGTGACTGTCTATCTGTGTGTCTGTCTGTCTGTCTGTCTGTCTGTCTGTCTGTCTGTCTGCCTGTCTGCCTGTTTGTCTGTGTCTGTCTGTCTGTGACTGTCTATCTGTGTCCGTCCGTCTGTCTGTCTGTCTGTTTGTCTGTGACTGTCTATCTGTGACTGTCTATCTGTGTGTGTGTGTGTCTGTCTGTCTGTCTGTCTGTCTGTCTGTCTGTCTGTCTGTCTGTCTGTCTGCCTGTTTGTCTGTGTCTGTCTGTGACTGTCTATCTGTGTGTGTGTGTGTGTGTGTGTGTGTGTCTGTCTGTCTGTCTGTCTGCCTGTGTCTGTCTGTGACTGTCTGTCTGTGACTGTCTATCTGTGTCCGTCCGTCCGTCCGTCCGTCCGTCCGTCCGTCTGTCTGTGTCTGTCTGTGACTGTCTGTCTGTGACTGTCTATCTGTGACTGTCTATCTGTGTCTGTCTATCTGTGTCTGTCTGTCTGTCTGTCTGTCTGTCTGTCTGTCTGTCTGTCTGTCTGCCTGTCTGTCTGCCTGCCTGTCTGTCTGTGACTGTCTGTGACTGTCTATCTGTGTCCGTCCGTCCGTCCGTCTGTCTGTCTGTCTGTCTGTCTGTCTGTAATAAATGTAATCAATCTGTCTACATGTATGTATGTTTCCCTTTTAGCTCCCTCTCTATGCCCTCGTCTTAGTTCTTACTTCAATCAATCCAGAAATGCTGTCACTAGTATTTAAAGCCTTGAGATGAACGGATTTCGCAAGCTCCAGTGCAATCACAGCTTCTTTCTTAGATTCGTTCACAAGAACTTCGGCCTCGATGACCTCGTTTAAGGTTGCGTTCGCGTTTCCTAGATGAATGAGAAAAAAGTTAAATTGGAAGGAAAATATATGAGTAGAGACAGACAGACAGACAGACAGACAGACAGACAGACAGACAGACAGACAGACAGACAGACAGACAGACAGACAGACAGACAGACAGACAGACAGACAGAGAGAGAGAGAGAGAGAGAGAGAGAGAGAGAGAGAGAGAGAGAGAGAGAGACAACTTTATTTAAAAACGGTAATTCTTTCAATTTTACAATTGCTTTTCAAGGAAGCCGTTTAACTTAAACTAACTAATAAAACTAATATTTACATATCAAAGTCATAAGATTTTACAAAGTTTTTAAAAATATGTACAGAGGATGCAGATTTCATCGATGATGGTAAATTATTCCATAGTACTGAACCACTGTATGCCAAACTACGTTTTGAGTACTCGGTTTGAGGTAATGGAATCTTTAAATTTACATCTGAATTTCTCAAATTGTAACCATGAGTCTCATTGACAAAGGAAAACAATTCTTGTAAGTGGTCAGGTGCATTAACCATTAACAATTTTGTACATCATACTGGCTTTTGTTTGATTTCTTTGAGATTCTAGATTACGCCAGTTTAATGAATTCAGAATGGTTGTTGATCTAATTTCATAACCTGATTTAGTAATAATACGAGCAGCTCTATTTTGTAGTTTTTGGAGCTTGCTCTTTAACACAGTGCCACAGTTTCCCCATATAAGAGAACAGTAATCAAAATGGGGGGATACGAGTGCATTGTATACTTCAATCAAGTTGGATAATGGAAGTAGATCTCGTAATTGACGAAGCATCCTCAAACCCTTTAGAACTTTTGGAATAATTATTTCATTCACATGAGCGTCCCAAAGTAGTTTGTCATCTACTATAACACCTAGCAGCTTAGATTTATTGACTCTTTTAATAGCTTCATTGTTAAGATTAATTTTAGGATCAGTAATAAACTGATTAAGTCGATAATTTGAAGCTATTGCAATAAACTCTGTTTTTGTTGAGTTAGCAGATAGTTTATTTGCACAGAGCCATGTATGCAGATTTTCAAGATCACTATTTAAAATGTCTTGAAGTTCATCCACAGTTTCAGCACAAGCTGTAATTTGTGTATCATCTGCATACATACCAGACAGACAGACAGACAGACAGACAGACAGACAGACAGACAGACAGACAGACAGACAGACAGACAGACACATACAGCAAAGGCAGACAGGCAGACAGACAGACAGACAGACAGACACATACAGCAAAGGCAGACAGACAGACAGACAGACACATACAGCCAGACAGACAAACAGCAAGACAGACAGACAGCAAGACAGACAGACAGCAAGACAGACAGACAGCAAGACAGACATACATACAGACAGACACATACAGACACATACACTTTTGCGCAAATTGGTAGTAGCTACTTACGTTCTTTCTCCCACAGTGCACTTTCAGCTTTCTTTGCGTTTTTTAAAGCTTTCTCTGCCAGTGTTGTAGCGCCAGTACAGTTATCCCCTCCACACTGTTCACACCCATTGGAATCACACCCGCCACACCCATCACCTGATGCTCCACACACCAACACGTTAATCCGAGCAACCAATTCATCCAAACTTTCAAATTCTAGTAAATAGTTTTCCAATTTCTTAGAAATCCGCCTCTTTTTCTTTGAAAACTCTGGAAGGTCCTTCTCAATCTCAGTTCTCTTTTTCTCGGACTCTTGTAATATCTTACTCACATTGTTTGCGATATGCAAAGACTTCGTCGAGTTCTCGAGACTTGTAAGCGTCTTGTTCAAAGACTTGCGCGGAACTTTGAACTTGATATCCGTCAAATTACCTCTGTTGTCTTCGATTAAAGTACTAAGTTGTCGTAGAAACTCCCATAACTTCTCAATCTCTCTCTTAGCGCTATTCGTTTTAGCTTCATTTATATCCACGTTTTCCGCAGTTTGCGTTGTCAATTCAATGAGTTCGACAATCCTCTGCTCGCTTTTCGTGATGCGTTTTTCAATCTCCTCGACGTGTTTCGGATAAGTCGTACGATTTCCTAGAATGGAACGAATTCTGCGACGGATCTCGTCCAAACGGTTCAAATCTTTCTCGTAATCCACAGATATGTTTCCTCTGTTTACAGAAATCTCCACTTTCGACACAAGTTTCTCAAGTTCATCGATGATATGTATCCAAGAATAATAACAGGGATGACAGTCTTCGCATTCTGGGAAAAGTCGTATCGTGTGTGGCTTGCACTTGTTGCATTTCTTGCCGGATACTCCAGGTCTACAAAGACATTGTCCAGTTTCCCTGTTACACTGAGCTCGCAGGGAGCCACTGGGATTACAGTTACATGCTGGAAGGAACAAAGTAATAACAAATATTCATTTCATTGAAAACTGAAAATAAAACCATATTATGGAAAATTACACCACAATTTCCGAAATAAAGTAAATGGTTTGAACCTAGGAGTATCATTAGATGTGTGAAGTTGATCGTCCGGGTTGTTGTAGTCTTGAGAAAGACTATTGTTGGTGACTGACGTTTCGACAGCCTTGGAGTTAGAAAGTTGGTATACCAACTTGGAACATAAACCACTTAACAGATCACAACAATTACAGACACCATACAAAAGACTTCTTCGCACGCACAACAATACACCCACGCTTAACGCATGACGCAACACCCACTCACATTGATTATGACACAAACAAATGATGACGTAATGAACCAGTCGTATATGTATTATGTATAGAAAAACCTGACAAACACGCTTTACTTGACTCTGAAGATGACCACCACTGAGGCCGTCGAAACGTCAGTCACCAACAACAGTCTTTCTCAAGACTACAACAACCTGATCAACTTCACACATCTAATTTCCGAAATCATAAGAACTCCTTTTTCCCACGATCAAATATATATTAAAGGAACAGATAGTTTGTTGTATTACGTGTGCATTGGTCAGGAGGTTTCCCCCAATAGTCTGCTTCACAATCACAGCATCTTTGTCCACCAAAATCTACTCGACATTGACATACACCTGTTAACTGTAACAAGAAAATGGAGCATGGAAATATTAAGGTTTTCAAATGATCGAAAATGATAATAGTATACCCAACCAACCAACCACCTAACCAACCACCCAACCAACCAACCACCGAACCAACCAACCAACCTACCGATCGACCGACCAACCAACCTACTACCAGCCAACCAATCAATCAATCAAAGAGACAAACAAACACCGTCAAGAATATTAATCATCTTATCTCACCGTGTCGCATTCCGCACTAGTCGCGCCTTCGGCACAGCAGTCACATGACTTGCATCCCTCGCCACTGCCTAGGTCCCAGTGCCCAGGAGCACAGCGGTCACAGGAACGTCCAATAACATTTGATTTACAAGGACACTGACCAGTAGATGGATGACATGGACCAGATGATTGATCAGAGCCAAAGTCATAACAGTTGCACGCTACGAGAGAAAAAGGTCAGCGGTTGGACTTAGACAGTAGAGATCGCAATATAACACAAGGTGAAAGCTGATCCCACAATGCTTTACACACTTTTTATTTCTTCTATATTTAGATATGCTTAGAAAATCATTAACAAAACAACTAACAAGACTTTCATGAGTTAAGGTGTACTATATAACACTTACGTTGGCATGTTTGATTTTTAGCGTTACCATAGTAACCACGTTTGCACACGTCACAGTAAAATCCAGCAGTGTTGTTAGCACATCGCAGGCATTCTCCAGACTTCTTGTCACAGCCGCCGTTCTCGCTAAAGTTCACGTTGTCGTTGCATTCACACTTCTCGCATTTGCCGTCAGGGATAACTGGGTTACCATAGTAACCATCACTACACTCTTCACACTGTTTCCCTTCGTAACCAGGCTAGGAATAAGAGAGTATTATCAACTTCGTACCCAGGGCCTTTGGCAACTCCGTAACGAAATGATGACGTAATAGATTGGATGTGTGAAGTTGATCGTCCAGGTTGTTGTAGTCTTGAGAAAGACTAGCGGCGATCATCTTCAGAGTCAAGTAAAGCGTGTTTGTCAGGTTTGCCTATATATACGTCTGGTTCATTTGTTTGTGTCATAATCAATGTGAGTGGGTCTTGCGTCATGCGTTAGTTAAGCGTGGGTGTATTGTTTGTCGGTAGGTCTATTGTTCGTTGGTGCGTGCGAAGAAGTCTTTTGTATGGTGTCGGTATCAAGTGGTTTATGTTCCAAGTTGGTATACCAACTTTCTAATGTAAGTCTCTGTTTGTAGTTTGTGTTAAAGGCGATACATTCAGCCGAGTCCCAGTCAATATCGTGTTTTGTTTGTACGTGGTGATCAGCTATGTGATTAGTCCTGTCCCCGTTTCTAGCTAGTCTGATTTTTAGGTTTCTGCCGGTTTCACCAATATAAGTTTCCTTTTTACGTACCGGGCACTTATCACAAATGAACGGCGAGGTAGAGGTATCATCAACTTTACATGTTGGGCTAAACTGGTTTTTGCTGCTCCCTCCTGGACACTGGCACTGTTGACAATCTGTCGATGTCCCTAGAACACAAAATTAAAGGAAATTCAGTGACATAATACCAAGGGGAGATTTAATCCTTAAATTCCCTCAACATTAGTATAGGTGATCGCATGGGGCCGCGGAAAATTAAGGTTTAGTTTCACGCGTGTTTTCAAAGTTTCACAAAATTGTGAAACTTTGAAAATACAAGTGAAATTCAACCTTAATTTTACGAGGAACCACGTGATTACCTGTTCATCATATAGAGGGCAATATTTATTCATAAATAAGTTAACTATTGTACGTGAACAACTTGAGGAAACTAGCTAAATGTCAAAGCCAAGCGTGAAAAACAACTATACAATCCGTTGAAAGTAAACTGTACATTACAACGAACTTTATTGAGTCAAACATCGCCTTAAGAGAACACTCTGAGCTTGGATTTACAAGTAAAACAACATAATAACTGAAGTGTTCCCCGCTGCCGTCTCCACCAGTTACTTATAAATATTATAATAAGGAAATTAAACATCAAAAAATGTCGTCTCACCTTTGGTGGCGTTACCAAAGAAACCAGCCTTACATAGTTGACAATGGTCACCTTCAGTATTATGCTGACAGTCAATACATACACCAGTGGTGGCATTACAGATTGGAGCATGTCCATTACACTCACATGGACGGCAACTTGGAAAACCCCATTCACCTTTGGGGCACTCGTTGCACTGTCTACCGATGCCTAACCCGTTGCATTTACACTGACCAGTTTGGAGGTCACAAAAGTTGTCATCAGATCCTCTCAAATCACAGGCACAAACTACAGATAAAGATAAGTGGCTATTGTATCGTAGAAATATGTAACATATAGTATATACATCGCCCCGGGCAGTCAGATTTTTCATATACATATTATATTTGACCATTAATAAATCCTCTCTTCATCTAAATTAATAATTATTATATATTTTCTTACGTGCACATCCTTTTGGACTAAATTTATAGTTTCCTGGGGCACATTTATCACAACGACGACCAATCACATTTTCTTTACATGGACACTGCCCACCAGCAACATTACAAATGTAAAGGCCACTGCGATTTCTCACGGTTCCCATTTCATTACACTCACAGGCTACAAAGAAAGAAAGACATTAATGTCGGTAAAACACGACGAGACACGACGACACATGGAATTATTACTTACGTAAAGCACCATCATAAATGACAGCTGAGCCTGAGAAATGTAGTTTTCTGCATGCGAGATCAATGTTCGGAGGAGGATTGTTTACGTTCATATGGAGTGCCTCACAGCCGAGGTTTTTAAAGTCACTCAATCTCTGAAAGCCATTTTCACCTTGAAAAATGCTTACGGACTCCATTGTAGGAATTAGAACAAGCTGTAAGTAAAAACATGAAGAAGAGGATGAAGAAGAGAAGGAGGAAGAGGATGAAGAAGAGAAGGAGGAAGAGGATGAAGAAGAGAAGGAGGAAGAGAAGGAAGAGGATGAAGATGTAGATGAGGAAGAGGAGGAGGAAGAGGAAGATGAGGATGAAGATAAGGATGAAGATGAGGAAGATGAGGAAGATGAGGAAGAGGATGAAGAGGAAGATAAAGAGGAGGTAGATAAAGAGGAAGAAGAGGAGGAAGAGAAGCAGCAGGGAGAGGAGGAAGACGAAGAGGAGGATGAAAACGAGGAGGAAGAGGAGGATGAAGAGGATGAGGAGGATGAAGAGGAGGAGGAAGAGGAGGAAGAGAAAGAGGATGATGATGAAGAGGAGGATGATGAAGAGGAGGATGAAAAGGAGGAAGAGGATGAAGGTGGAGAGGAGGATGAAGAGGAGGATGAAGAGGATGAAAACGAGGAGGAAGAGGAGGATGAAGAGGATGAAAACGAGGAGGAAGAGGAGGATGAAGAGGATGAGGAGGATGAAGAGGAGGAAGAGGAGGAAGAGAAAGAGGATGATGATGAAGAGGAGGATGATGAAGAGGAGGATGAAGAGGAGGATGATGAGGAAGAGGAGGATGAAGAGGAGGAAGAAGAGGAGGAAGAAGTGGAGGAGGAAGAGGAGGAAGAGGAGGAAGAGGAAGATAAAGAGGAGGTAGATAAAGAGGAAGAAGAGGAGGAAGAGAAGCAGCAGGTAGAGGAGGAAGATGAAGAGGAGGATGAAAAGGAGGAAGAGGATGAAGGTGGAGAGGAGGATGAAGAGGAGGATGAAGAGGATGAAAACGAGGAGGAGGAAGAGGAGGATGAAGAGGAGGATGAAAAGGAGGAGGAAGATGAAGATGAGGAGGATGATAAAAAGGAGGAGGAAGATGAAGAGCAGGAGGAAGATGAAGAGCAGGAGGAAGATGAAGAGCAGGAGGAAGATGAAGAGCAGGAGCAAGATGAAGAGCAGGAGGAAGATGAAGAGCAGGAGGAAGATGAAGATGAAGAGGAGGAAGATGAAGATGAAGAGGACGAGGAAGAGGAGGAAGAGAAAGAGGATGAAGAGGAGGATGAAGAGGAGGATGAACACAAGGATGAAGAGGTGGGTGATGAAGATGAAGAGATGAGGAGTAAGACGAAGATTAGGACGATGAAGAGATGAGGATGAAGAGGAAGATGAAGAGGAAGAGAAAGATGAAGACGAGTACGATGAAGATAAAGATGAGGATGAAGATGAGAACGATACGAAGACATAATTACTAACCGAGTCCAAATAAACATGATCCACAGAACCGCGTTGACGGTTGAAGTCAACCCTAACAAAGTAATCAACTCCTTTTTCAAGACACAACAATTGCTCGACAAGCTTCAGTGACTTGTCACTTTGTGTAGTAATAAAAGTATCGCCATTAGGTGGTAGAGGATTAACGCAGTCACTAGTCGCCTCTGTTTTACCATCAGCTCTTGAAACAGTCAGTTTGATTTCTTCCCAGTAAGACGAGGTCTATAAAGAAACAAGAAAGGAAGTAAATTTCTTCTTAACGGACATGTCTTGATAAAACGTATAGCTACAGTATACAATTGACACAACACAATAGCTACAGAATACAATGTACACAACACAATAGCTACAGAATTTAAACCTCAAAACGATATTTTTCTATTTTCTCACCTGTGGATAAAATCTGAGAAGTAATTTATAGTTTCCAGTCAAAGGGACATTAGTTATACCAAACTCAACACCATTCCCTTCAGGAATCTTCAAGCTTCCCACGTCTGTCCACTTGACTATGGTGCCGACGGGCCGTTCAATTAAATTGACAGAAGTAACCTAGAGACATAAGATAAAATAAAGGAAAAGAAACTCAACTAAATAACATTGTTCAACATGACTACCAGACGATACATGGACGATCGTCAAGCTCGTATCCTCAGGAAAATGTTTCTGAGTCCCGGACAGAAATCGAACCTGTAACCTTCTGATTGTCGGTGATGAGCCACCGAGACTCAGATGGAGAGCGAAGGTTACAATGATGTACTGGTTCGATTTATATATATATACTGCCTACGTGACAATCACATAGGCAGTACATATATCACATAATTAATGTATATATAAGTGTATATATAAGTGAAACAAACAGAAATATATTTTCATTTCATACTCACCCCTATACCCCTAGCATTCTCAGCTTCGTATTTCAGATTATCCGAAAGAGCAAAGTAGTACTCAGGGATTACGCGATCACATTTCCTTCCCTGGATCCCAGGACGGCAGCGACACTGTCCAGTCACCGCATTACAAAGGTTGTCATAGGAACCACCGACATCACAGTCACATGGTCGACAGCCACCATCGATTTCTAGACCCCAATATTCAGCCTAAAAATAAAGAAAGGTTTTGTTTATTTCAAACATATGTTATAACAGGTAAACTGTTACTTCTGAATATTTAATGAGAATGATGACTTCAATTTTGTCGAATTGTCATTAAGTCCATTCTCTCTCCCCTCATCTCTCTTTTTATGTCTTGTGTAGTCTATTTTTGTCTGTTTATTAATGAGATGGAAGTCTCCTAAACTAAACTAAACTAAACAAAACACACGTGCGTATTCACACGCACTCGTTCACACACGCGCACATTCACACGCGCGCACATTCACACGCGCGCACATTCACACGCGCGCACATTCACACGCGCGCACATTCACACACGCGCGCACATTCACACACGCGCGCACATTCACACGCGCGCACATTCACACACGCGCACATTCACACACACGCACATTCACACACGCGCACATTCACACACGCGCACATTCACACGCGCGCACTAACACACGTGCGCATTCACAAGCACTCACACACGCACGCACTCACACACGTGCGTCACACGCACTCATTCACACACGCGCACATTCACACGCGCACTCACACATTCACACGCGCACTCACACACGCAGCCACTCACACACACGCGCGCATTCACATCCGTGCGCACTCACACACCCGCAATCAAACATGCGCGCAATCAAACGCACGCATAATCAAACTCAACACGAACGCGCGTATTCACAACAGACATGCGCAATAACCGATGTTCGAAATGTTGACACGTACCTTACACTGATCACATCTTTGTCCAATCACGTGTCTCTTGCACTGGCATCTCCCATTGACAGGATCACAATTGTTTTCACCCACAGTACCACGAACATTACAACCACACGCTGAAAAGAAAAAATAAACAACAGCATTGGTATGCGGTGTTTCTTCTCATATTATATCCAGTTCTTTTGAGAACCTAGCAGCTTTCATATTTATTTTTTATCTGTTATCTACCTACCTTGACAGCCACTGGGGTTATCTTGTTGTAGATTATAAAATCCTGTTTTGCATCGATCACATCTCGTTCCGTTCACATTCTCTTTACAAATACACTGACCAGCACGAAGATTCTCAGATGGTTTCTCCTCCATTTGACATTCACCTCGACCCACTGAACCAATAGGATCACAATCACAAGCTGGTGGGCGACATAAAATAAAATAGTGCTTGAAAAATGTAACAGAAATTCCGATAAAATAATGAACAAAGTAAAAATGTCTTTAAAAAATACAACATATTCCATTTATGAATGTTAAGAATCTGCTGTTTGATGTTCGTCAAAATTATCAACATTAATAGTGGTTGGAGCGTCCTGGTAGCTCAGTGGTTAGAGTAGCTCAGTAGTTAGAGAGTCCTGGTAGCTCAGTGGTTAGAACGTCCTGATAGCTCAGTGGTTAGTCTAACTACTGAGCTACCAGGACTCTCTAACTACTGAGCTACCAGGACGCTCTAACCACTGAGCTACCTGGTAGCTCAGTGGTTAGAGTGTCCTGGTAGTTCAGAGGTTAGAGCATCCTAGTAGCTCAGGACGAGTTATATTCACTTACGTTTGCAAACATCCGGATCACGTATAGACTTGCTCGGGTCCTGATAGTGAAGAGGTTTGCATTTTTCGCATTTAGGGCCTATAGTGTTATGTTTACAATCAATGCATACGCCACCACTTGTTCTGCCGGAGGATTCCCAGACAGCACGATCAAAGCGACATTTATCAGAGTGATTATGGCATTCACATTCTAGAGAAGAAGAAAAGAAGAAAAGGATGAATAGAAGGAAGACGGGGAGGATGGAAAGGAGGGTGGAAGGATGGAGGACGGATGATAGAGAGGTGGATTGAAGGGTGGATGGAAGGATAGATGGAGGACGGACAGAAAGGATGGAAGGAAAGATGGAAGGTGGATAGAAGGGTGGATGGAAGGATAGATGGAGGACGGATAGAGAGGATGGAAGGTGGATGAAGGACGGGTGATAGAGAGGATGGAAGGGTGGATGGAAGGGTGGATGGAAGGATAGATGGAGGACGCATGATAGAGAGGATGGAGGGAAGGATGGATGGAAGGATAGATGGAGGACGCATGATAGAGTGGATGGAAGGGTGGATGAAGGACGGGTGATAGAGAGGATGGAAGGGTGGATGGAAGGATAGATGGAGGACGGATGATAGAGAGGATGGAGGGAAGGAAGGATGGAAGGATATATTGATTGGGAAAGTAAGGAATAGAGATATGAAACCGTATTACTAACCTTTGCATTCGTTTGGGTTGCCAGGAAAAGCTGGACTCCATGGCTTGTCTTGATATCCGTCTTTACAACGCTCGCAATTCAATCCAGCGGTATTGTGAGTACATTGACAAATACTATGAACCTAAGGATGAAATAAGACATCAAATATACACAACATAATAATCTTGGTACGTATTCTGTTGCTAGACAACCGATTACTAAGACAGGTTATATGGTGTCCAATAAATTCCAATAAATGGACTGTAAATTAAAGTATAACCAAGATATGTAGGCTAATGTCTTTCGTCTGGAGAATGTCCACGCGGGAACCACGTTGTACTATCTTTGTAAAACAAACTACGAGTACAAAGATAATACAACGCGCAATTCCCGCATGGGCATTCACGTAGACAACACGTTACACCAGCAACTTACCATATAAGCAACATTTTCCATTCCGGCTACGGGAAGACATTTTTTCGCATGACCATAGCAAGAACAACTACCCCTAATGCTTAACCATTCCATAGCATAAAAGTACTTTTTCCTGACTTCTGGGCTATCGTCTATGATATTATCACCAAGTGTGTTCAATTTCGTGAAATTAATACGGATGTTGGTCATTCTTAGAAGATTTTGGACTTTTGGAGTCCAGGCATCACTGTCACGAATTCTTGTGTTTAGCGCTTTGTAGACAACCTTAATTTAATGAATAAAAATTAAGGAAAGGAAGGGAGGGAAGAAGGAAGGATGGAAGGGAAGGAAGAAAGAAAGGGAAGGGAGGGAGGGAGGGAGGGAGGGAGGGAGGGAGGGAGGGAGGGAAGGACGGAAGGAAGGAAGGAAGGAAGGAAGGAAGGAAGGAAGGAAGGAAGGAAGGAAGGAAGGAAGGAAGGAAGGAAGGAAGGAAGGAAGGAAGGAAGGAAGGAAGGAAGGAAGGAAGGAAGGAAGGAAGGAAGGAAGGAAGGAAGGAAGGAAGGAAGGAAGGAAGGAAGGAAGGAAGGAAGGAAGGGAGGGAAGGAGGGAAGGAAGGAAGGAAGTAAGGAAGGAAGGAAGGAAGGAAGGAAGGAAGGAAGGAAGGAAGGAAGGAAGGAAGGAAGGAAGGAAGGAAGGAAGGAAGGAAGGAAGGAAGGAAGGAAGGAAGGAAGGAAGGAAGGAAGGAAGGAATGGAAGGAAGGAAGGGAAGGGAAGGGAAGGGAAGGGAAAGGGAAGGGAAGGGAAGGGAAGGGAAGGAAGGGAAGGGAAGGGAAGGGAAGGGAAGGGAAGGGAAGGGAAGGGAAGGGAAGGGAAGGGAAGGAAGGGAAGGGAAGGGAAGGGAAGGGAAGGAAGGGAAGGGAAGGGAAGGGAAGGGAAGGGAAGGGAAGGGAAGGGAAGGGAAGGGAAGGGAAGGGAAGGGAAGGGAAGGGAAGGGAAGGGAAGGGAAGGGAAAGGAAGGAAAAAAGGAACACACCTCTCCTCCAGTTGATGGTTCAATATTTGAATATTCTTGAGTACAGTATACTTCACTTGAGTCCGACGGAATTGACGTAGGAATACCAGGGAAACTTGATTTACAATTCTTGGAATAATAACGAGAGACCTCCCAATTTTTCCCATAATCGTAAGAACGTTCTATAAGCATAGCAGCAGGACGAAATGACTTGAATTTCATTACAATATGAGTGACATGGAACTGAGCCTCAAAGTTCAACTAAAAAATGATAAAAAGATGATTCACTAAGAGGAGTACATTGTTAAGATTTACCAACGGTATCACTACAATACACTGGAGTACATAATAGTACACTAGGATACCATAAGGTACACTAAGGAGGGAAGTGCTTATTCTACCTGTGACTCCTTGTTTATAATGCGGTCTATGGTGCGGTCTATTAGGGTTAGTATTAGGGTCAGTATTAGGGACATTATTATATAGGGACATTATTAGGGTTAGTATTAGGGTCAATATTAGGGACATTATTATATAGGGACATTATTAGGGTTAGTATTAGCATTAGGGTTAGTATTAGGGTTAGTATTACGATTTGTGTTAGGATTTGTATTAGGATTTGTATTAGGGTTAGTATTACGATTTGTGTTAGGATTTGTATTAGGATTTGTATTAGGGTTAGTATTACGATTTGTGTTAGGATTTGTATTAGGATTTGTATTAGGGTTAGTATTACGATTTGTGTTAGGATTTGTATTAGGATTTGTATTAGGGTTAGTATTACTGTTAGTATTGTTAGCAATTTAGCATTAGGATTTGCTTTCACTATTCATAACTGCTTGGTATGTAACCTCGTACCCAGGGCATGCCAGGGATAAATTGACGTAGGGACATTAATCCTAGCAACAATACAACTGCGTCCGTACCTGGAGATAGACATTTTCTACTCCATTCTTCGATTGCCACCATGTTTTTGGACCATCAAACGAGATCAACATATACTTTGGTAAATGGGAATAATATGGCCCCACTCCTTCGCGGGAATCACAACGAGAACAGTCCTCAGATCCTTCTAGTCGCGATATGATGCAAAACACCTCAATCTTCCCATGCAAACCACACGTAGAACTCGCACTGAGCTTATCCTGACGGCCAACCAAGAGATCACCTGTTGCTGGGTAACAGCTACTTCGAGCGCAAGTTTCATCAGGATTTACCATTTGACTTGATATTAATCCTAGAAAAGAACAAAACTGTATTAACCATCTTTAACCCCCAATATCAACATACATATTCTCCTTATTGGTCTCCAAACATTTCTTATAGTACTAGTTGGGAGAAGTTGTTGGTTTATCTTTAGTGATCATTTCCTTTATTCTCATTACATCTATATTTGATTAACCATTGATATTAAAGTGCACCTGAGATCAAATTTTTTAATGACTTATTTGGAAGAACTTTTAAAATGATAAAGTAACTTATTTTGAAGATTTTCGTTTCTTCGCTTTCTTTTTGAGATATATCAGTTTGTTTGATATGCAAATGTCCGGAATTTACGTCATACGTGCATAATGAGTTATTGGAGAAATGTGTGTATCACATTAAAATCGAGAAGTTTGGTGTTGTGGGAGAAACACGCACACGTGTTATTCACACTTTAGTGTTTTTATTTGATGAACGCAAAGATATATAACATTCTCTGATAAGTCATTATGCATGTGTGACGTAAATTCCGGACATTTGCATATCAAACAAACTGATATATCTCAAAAAGAAAGCGAATAAACGAAAATCTTCAAAATAAGTTACTTTATCATTTTAAAAGTTCTTCCAAATAAGACAATAAAAAATTTTGATGTCAGGTGCACTTTAAGTGCCTATACAATGAAAAATTCAGTTGTAAAATAACTCTTTTGTTTGAAAGAACTCTTGAAACTATAAAGACTAACCATTTACAACTTTTTATATCTCACTTCACTCTTGAGATATTAAGATTTGTTTGATATGTAAATGATCATACTTATGACATCACACTGCATAATGACTTATTGAAAACGCTTATATATCCTTGAGATTATGTAATGAAATCACTTGAAATGCAGGTGCATGTGCGTGGATGTATCCAATGACATCAAATATGCAAATCATCAAACGATTCCATGTGATAATGGAAAGATATGCAGAATTGTTCAATAAGTTATTATGCATTGATATCTTAATATCTCAAGAGTGAAGTGAGATATGAAAAAGTTGTAAATTATTAGTATTTATAGTTTCAAGAGTTCTTTCAAATAAAAGAGTTGCAAAACGGCATTCCCCTCTCGCCACTACATCACATCCCTCAAGATGTCAATGGGAAATTGTGTTTTGGTTGAATATGGACTCATTTAAATCATTAAATTAAAAGATTGTCTTTCAACAAGAGCATTGAAAATCACTTCATCACGGCCAGAACAATTTGAAACAAAACTGTCATCAGGTTATTGAACGTGACACAGATTTTCGCACGATAAAAGCATGCGTAATAAAAGTGATAAAAGCATGCGTAATTGGTCGACTTACGACCATTTATAGTCATACAGAGGATCTTGCTGACGGCTGTTCACAAGCAAGCGAGTAAGGAAAAGGAAATAAGCCTAAAAAGATAATCTTAGAAATAGAGGTGATACCAGGAGCTCTGTATTGGCTGTCACCACACAGATATTCTTGACATTGTTATAACACAGGCAAGCAGTAAGAAGTCGAAGGAAATCCAACATAACGATAGATCTTATCAACAACTAGTCACAGCCGAAATATTGCTAGACCTTCAATATTTCCACAGTACACAAGCCTTTCAGTGTTTTAATGTTGAACGTAATTCCTTTTATGTAGATTATCGTGTAATTTGTTTATCCATAAACATGAACTATAATAATTTTTCACATATCTTGACATTTATATGCGACATTGTGTTGAAATGTATGAATAAATTCTTGTAACTTGATCGGCTCCAAGCGCAAGAATGGAACGCATCGTTCAGATAAAATAACTTTTATCAATAGATGCCTTTGTAACTACTTATGCCCATTTATTGGAATATGCGGAGTTTTATACTGGAGATGCGCATTTTATGCTGAAATATGCGCATTTTATACTAGAATATGCGGAATTTATAATGAAATATGCGCATTTTATACTGAAATATGCGCATTTTATACTGAAATATGCGCACTTTATACTGATTCCAGTATAAAATGCGCATATTTCAGTATAAAATGCGCATTTTATACTGGACATGCGCGCATTTTATTCTATAATATGCGCATTTTATACTGGAATATACGCATTTTATATTGGAATATGTGCTGTTGAAATTATGAATAAGACGCATACATAGATATAATTTTATTATTTTAAGATGTTGGGATGCGTTTTATCCTGGAATTTTTAATACTATTTTTATATTCCATCACTTTTGTAAACGGTGTGTCGTCCTGTTCGTAGTTGGCTTTGATAGTTCTGGTAGAACAGAGAACAGATATCCCAACGGCGTGAGTTGCACAGGCTCAAGTCAACGTTAACATAAGATAATCTTGAAAATGCTTTGTTATATTGTCGCAATCTCCCTGTATTTTGATCAAACCAAGAGTTCAAGAAAGGAATCTGACAGCCGCTGAGGTAAATAAAAATCGCGAAAATTGAACCCCATTTCTTTCATCAAGCTTCTTTTGAATAGAGCTTTCAAAATTCTCCAATGCTATTAACTTCATATAAGGGAAGTTTACAGGATCATAAAAGCTTTTCCGGTCAGAAAATCCGCGGAAGTTAAGTCACACCTATATCAACGATCACGCCCTTTATAAATAGTTATTGACGCAGAAGAGAACTTGCGAGCTTCATGAAAGACGGGAGGAATTTAACCCTTTATATCAAGCTAATTTATGATAATTAATTCTAATTTATATTAACATGTTTCCTGTTCCGGAGATTTAAACGCATTGGTAAAAGCCCGTTTCTTGGGCTTTCAGAAAATGTATAACTTTCACAACTGTTATGTAATAGTTATAACACGAGTAAGCGTTCTTCCTCTGATTTCTAAATACGGACAAGCCGGTTGAAAATACGAGGCGAAGCCGAGTTTTTTTAACCGATTTGTCCGTATTTAGACATCAGAGGATGAACAATTACGATTGTTAGAACTTGCTTCTCAAACGAATCCATATTTTGTGAGAAAATCGAGGTTAAAGTTAGCGAAATTTGGCCGTAATACTATTGATTTCTTTTGAATTTTTATCATGAATTATTATTGAGTCTGAGAAGATATCAATAGAATAAAGAGGTGGTTCAATTTTGAATGTTTTTCATCCGGACAGGAAAGAGATAACGACGTTTTTAACGTAACAACTGTTGCGTAAAAAATTGATCCGTGTAACATGGCATTTGCGAACGATTTTTAATGAAATTGTGTTGCGGCAACATGTTGCGTTAATAATCGTTGTTAAAAATGGTCATGTATAACATTGCCCTTACAAAAAGGAATTGCAACAATGTAAATAATTAGGGATTAGCGGAGTAAAAATATCTTGTGCTCTTATAATTGGATTATTCGAGCGCACTGAAGATTCTCAGATGACTCGCGAAGTATTAGAAAGTAATTATTGAATTCGAAAAAAAATTCATAAGATGTTAAAAATATAATCATTCTTCGAAGTGGCAGCAGCTTAGTGTTTTGGTTGCAATTTTTTTCTAAGTTTTTAAAATCAAGCTGCACTCAAGGCGACAAAAGCTTTTCGTTTTCAATCTTCATTATTGAAAAGACACTTCATCTTAAAAAGGAAATGAATTCACATACACAAGAGTTTGGCAAACTGCTTGTCGACTCGAGTGGTCCTTCTAGAACACTTTGTTTACTTTGATAATAATCATCATATTTATTAAGGATCACCCTATTCACCAATAGGTGCTTTTCTCGTCTTACTCTGATAATGCGCTCTGCTCGAAACGTCAGTATTTCGTTACTAAAAATCTTGGTAGTTCACCCCTTTTTCTCTTTGCTATATATCCAAAACACTGTCTACGCAGCACTCTACTTTTTTTTTGCTTTTCAAAAGGGTCCTCCAAGAGGTTTAATTTACAAGCAAATTTGATGCAATAACAAAAAAAGATGCAATAACAGTTTTCATTTACATAATATGCATCACAAAAACGACTTGTATCTCTCTCAAGCAACCACTATAACTGGGAAAAACAGAGGTTCGTATTCCATGCTATTACTGACTTGGACAATCTGCATTTTATGTATAGTTTAAAACACGAGCAGGCTGAGCAGCAGTGTTAAAACACGAGGCGATAGTAGACCACACTGATGCAAGTGTTTTAAACGGCTTCAAAAACGACTGCATCTAAATAACCAACTATTTTACCAATTATTTCAGTGATTTTTTGACGTGACGTGAAACTGTTTGGACGTGTACTGAAGTGCTCCGTTAATTATTTCGTATTTCATTTTTTCCTGTACGATTTTGAACGGGATACTTCTCAAAGTGGTCGGTAAAGTGTTCTTCTATTGGAATCTGAGAAACTCCAAGTATCCTTTTCGCAATCTAAATAATATTTAGTGAAATACCGGAAATCTATACCGAGATTTTTAACGTTTGTTTTTCAAGCTCGCGCAAAAACGGTTGGCCTTCACACGCAAGCAAACGAAGCACGCTATGTATGCTGACGACAGTGCGCGCGATTCAATTTGATATGTGCGCGTGCGTGCAGTAATTAACTTTGGAATAAAACTCATCGAACTGTACTCGCTGTAGACACACGCGCCATGATTTTGCTCCGAACAATCCACGTTATCCTTTTTATTTGGTTGGTTCTTCGCGGGATTCGTCATACTGAGAAGAACCTAGTGGCCTTGTTACGTACTGCAACGGATCAACTTTATATGTAGTAGGCTTTATCTTATGAAACTGTAATTGGTTTTATAAGTAAAATTAAGAATATATTGTTGTAAGAGCATTGAGACTATTGTATAATGCTCATAATACGTCTTTTATTATTATTATTATTATTATTATTATTATTATTATTATTATTATTATTCAAGCCATTCATACCTTCAACCAATTTTGTAATAATTATTAATTTTTATTTTTTATCTTGTACTAATTATTTTGCATTCTTGCTTGGTTGTAAAGTTAATAAATAAATAAAATTCCTTAAAACATTCAACGCCGTCCATGTTTGAATACATAGGTGTGCATGTATATTCAATAACAGGTCAACACTTATTGATTTTCACTATAGCATATACTCCGATTCATAAATTTTCATTTCTAATCTCTGAATTCCACTGCACGAAACACAGACATTCGTTGAACGTTGGAAAAATGTGTCGGGCCCACTGGTCGGGCCCCCTAATGAGAACGGTTCGTAACCTTTAATAAGCGTGAGAGTCGAGGAAATCACAAGGTCGCGCACGATTCTATTCCCATTTGCAGTTAGTAAAATTTACTGATCTTTCGAGTTTCGACGACGACTTCCCATCACTCAAAGTTCGTCAAACAACAGTATTTCTGTTCAGCTACAATAGTTCAAAGTCATGGGTATTTGCGGTGCGTGCAGAGGTGTTGATACGTCCCTAAGGGCACACGAATTGCCCTTACCGGTGTCATGCTGGCGTA
The DNA here is from genome assembly GCA_035772405.1 of Chrysogorgia sp. JL179-B06. Classification (NCBI taxonomy): domain Eukaryota; kingdom Metazoa; phylum Cnidaria; class Anthozoa; order Scleralcyonacea; family Chrysogorgiidae; genus Chrysogorgia; species Chrysogorgia sp. JL179-B06. The sequence goes on along the minus strand of JAYKKM010000450.1, from coordinate 5,388,284 downwards.
TCTAATTGCTTCAACGCCGCTGGTTTACGAATCGCTGGAGAATGTATACGTACTTTACAGTCTTGTCATGAGTAAATCGGATATACCACGAGGACATTTGAAAGAAAACTCATAGCGTGGAGATGGGCGACGCGAGAATTCGTTTTGAATTATGCGCTTTATTTCTGTTTTCATGAAAACTCAAGACGAGACTCTTGAAATGCTAGTAGTCAATCATGTGTATCTTTGAACAAGCCCTCTCTTATTACAAGGGCTTCACTCGAAACGTTACGCCAAAGCTCATTGAAAATAGATGAACCATTGCTTGTGAAACGACATGTTGTTGCACCAGGAATGTTCCTGGTAAGGAAAGTACTTTTCTACATAGTTTTACACCAGTTGTCGACATAAACAACACACATCCAAACTTTACCGATATATAGTGACTACCGCATAGGCAGTACATATATCAATGGAACCAGTACATCATTGTAACCTTCGCTCTCCATCTGAGTCTCGATAGTTCAATGGTTAAAGCGTTTCACTGCAGCAATGAGATGGTTACAGGTTCGATTCCTGTCCGGGTCTCTGAAACATTTTCTGAGGATACGAGCTTGACGATCGTTCATGTATTCATCAAATGTATAGTTACTATAAGTAGTATATCTGAAGGCTATAGCACGGTGACATAAGGTGAATACAATACACCAATGGCAAAACGTTTGAGTCACCGTAACTCGATAATTAAAGCTTCTCGCGTCGGTCATCACAACGTTTACTGTACTGCATTGTGTCGTTCAAGGTTTCGTTGTTCGCGAAGCAATAATGGAGAGCTTATAAAAACAACAATGGCAACCTCTACAACGATGTCATTCAAAACAAAATAATTCTTCATGTGAAACAAAAAGAATGGAGAATTCTTAGTGCTTAGAGTATTCTCGACACCGACCTAGTTCTGTTTTCAACGCAACTCTGAGCATTCTCACGTCTTCAGGACAACGGTAACTCACAGAGAGATGAGAACTGTTGCTTAAGTTTTTTCGGTGGAATAGAAAAGTTCAAACCCCTTGCAAGTAAATTCTCCGAGTGGTGGTAAGTTTTCTTGATGAATAATTGAAAATAACATTATCAGCATCTGGTGTGGAAGAATTGAAAGGGTCAACATGTAACCATAGTTTCTTTTCTTGAACTTTTTCATGGTAGCGAATGTTTGAATGGGTTTTCACGGTCAGTTATCGAGCGAAGATGAAGCAGATCAATCGATGAGACAAGAGAAGACAAATAAGAAACGGCATCCGAAACTTGGTTTTCGAGATCACGAATTCTAGAGTCAAAATTCTCAAGTCGTCGGTTGGCAACTTTAAAATGAAGGAATTTTGGAATGACTGAGTTCTTCTTGCATTTGTATAAGAAGTTCAAATCCAATTTGGCTTTCTTAAATTCGAGTTTTATAAGGCATAAAACAAGTTCCAAGTATCAAATATGGTAGTAAACTAACCATGACTTATTTTAAATGATAAAATATATATTATAATAAGTTTATAACCACCGTCTCTTACATCCGAAGATTCCTAATATTTCGCAAGGCCAACATTTAACAACAACGTCAAAAATGTGGCCTTCTTCATGATATATTTACACTGACTAGATTTTAATACTTTCCTTTAAACACAAAAACTGTAAGGTGGAGATTTCTAATTAAAGCGTTTGCCCGGTAATTTTCATTCGACAGCAACCCTCGCCTCATGTTAACTTAATTAATTTCACAAAGGAACTCTTGGCGCGAGCAATATTAAAGAGATGTTTCAACGATGGCTTAGAGTTTGTGGTTGAATGAAGAAATATGAGAGAAAATGTACGACGCATCTGTCGAGAACATATTGAGATTTCACAGTACAAGCGACTTAGGAGGAAAAATCATTCACATACGGTGTAACGTTGGTGTGGTAGACGAACAGAGGAGACAGAGCCGCCACGAAAAGACACACTGAGAATTCACCACAGGTACATGTAAGGTGTCCCGTGTAGAAATGACCTTAAACGAGCCGCACATTAGAAAGATTTTTGGCGAATAATGAGAGAACGATGGACAGTGAGATGAAATGCTTAGCAAGAGAATCAACTGCAAAAGGAACTGGGGTTATATGTGATCAACAATATGGACGTAAGAAGACAAGAAGAGGTGGTCATCGCGCAAGCTTTTTAGGGGGTCGTTTTAACCCCCAAACAAGCGACGTTTGATCCGACTAGAAAGTGGAACTGAGTGAGATACAAGTCCAGTTGATTATGTGCATACTACAACACAATGTCTCTTATCAAACACATAAATAATCTCGCTTGACTACGCATGCATTGAAGACGTTAAGCGTGATAATAAGTAATCGATCAGCGACGTAACTACAAACAGACAAGCTTGGAGAAGTCACACTATACCATCGATGGCCGCCGCCACATCAGTTGCGGTCTGCACCACGGGAAAATCTCCATTATTCGCAAAAAGTTTCATTACTCGTAAAATGTCATTACCATTGTATTCGCATATAAAAATGTATTTAGTACCACTGACTGCGTACAACTGATCGATGCAGTAACACTAACACAGCGAGAAAAATAATACAGATACCAACACACTCTTCATATTATGTAGTATGTGAAGCCGTCACAACAAATAAATCTTGTTCCTCCATTTAAAAAGCAAGACACAAATAATGAAGAAACCCTCCGCATCACTTTTTTAAATTCATAATACGGCCATTCGATACTTTCACTCTTACACGCAAGTCTATAGACTCTGAGAGTCGTTGTTTCATGACAATTTGACGCAAAGACAAAAATCAATAAAATACAAATCGATGACCCTAAAAGGTTGCTTGTCTATTTTATGGTAAACATCGGCTCTATATGCTATACGGTAATACTTATGGTAAACATAACAGACTCTACTAGTGTATTTTATGGTAGACATGGCTCTAACCATGAGTACAAGTGTAAACACAAGGGTCTCTACCCTGTGCTGTGTCTACCATTAAAATAGACCGCTCTATACCAGCATTAGTACAAACACAAGATTTTCTACAAGTTGTGTTTATACTACTATTGCTGGTATATTGCCTAGCATAAAATAACCTAATAGAGACGCTTTTGTTTGTACTTATGCTACACTTAGTAGAAGACTCTCGTGTTTACACTAAGCTAGCATAGAGCCCGTGTCTACCATAAAATAAGAATTAATTTATATAATAAGATATAAATTAAGGTTAATGACTTATAGCAACATCGCTCACAGAGCTATCAGACCCTCAGAACTGCAGTTCCCGTCACACATTTTACCACACGATTTGCGTAGAATCATTAATACACTTATAGGGAGTCTTATGTGTGTGCAAACTCTTGCGCTAATCGAAGATTCAAAGTTATGACTGTTTTGAGTGAGAAAAACACTTTTTCGAGAAAAAGTGTTTAACTTTTTCGAGAAAAAGTGTTTTTCTGCCAAATATATATATATATATATTATTTGCGTCGCTCGTGTTTAGACATTACCGCATTATCACAGGAACACATCGGGTAATCATTGTTTGTGCAATCGAGAATCATTTTAAGCCAGATGATGACCGAGATACGCATGCCTTATTCAAACAACGTTAAGGCTATCAAGCCGTCATTTGTGGGGCAATGAAAAACAAACAAAGGAACAAGATAATCGTACGATGCAAATGAACACCCCAGAGATCACGACAACTAAGAATAACATACAAGCCTCAAGGCGATCTTAATCCTTCCACGCAACACAATGTGTGTTCATCATGTTCTTGGTGCGTGATTTCTGATTACGCGAACTTGGATTCATCGCATGGAAAGCGAGTCTTTGGGGTTAGGATGTTCATTTTAAAGTCTCAACGAGCGCGGTGTCTGAGGTATCAGATGGCGCGTTTATTATGACAGACTGCACCAGAGGGGAGGTCCTCATGTGTGTATGACATTATTCAGAGTGTGTTTTAGTCAAAGTTCCGTGAGAAAACATGGCTAGTGTTTGAGGATGCCGCTCGGAACAGACCGCTTGCTTGGGCCACCCGGTCGTCACTTACGCCGTGCCCCAACAGACTGTGATTCATTTTGGATTCATTCATAAAGAAAGGAAATTAATTAGCCGAGATGTTGCTCTTGGGAGTTACGCAAAAAAACAATCGCAAGGAACACGAATTTGAACTGTCAAAACGATATTAAATACCCCGTTATGCACTATTCACCATATACAGTAATACACCAACCTGGCAAGTTGAGAAAGGCGAACATCACCCAGCTAGAGTAAAGCATCTTTCCCAGCAAGATATGGATAACGACGATAATCCACGGACACACACCAGGATTCTCTCTTCAAATATGATAAACTCTTCGGGGTGTTTTAGTAACAGCAAATACTACCCTTTGGTATTCACAAACGCTAGATAAAGATAGACGTAAAATATATGTATATATAAGGTAAACATATCTGGTGCGCATTTCTAGACACGCTTAGCAAATCATAACACATACATTACAAATAATCATTTCGACGCTTTAAGTAAATTCGTTTATTTAAAATGATATGCGCTTCCATACCTGAAGAAATCTTCGATGTCTATTTTCTCTCTTTCCTGAGAGTTACACCTCAATGTTGGTTGAGCGCGATATTTGATGTGGAGATATGACAGTAGTTTGGAGATGTGCCGTTGACACTTTCTGAAAATCCCTTGGTGAACAACACAAGTCCTGTGGATATTTAGTCGTCTACCAACCCCACGACAGCCAAGATTGTTGGATAATGTCGTAGCGCAATGCAATGCTGATCGACTGTTGATTTGTGGTCCCCGTTAAAGCCAAGTGCGTCGCGGTAATTCACGCGTAATCAAGGTACCAGCAATGTCGCTCGCTACCCTCTGCACACGTAACGGGCAGCAGTCGTGAAAATCTCAGCGCTGTTTGTCTCCGGCGAATGCGCAAATGCTCCCAAAGAAAGAACATGAAACAGGATATGCCTGGAATGCTGTGCGGAATGTTCAAGCAATGTTGTCATCCAATGGTAGCGCAGCTTGTCGGAAGGGCTGTGCAACAGACGGGGCTGCGATTTCCCCGGCCGAACTCAATAAATAATCCGCGATTGTTTTCATGCCTAACTTTTCCTCGCTAGTACTTGGGATTTCCATTGACCTTCAGACAGACTAAAAGCCGAGGTATCGCGAGATAATAATAATAGACTAGAGCGAGACTAGAGTGTGGTTTTAGTGTCTTGGCAACAGAGAGGAGGAAGTGGCATCAGCTAGGGAATGATGGCAGCAGCAGCGCGGAGTATGACACCTCAGAGGTCCCTTCAGGTTTTGACAGGAGTAATGTTTCTCGAATATTGCTGTCAGTTTGTGTGACTCGCTGAAAGCAATTTATGGAAAGAAGTATAATGGAGACCAAATTATATATGGAAATAAAAAGGTATATAGCCCGGCGGTTAATGTATATAGCCCGGCGGAAATTTCGCCTCAATCGTTCGTTTTTTTATTAAAGCATGAAACTTGGCAAGTAGATACACTTACTAGTGCTGATGATTTTATGCAAATTTCTTCCTGGTTTAATTTACCTATTAAAATACTATCTTATAAAAAAGCGAAAATTCAAAGTTCACTTTTAGCGAATACCACCCATATCATTAGAAAGTTCGCAAAAAAATATATGAAGGAATTCAAGCGGGTATACTGGGACGATTTTCTAAGCCTACAGTGTATTTTGAGTTCAATTAACGCTCAAAAATGCCGCAAAATGCTACAAAATGCTTGTTTTTATATTCAAAATACGGCCATGGTATAGTATAAAGTAAACATAAGAAAAAGGCTTCATCTAATTTAAGCTTGATAATCAAGTTAGAACGAAATAACCTATTTCGAGTAATATTTTTAATGGTGAATATTTCGACTTTCAGAGTCATTGTTTGTAAAACCTTTGGGATAAAGTGGAACTGTTCGACTAAATTGAATAACAAAGAAATCTAGATATAAACGTGTTGTTTGCGTAGGCAGTGTCGAAATACAAATCTGCATCTACCCTTCCTTTGTGACATTAAATACGAAGAACGACTGCTTACGACTAAACTCCTTCCTTTAACGTACTGGCATGAATACCTAGACATTGTATTTTTCTAGAAAACTAATCACGGCATCAACATCCTCAACAAGACCACCCTACCAACTCCTCAACATCACAAAAAAACAAGATCAACCAACCCTGACTGCGGCAAATATCAAACCAAAAATACTTCGACATACCAAAAATCATACACAATTCTGACAACAAGAACATCAGTACTACCAAAAACTATTACAACAAAAAACATCACTCTCTCAAACTTCAAGAAGTTACCATTCAACTACTACATTAAAGTCAAATACTCTAAAAGGTTGGTGTACTGCCAAAATAGTGTGTAGGAGGTCTAACGTTTTGAGCGAAGGACCTTCATCGGCCAGAATAAAACTCGTAAAGTCAAACATAGAGACTTCACTCTAGACTTCCTACCTACAATTTCGACAATTCTCCAACCTTTTCCAGTGAAAGAAATGGCTCGAGCTTGACCGCACACAGCCGAATCATCAATAGCAACGCGTTTCATTCGAGTTCCATTCAAAAATCAATTAAAATACCAAGTAGAATCATCAGGCAACAGGCTTATCTTCGCGCGCATAATGAGCTATTAGAGAAACGATTTTCCAGACGTGGGTTATTCCGTGATATTCTAGTCTATCCTATTTGCTTAATGGGCCAACACCCAAATATGTGTCAAGCAGCAGCACTCAAGATTCCATTATGGCGAGTGCCGCACGAGCATCTCCGAACTCGTAACCTTGATTCAAAAACTCATTAATATTCATTAACCAAATTGTCCAATCACATTTCCGTATTTAGTCACGCGCAAGGCTTGTATATGAATACTAATCAGCATGAAAATTATATAAAGTCTCTACGAACTTTATATAAAATTCCTGCTACTTTGCATTTCATACATCAACTCAAAGACCATATTTGCATACCCAACTATGCGAATCGAAAACAAATCGATTTACATTGTTCTAAATCAACCCAATTTACCTCTAATAGAAACCAGTACACTCCCTAGTGATTACAATCAATTGTTTTTGAAGCTATTTAAAACACTCGAACTCGCGTTTTATCATATCTAAAATGCTCGCGCTGCGCGCTCGCATTTTAAATATGATAAAACGCTCCTTCTCGTGTTTTAAATACTACTTAACCCGGAGCTGTAACCTACGGAGGTGAACCTATGATACACCTCATGCTAGACTGTGTTCGGAGTCTAGGTTTGTATCGGGAGGGGGGGAGGGGGTTGTTGTTTGAAGAAGCAGGTTAACCTCCTAGCCCCAGGCCGACTTAGTTCACAACTTAACTTAATAGGGTTAACTTCATGCTTATCGCAAACTCTTAAAACCTCGGCGTACTTCCGAAATACTGCGTAGGAGGTCTAAGCCGAAGGCACTTCATCAGAGAGTGAAAGATAAAGTGTATTTTTATGTTCTTTACGGTGGCTCGATAGTCTAAATCATGAGAAATTGCATTTTCCCCCATAGAAAGTTTTATAATGCAGATCTGAGCATTATTTTGGTTCATTGCATAGCTCTAGCGGTGGTCTTGATTATTGAAACGTTTCACACTTGTAGCATTTGTATATATCTAGAGAAATTGTGATCAGATTTTATGCAAATTAGTTTTCTGGATTTATTGGAAACACGATTTCTCCACTCGGGTAAACTTTGAGGGTATAAAACTTTTCAGTAACCAAGACCACCACTAGAGCTATGCAATGAACCACGATGAAGCTCAGATCTGCATTACAAATATTTTTATGCGGACAAATGCAACTTCTCATTATTTAGACAATCGAGCCACCATCTCTCTCGTGTAAACTGGCCGCCCTCTGAGCGGGATCCCCTACGTGAGGTCCTTGTGATCCCCTGTGATCCCCTGGAGCAGTTACGCTGTAATCCACTCATAGGGTGAGACACTGATAATGAAAAATACAAACAGTAAGATTGGAGCAATTAGAAACATTACACAAGTAAAAAACGTGTGAAGAAATCCTTAAAACGCGCAAAACACGACCAAGCTCGCGCGCCTGTCGAGACTGCACGCTTCAGGCGAACCAAGGATGATCAGGGCGCCTTATTTTGTACCTTCTAGTATATATAAGCGCCCTGTCAAGGATATCCCGTTTGATATCTCAAGGTGTCATCAAACACGGGTGGCGCGTGCGCGTTAATTAGTTTTGAAAAATGCAAGAAATGTCCCGCGATATTTCGCGGCTATATTTAGCTTTGACCTCAGTTAAAAACGCGCGCCGCACTGTTTTTTCTATCACAACAAATGTGTTGTAATTATTTCCCGCGCACGAAGCTGTATAGGATTACAAACCGGCGTGTGTTTTAAAAAGCCGGGAACCAGGAAAAACGGAGCTTAAAGGCTCACCAAGCCTCTCCACAGAACTATAACTGGATTACGAAAGGCAAAGGCGCGTAATCAAACTTTAACAACATCCACAACAACGGCCTTCTCTCCAAACGTTAACCTCTTATTAACCGAGAGCGCAGTCATCACAGGAAAATATCAGACCGAGGTCTTGACAGTACGGACTGAGCCCGAAGGGAGATTCGTACATGAAAGAGCGAGGTCTGATATCTTCCAGTAATGACAAAGCGGACGAGGTTATTAAGAGGTTTATTATATGACATTTTTGGACAGCAATAGCGTGACAAAGAGTGAGCGTCACGGGCTATTGAACAGAACACACAGAAAGGATAATAAAACTCACTTTCTTAGTGTTCACCTCTCATTGTGGCTCATTCATGATTTAATTAAAACACTGAACCAAATTTGTATACCTTTTTGGCTTTTTTAAATAATTTTGTTATTATTTGTTGTAGGAAAAAGTTTATCGTCAAAACCCGTAATCCGGACCAACCTCGTACGCAGGCTTTTCACACCGGACCAGTCCATTACGGGAAAGTAACGACCGGATGTCAGAGCATCTCAGCCAATCAGAGCACGCGATTTCACCGGAAGTAACTTATGCAATATAATAATCTTCCTTATTGTTTCCAAGCAATTTCTTATAGTACTAGTTGAGAAAAGTTGTTTTAAAACAGGTCAGTTTGCTTTGGGTGATCATTTTCTTTATTCTCATTACCTCTCTACTTGGTTAACCATTGATATTATTAGGAGAAGATATATGTTGATCACTCTTGTGGCATGAAGGGTAACACCAACATTGAAGATTTTTTTATTTGTTTCTTTCTTCACTGCTTACGTAGGAAAACATCCCACACCACAGCACATCATCAGGATTACCACATCCCAGCTCAACACACGCTACACAAATCATACCACACAGATCATATCACACCACACACATCATCGCACCACATACACCATCACACCACCCAAACAGTCACACTATATAAATCGCCGCAAACCCTATTGGACTTTCTATCGGACTTTCTATTAAAAATGTGCCATTTAAAACAGGATAACATTGATCGATCAGCGTGTTAAAGTAGAAGAGAATTTATAGAGGAACATTGGAATATTACTTTGCTGACCAAAGCCACAACCATAGGACCCCACAGGAATCACCCTGAGTTACTTTTTAAAATTACGACCTTCTAAAACTTCATAAATGTCCTCTAAGCTAGACTGTACACACTCAAGGAAGCCACGAACATTGGTCGGTGGGCCATAACTCAACACATTACAGCCAAGACTATCGTCAAGAATTAAATAACTCACACCAAAACCATCTGGAACAACAGGTGCAAAACCTCCTATGAGAACAGCAGGACTAGAGAGTGTGCTCGTCGACAGAATGATGTGATTTAGTCGAGAATACGAAGGGTCTTCGTAGAGTTTCGGGACCTTCCTCCCTGACTCCATGGCTAACTGACGCAAACCAAAAAGATGACGGTCAAATCCTTGACCTAAAATAAACAACACAAAACAGTCATCACGCTATATCCCATCCGCCATAATTGCTGCCGCAGCGAACGAGCCTGAACCGAGCGAGCAAGGCAACAGACCTACATTCGTGAAGTGGGGCAGTTTTTCAAATTTATATGACTCATTTAGTCGTCTTTAGCCCAACATTTCTTACTTACCCATAGCAGCTTCTTTTGTTAACTTATTATGATAATCTGCTGCTCGTCGTATTAGACTATTCATTTCTTCAATACCAGCTTTATGATTTTTATCAAATGCTTCAGTACAGGCTACCGTAGCTAGTGTAGCAGGACGGATTGTCTCTGTACGGCCATGTTTGAACGCTGCTGTACTACAAGACTCGTAGGTGCCAACGAAACGACCATGTTGACGATAATAGCCCATCTTTTTTTCATGAAATAAAAAAGTTAATGTTTTATCAGTTATATCAGTAATATTTAAGAAGGCAAACAAAAAAACAAATACAAGGCAGTGTAGTGTAGTGGTGTGGTGTAGTGTGGTGTGGTGTGGTGTGGTGTGGTGTAGTGTGGTGTAGTGTTGGTGTGATGGAATGTAGTGTGGTGCAATGTGGTGAGGGGTGTGCTGTGATGTAGTATTGTGTGTAGTGTAGTGTAGTGTAAGGTAGTGTGGTGTTAGATGTGTGAAGTTGATCGTCCAGGTTGTTGTAGTCTTGAGTGAAAGACTATTGTTGGTGACTGACGTTTTGAACGGCCTCAGTGGCGGTCGGGTTTGCCTCTATATATGTCTGGTGTGGTGTGTAGTGTGGTATAGCGTAGGGTAGTGTGTAGTGTGGTGTGCAGTGCAGTGTGGTGTGGGTAGTGTCGCATTTGTTATCATTACCTACGTAGTACAACACTTTATTCCTAATACATTATTTAACTTGTCACCTACCTGAAACCCCAACTGCATCACGGCATCTGGACTAAGTTTCTTACTCTTGACATAATCTTTTCCAAAACTTAACAACTGCATTGTCGCCATATCAAGACTACCGACAGCTTTATCAAACTTTTCTTTCGCCACACCAATTTTAGTCTCAAGACTTGAAGTTAAAGTCAGCTCTAATTTTCGTAAAGTTGACGCAACTGAATCAATTGAAGCAAGCTGTGCCGGGGAACATGAAGGATCGTCTACGGAGTCTTTGTAGACCTCGTTAAAGAAACGCAAGACGGCCACACCATCGCCCCAAGAATGCTCAAAATGAATCCCGGAAATTCCATTTCGGCAAACTGTCAGTTGCAGGGATTTATCAAACCACCTACGGACAGCATTTAAGAGGTTGGTGTACTGCAGAAATAGTGTCTAACTCTTTTATATTTACCTATTTAAGTTATATACTGCCATTCATTTAATAGATATACTAGTTACAAACTAATCCTATCACCCCCCCCCCCCCCCCCCTCAAATTTCTCCCTGGGTTTCAAGGTCCGAATTAGCGCTTCGCAAATCGCAAATTGCGAAACGATTTTGAACATTTCTAAAATCTGCGAAGTGATTTATGTGAGAATTGCGAAGCTGATTTTAAGTAACCAAGTTCACCGTGATGTAATAGGATTATAGGACTTAATGATGTTACACTACGTTGTAAGACGTTACACTAAGTTGTAAGAAGTTATACGCTACGCTGTAGGACGTTACGCTACGTGGAAAGAGGTTACGCTACGTTTTAAGGCGTTACCCTGCGTTATAAGACGTTATGCTAAGTTGTAAGACGTTATGCTAAGTTGTAAGACTCTACGCAATGTTGTACGACGCTACGAAGAAGTTGTAAGACGCTACGAAGAAGTTGTAAGACGTTACGCTACGTTGTAAGGCGTCAAGCTACGTTGTAAGACGTTACGCAGCGTTGGGAGATGTTACGCTACATTGTGGTCTTGGGGACCATGGGGCCTGGGTGGTAGCCTCCACTCGCCCCTCTTTGCTACGCCATCTCTCTAAGACGGGCATCTAGTCGCGATAACAGACAGCAGGGTGACAAAAAGTTTTGTGGATTCACAAGATTGCTTGGGCCATCACGAAAATTTAAAATCATGTAATCTTACTGCGCGCAAACAAACACAAAGCCAAAAAAGTCTGGATTGTGGAAAAATTATGTGGGTTTTTCTCACTACCTGTTGTTTCCGTTGCCATGGAGGAATATTTTGGTCAGTTCTTCAGGAGTATCGGGTTCTTCTTGATCCAAACAAAGTACAAACAAAGCACTGTCGATCATTTTTAAAGGCTCTGCATTGTCAGCGATGGTTTCTAGTTCTTGTCTAGATGAAGTCCAGCTATCACGATCTTCGGACGTCAAGACAGCGATAGGATGTTGAGCAAGACTAGAGTCATTGACGATGGCTTGTAGGTTGGCAAGTATTTCAGATGCGGCGCGAATTGAGCCTGTTAGATCGATAAAGACGGAATTAGGGAGAAAGCGAGAAAGAAAGGAAGGGAGGGAGGAATTAGGAAGGAAGGGAGGGAGGGAGGGAGGGAGGGAGGGAGGGAGGGAGGGAGGGAGGGAGGGAGGGAGGGAGGGAGGGAGGAAGGAAGGAAGGAACGAAGGAATCAAGGAAGGAAAAACGAAATGAAAGAATGTCAGACATTATATGCACCTGTTTCATTTATTACATCCAGAGCATAAAAATTTCCATTGTGAATAACAAGAATGTGGCGACTATCCTCATAAGTAACCAGTTTATCTCTCACAGCTTGTGGGATACGGGTAGTGCCAAATAAGCGTCCATACTGACTCATATCCAATGGAAATGCTTTCATAAGGTAAGCACCATACCAAGAAAGACTTGATGGAACAAATCTGCAGGTCAGGGGAATAAAACAAATAATATCTTTATAGGTATGATTGATAACTTTATTTGCCCTCACAATAATGGGGATGGTCATGTCATTGTGGATACCATGTCCCTAGAGGTTTCTACACACCTTATGACCTTCTTAAACCACTCTTTGTCACTGTTATCAGGATTCAAGTGAAAAACCTCTGGATCCAGAATCTCATTGTCAAGAGAATTCTTAAACTTCATGGCAGATCTGACAAAGTTAGTTGCCCTTACCAGCTAATAAAACAAAAACAAAAACTATGTTTAGTATATTTGTAATTAAGTACAGTGTTAAATAGAAAATGAACCCCCAAAAAGTTCTTAGAATAATAGAATAAAAGTTCTTTAGAAATGTAAATAGTTTTATGGTATCTGCTCTTGTACTTGAAGAAATAACGTTTTTATACATCCTCATATTTTATGCTTCTGGATGCTGCTATTTTGTGTTATTCTGGAGTTTTATTCGACGGCTCAGACTTGATGTCCAGTGGGTTTCTTTAGTCAATTTTGATGTCATTCAGTGCAAGGAACAAAAGACAAGCACTCAATGACGTCAATCTTGAAAATATCAAGAATATTAAGAAGCATATTAATGAAAACATTATTTTTCTATACAAGAGACGATACCGTAAAATTATTAACATTTCTAAACATAACTTTGATTTAAAAGTACATGTAATTTAATTTTTAAAAGTAATTATTAATACATTATATTATATTGAATGCATTTTATTTCTTACTTGGTGATTATTTATTTCATTTGGATCTTGTTTTAAAGCAATGAAAGGATTGTGGTTTAAAACAATTGATCGTCTATCTTTCAAGTAAATATTTGTCCAAGGTTCTGAAAGAGAGACGGCAATTCTTGCTTATTTTGAATGCACTTCTAGATAAAGCCCAAATTGGGATAAATGATTTTTGCATCTTACTGCCCCTTTAAAAAACTGCAACAAAAATTTTCATTCTAATACAGGGTGACCATTTAATACTGTATGGTGCTACTTACAGCTACTTACAAGGAAGGAAGGCAAGGAAGGAAAGCAAGGAAGGAAAGCAAGGAAGGAAGGAAGGAAGGAAGGAAGGAAGGAAGGAAGGAAGGAAGGAAGGAAGGAAGGAAGGAAGGAAGGAAGGAAGGAAGGAAGGAAGGGATGGATGGGAGAAAGATAGATAGGAAGGAAGGAAAGAAGGAAAGAGGAAGGAAGGAAGGGAAGGGAAGGGAGGGGAATGGAAGGGAAGGGAAGGGAAGGGAAGGGAAGGGAAGGGAAGGAAGGAAGGAAGGAAGGAAGGAAGGAAGGAAGGAAGGAAGGAAGGAAGGAAGGAAGGAAGGAAGGAAGGAAGGAAGGAAGGAAGGAAGGAAGGGAAGGAAGGAAGGAAGGAAGGAAGGGGAGGGAGGGAAAAAACCCAGCTTTGGTTATATTATCATTTGTTACCTTAACATACCTGATATATAGCTTGTGTGTTTATTTTCTTTGTCTAAGGCTATTAGTTGTTCTTGTAGTACTAATTGTTATCACAAAGAGAAAAATGGATTTTAATAACTACCATTTACCCCCCCTGAGCAAGAAGGGACACAAGGCCAATTGGCGGATCAAGGGGGGCACTTTGGGCAAGTGCCAGGGGTCCCGTGCTTTTGTGCCATGTTTCTAATTAAGTCACACATTTTAATCCCAAACATGTCCGAAAACCTAACCCAAAGTATTATGTGGACCTAACACCCAAGCACCCCTTCCCCAAGTGTTTCTCGCCAGATTTTTTGCAGAATTTCAAAATTAGTCTTGAAGAAAAGTGAGTGACTTGTCCCCCCAGACCCTCTGTGGCAACACCCCTGCCATGGTCCAAGTTTATATGTAAAATTTTGTAAATATTAAAACCCACGACTCATTACTGACCATTGACAGGTTTCTATTCACTTGATTTCTCACCTGAACCTTCGTGATTTCTAAAACTTTCGATTAACTTCTTTGTATTCTCGTATTCTTCAGGGCTCAATATAACTTTTTGAGAATTAAGGTAACGTTCGCACGTGTCCTCCAGTTTGGGTATTGGTAACCTTGGTAAACTAGGCTGGTAATGGTACGTTGGTACTATACTTTGTTGGAGATATTTATCATTATCTGAACTGGTCTTAGAGCTATGAAGTTAAAGATATTATGGTTTTAGAGTTCATGCTACAAGCTGTTAATACCTGGAAAACATACAAACACTAGTTTGATATGCTTTGACCATTGAGATACCAGGACATAGATGACATGTGTCAGATTCAAACCAGCACTTAATCAAAAGTACCTTGTTCTAAGGATGTAGGAAGACGTTTTAGGTTTCAAGCGCCGAAGGCGTGAGAACCATCTGGGGGGCTGGGGGCATGCTCGCTAGGGGGTCAGGAGGCATGCTACCATGAAAAAGTTTTGATTTTCTCCCTCTCTGAAATGGGATTTCCTGCATTTTGAGATCAGTTTTACAACAAAATATTATGATAATAAACAGGTTGAATTTCCATATAAAATCCCGAAATGACGTCACAGACTATCGGTAGTAAAAGTCGAAATTAAAATCAGCTGTTATTTCTAAAATAAAACATTATCGTAAGAGTTAGGGTTAGTATATATTAGGTGGAGGGTTAGGGTTAGGATTAGGGTAAGCCACTATGTTTTAAATTTGGGGATATTTATATGGAAATCGAGCCAAT
Organism: Chrysogorgia sp. JL179-B06; assembly: GCA_035772405.1. Taxonomy (NCBI): domain Eukaryota; kingdom Metazoa; phylum Cnidaria; class Anthozoa; order Scleralcyonacea; family Chrysogorgiidae; genus Chrysogorgia; species Chrysogorgia sp. JL179-B06. Next base: position 5,372,780 of record JAYKKM010000450.1, on the reverse strand, counting down.
AAACAGCATAGTTTTAGTCTACCTTTACTTCCTTCGTCAATATCTGACTAGTTTCTGGAAACTAGTTACACATGGTTGAACTGGTCTGTGTTTGAAACTTGTTACGAACAAGTGCCACCCACCCCACGATTTTTTTTGAAATCTACATGCTTTGAGGTTAATTCCGGTGCAATCTGAGGCATCGGCAGTAATTGCTTATTTGATTTTCTAGCTAGTTGTATAGCAAAGAAAATACTGGATATTCCTCTGCGCCATACAGAAAACTTGTGCTTTGACATCAAATTTGTAGTGAGGCACAGCCGCACCCTGCTTGCGGAGAATAGGGGCGCCAGCCCCCATGCTTGCTACGGCCATGCCTTGTTCTATCACCTAATAGCTCAATGGTCAAAGCATTAGACTGGTTTTCAGAAGGTTACAGATGAATTCCCATCTTTGGCTCAGGTTTTACCAGTTTTATTAATGTTATTGGTACGTTGTGTTAATATTACAAAGACAAATTATAATACAGACAATACAGCACACTTTTTTCAATGAATATTATTATATAACAATGATATCTCATTTGCGTATTTCAATTCTCGCACTAGTTACCTTATATAACGAGACAGAACTAAACGAGACCGGTAAACCTATTAAAGAGGAATTTTACCAATAAGACCAAGATTACAAGAATACAAAATGAAAATTATGTAATTGAGAAAGAGTATTTAATATTTTGTACAAATAATAATTAAAGTTTAAAGCTCTCAAAATAAATAAAATAAGTTTACCAGAGATGTCTGAAAGCATTTTGAAGACTTCCCACCGCTGCAGATAATTTTAAAAGAAGACATTTTCCAGAAATATTATTATTCAAAACTCGTAAAAGTAGACTTTGCTCAACACGCCAATTTTATATGGAAACTGGGAACGAATCTCAAGTCTGCTAAAACAGCCTCGCTTTGACGTTTTCTATAATTTATATAGGAAATGAAAATACTTGTTATAATTCATGCAATAAATTAATATCATATATAATGATGTGTTTCTTGATTCATTTCTATTTGACAAACCTTTGATCTTGTGTATTCAAGCCTGGATATTAGCGGCCGGTCACGGACATTGTCCGGTACAAACTTTCCATTTCTAGAGATTCGACAGTTACAATATTAATTCTGTCTGTCATTTTGTCCGATGCTCATCTTGTCCGAAGATTATACTCAACTTTTTGTGAAAGTTAAACATTTTTGTTTAGAGTGGACTAGCTCTACTTTAGATTTTGTGTTGTACAATCTCAATGAGAGACATTACGCTAAGTTTTGAGACATTGCGCTATGTTTGGAGACCTGATTATGCTAAGTTTGGAGACATTACGCTTTTGGAGACATTGCACTAAGTTATGAGACGTTACGCTAAGTCTGGAGACGTTACGCTAAGTTTTAAGACATTGCGCTAAGTTATGAGACGTTACGCTAAGTTTTAAGACATTGCGCTAAGTTATGAGACGTTACGCTAAGTCTGGAGACGTTACGCTAAGTTTTAAGACATTGCGCTAAGTTATGAGACGTTACGCTAAGTTTGAAACGTTACGCTAAGTTTGAGACCGCGTTACGCTAGGTTTAGAGACGTTACGCTAAGTTTTGAGATGTTACACTAAATTGCACCGTGACAGGTACAAATTCTTGTATGTCCGTTACAAATTAATTTGTGCTGGTCATTCTGAGAGATAACTCCAGGCTTGTGTGTATTTGCTAAAACTGACGTTGGCCTGAAGCTGTTTGCCTGTTTTTTAAAACTGTTATATACATGTAGCATATTAGCAATTGGCAAAAAAGTGGGGTATACCGGTGCATGGCTCTCTGTCTGAACAAAGTTCATCATCATCATCATCATCATCATCATCATCATTGTTACACAAAGTAATGTCAAATACTCTACTGACTAATAATAATGAATGCATTAAAATCTGCTTTGGATCAGGAAACAATCGTTCAGCAATCAGTATTACTACGATTTGAATTCCATCTCTGTAGGTTTGTGAAGTAATTATTACTTCAAAACTAGGTCATCGGTTAAATCCAGTCTTCGAAATTTATCAAGGTTATAAAAGCCTGCTTTCACTGCACGTCCACCAAAAAATCTTCCATTTAAGTCAATGACAGCTGGAATAAAACGTGGAAGGATTAACGGAAGGTTAGACACCACTTGATGAATATCACCTCCCCCAAAACAAGAGATTTGGTTTACACATAGTTGGTACAGCGGGGTACTAGTAAAAAGTAAAATATGGAAGGACAACCTTTTATCGCTGAATCCATTTTTTTAAATTCAACAAAAATTCGCACAGCTTCATCTTCAGTTACACCGACGGGAATCTAAAATGGAAATGAAAATGGAGGAAGGAAGAAAAGGAGGAAGAAAAGGAGGAAGGGAGGGAGGAAGGAAGGGAGGAAGGATGGAAGGAAGGAAGGGAGGAAGGAAGGGAGGAAGGAAGGGAGGAAGGATGGAAGGAAGGAAGGATGGAAGGAAGGATGGAAGGAAGGATGGAAGGAAGGATGGAAGGAAGGATGGAAGGAAGGAAGGAAGGAAGGAAGGAAGGAAGGAAGGAAGGAAGGAAGGAAGGAAGGAAGGAAGGAAGGAAGGAAGGAAGGAAGGAAGGAAGGAAGGAAGGAAGGAAGGAAGGAAGGAAGGAAGGAAGGAAGGAAGGAAGGAAGGAAGGAAGGAAGGAAGGAAGGAAGGAAGGAAGGAAGGAAGGAAGGAAGGAAGGAAGGAAGGAAGGAAGGAAGGAAGGAAGGAAGGAA